>VDFB02252616.1:116603509-117020083 GCA_007258455.2 Sequoia sempervirens
TTTACAAATATAGGAAGTTGAAGGGTCTTAGAAGGTAAAGAGTCAGTTGTGGTCATTTGAAAGGTAGTTTGGCTTTGGAAATGTATAAGAGACCTCTTCATGGGTCAGACAAGGTTGGTTGATCACATTTGAGAAGAATTCCAATATAATTTCAAGCGTTTTTAACATATTTTACTGTGTTTTTGAACTTCCTTTACACTGTACAATCCCGTATAGGCTTCTAATGAACTGAAACATGTGAAATATTGTGGTGGCATGTTTTAAATTTCATCTCCATCTATTTTGAGGGACTTTATATAATTTTAGACGAAGATCTCAATAAAATCTTGTGACTACCTGTAACAAGCCAACAAGGTTTGAGTTTGAAGGTTTATTAATGTAGAAGCCATTCCTCTTACTGTTGTTTCATGTTACTTAGGTGAATAGAATGTATTATGTTAGTTTAGATGTTCAAATAGGTTAGGAGTCACAATCAGATGTTTGGGTGGCTTGGAAGAGATGCCCTAGGGCTGGGAAGAGCGTTTTCATGACAAAGTGAGTAACCAAAGTATGGTTTTGGTGTAATTTTGATTGTATGGTCTATGTAAGGAATTATTGAGGGTGTGCAGGTTATATGTGGGGTGTTTGAAGGATTGGTTTGATTGGGAAAGTCTAGGAGTGGTCTTTTTCATTAAAACCCTTGTGTATTACATGTAAATGTAGGGTTTTCTGGATTAGCATTGTAGAATCCTAGAATCTACAAACAAATTGTAGAATCTTGAGTTTTGACACATAACTCAAGACTGTTTGAAGAGTTTTTGTGAAGGAAAGTTGAAAAGGAGGGACTTCCTTTGTAAAAAAAAAGGCTAGTTGAGAATCCTAGAGCAGGGGTAAGGTATTGAAAGTCCATGTTGGTAAAAAAGAGTCACTATTGGTTTTGACATATGTTGTGTAAGCCCTTAAAGGGTGTCTAAATCCATCATTGAGTTGGCAATAAATTTGTAGATTTTGGGTGAGAAAGCCCTTAAACCGGGTCATGATGGCTACAAGGGTAGACTTAAGTAAATGTTGTTAAATGTAGAGATAAAGTGTCTTTCTTTTGAGGACTGTTTAATGATCAGTCAATTGACATCTTGAGTGAATTAAAACCCCCTATATTGCATAAAAAAGGAATACTATTACACTCATACCTAATTCAATGCATAACAGAGACTTGTAGAGTAGAGAGATTTTGAAGTTGGGGTGTTTGATCATGCATCTCAATTGTATATCTTCTCACATTTTTCTCCAAATGATCTTGTAGTACCTTTGAATAGTATTCACACTCATGCATCTAGAACAAATACCTAAGGAGAAGGTTGGTCAATTCAACTTGTGTGCAATTCCATCCACCTCAGTTCATGAGACTTGTGTTAAGCTTCCATATCCTTCACCTCCTATATATTTATCAATAAATTTAGTTCAATAGGTTGTCAATAGTCTTTCAATTTATCATTGTGAGCTTATTTTTTTCTAAACATTGTAGATTTATTTGTAGTCACATATTGTAGATTTTGGGGACTCTATTGAGGATATTCACTTCCTCTTTGATGATAATTACAAAAAAAACTTTTTTTTATCATAGAACCATTTCCTTTGGAGGTTGTTCTACATGATTCTTCATAGTTGTTTGGATTTCTTTCATCTAATATGACATATTTTAATTTAAACTTTTCAAAACTTGAGTAATTTTCAAAGGTACACATAATGAGACCTTTTATCCCATCTCTCTTGAGGGAGTTTCTTCTACATTTTCCATTGGATTTATTTCTTCCCAAGGGGAGGAACATTGTTGATTTTGGATCATCTTCAATATTCTTCTTCATGCATTCAACTTTGAATATGAGCTACTACTTTGTAGGGCGATTTATTGTCTTGTATTTTCTCTCATATGGGAGGATCTTGATTGTAATTATGTGATAAAAGTATTACTTGGGGGTACATGTTGAGTCTAAAATTCTTTCATCACATGTACACATTTATTTCTTTTTTCTCTTTTGGAGAGGAGTTTTTTACATGAAGTTTTCTAATTTTCTTTGGTTATGCGAGAATTATTTCTTTGTATATGGGTACCTCATCAAGCCTTATAGTTGAGAACCATCCATGCATTCATCATTAGTGTTTTTATCTTCTCCCTAAGTTGTACACAAGGGGGTATTAGAGTAAAATAGGAAATCACATAATTAATTAATTAATTAGTTCTTATTTATTTATTAGTTTTTGTTTTTACTTTAGCATACTTAAGCTAAACCCACTTCATGTGAATTTTCATAGGATGAGGACATATGTTTCCCCTATGGTTTCATCTCGGTTTTTTTTTTCCTTATTATAAGGATTTATTTTTGTATATCTTAAATTCATGATTTTTTGGATCAATAGAATTTTCAAGGATTACATAAAAAGTTAGTTGTGATACATTTTTTTATAATAGGTGATTTCTTAGAGCTATGGGGTTTAGTAATCAACTCCAACATAACTATTCAAGAGTGCTTGAAGGTTTACATTGTTAGATTTTATTGTATTATAAAAAATTATCATTATTTTTATTATGTATTTGAAAGAGTTTCTAAAATACATTTGAGTGATGCAAAAGACTATCAAACACATGGAACTACTTTACAGATCATAAATAAAAATTTCTCTTGTGATAGTATTCTTATAAGGCTTAAAGACAATGACCATTGATAACTAGAGTTCTTTGATCAAATTTCATAGTGTGAAGTTTGATTGTGCCATTATCATAAGAAAAATTTGATCTCATAGGGCCCTAGCCATCATGTGTGGAATTTTTTCTCGGAGTTTTGGAATCTAGAGTTGTACAAGAGTGTCCTATATCTTGACTAAAATTTATGCTTACAAATAAACTAATCATTTACAGAGCATGTTATTGTTGGACTACCTCTACATCAAATAAATATTCCTAGCATAATTCATCTAAAGAATGAAGTTATTCAATTCTTGTCTTTTGGAATCAATAAGGTTCAAACCTAATTCTAAAGCAGTATGTAAATTTTTATTTCAAACTCAATAGGTAATATGACCTTACCATTGACAAGATCATAAGGTGTAAGACCAATGGTAGTCTTCCACACTGTCCAATGATCCCATATTTCCTTAGGAAACTAAGCTTCCTAATCTTTCTGATGAAGTGCTACTATCTTAACACGAGGATATTCTTAATCTCTATATTTGTAAATTTGACTTGATCATTGGCTTGCAAATAGTATGGAGATGACTTATAATGTTGGATCTCATGCTCATATACTAGAGAAAAAATGAGACTATAAGTGAATTGTGATCCTTGATATGTTATAATATCCTTTAAGGCACTAAACCTCGTGAAAGTTTTATTATACACAAAATTAATCTATGCTACAATCTCAACCCATTTGGTAACATAGTCAATAAAAACCAAAAGTTACTCCTTATTTCTAGATGGATGATTAATTGGTCCCACAAAATATAATCTCCACTTTTCATAAGGTTCAATTTATAATTGTGTTTGGAGTGGAATTTTATCTAAACATATGGGTTAGCCCAATCATGGACATTTATCGCAATGTTTAACATATTTATTTAAACACTTATGAAATATTTTCCAATAATATATATAAGTAAGGATTTTTGTTATTGTGTGTTGTGCTACAAAGTGTTCCACATGGTTTTGTATGACCTGCTCAAAGTATATTGAAGATATCATCTTCAAACACACATTGACACATGAAATTATTGATCCCTATTTGAAAGAGAAGTCCATTAACACATGTGTACTATCCATTAACGCCCACAATATTCCTTCAATCCCTAGGAGATAAGTGCATAGGGAAGTTGCATGTAACTAAATAAATGGCGATATTAGAAAACTAGGGGCTCTTAACACAATTGAAAATAGGTGTTCATCAAGGAAGGTATCATCAACTAGAATATGCTCATCGATATTTATAAATCTAGATAGGAAATTTGTAACAACATTCTTATGACTAGGTTTTTCAAGTATGATAATATCAAATTATTATTATAATAATAACACCCAATGACTCCCATTTACAATGGGTTTACTCATTAAAAAATAAATTGCTACATGAATTGTATGATCAAATACCTTATAACTAGTAACATAATGATGAAACTTATTAATAACATTTACAACAGTTAAAAATTATTTTTCTATAACTGCATAATTTACTTCTGCACCAATAAAGTTTTTAGCGATATAATAGATCAAATAAAAGAGTGTGCCATACTATTAAATCCTAACATAGCCCCCATGGATGTCTCATAAGTATCTATATGAATATTAAATGGTAAATCCTAGTTTGGTCCTTGAAGTAATGGTGTAGTTATCAACTTCTCCTTTATGGTATCAAAAGAATTTTGACACTCTTTAGTCCAAGAAAAATGATTATCTTTTTCTATAAAAGTAGTGGTGAAGCACTTTTACTAAAATATTAAATGAATCTTCTATAATATCTTGTTTTTCCTAAAAAACTTGAACACATTTTTTACAAGTGGGCATAGGAAGAGCTTGAATAATTTATACCTTTTTGGATCAACCTCTATACCTTTAGCAAAAATGTAATGATCCAACACTATACATTCATTCATTACAACGTGACATTTCTTAAAATTGAAAAATAGATTAGTGTCCTCACATTGTTTAACATTTTTTCAATCTTATTCTTAGCTTCATCACATTGATCACTATAAAATATAAAGTCATCCATATAAACCTCAACATAATTATGAACTAAATCAATAAAAATACTTAGCTCTTTGAAAATTGATTGGTTCATTACATAATCTAAAAGATAAAACATTATAATAAATATTCCACAAAGAAATGTAAACATAGTTTTTTCTTGATCTTCAAGTGCAATCCTAATTTGATTGTATCTATTGAAACCATCTAGAAAAGAAAACTTTTTTTCCCTACAAGAGTATCAAGAACTTGGTCAATAAAAGGTAATTGAAAATTATCTTTTTTTATTTTATTTGTTAAGAGCTCTAAACTCAACACAAATATTCCATTTAAATCCTTTATTTCACACAACCACCATTAGTGAAGCTCATTATCTATCTAAAAAGGGATAAATAAATCCTACATTGAATAACTTTTGTAATTCTTCTTTAACAATTTCACATAAAATTAGATTCAATCTTCATTGTAGTTTTCTTACTAGATAACTTCTCTCTTCTATATAAATATTATGAGTACAAGTGTCAGGATATATACCACACATCTTGATATTTCCATTCAAAAGATACATTGTGGTTTCGTAACATAAATATAAAATATCTTATTTATGTTATACTCAACTATAGATTTATATTAAGTTTTCTTCCTAGTAAATTTTGCATTTACTATAATTTAGTTAGTGAGGCTAATTCTACAAATGCTACTTGCAAAGTGGATAGAAGTGATGTTTCAACCCTTAATTGTGTATGTGTTGGCATGGATTTTTCATTAAACAAAAATTGATTGTATTAGAAATTATGTGGTACTAATTAATGAAGTTTTATAAAATATTATAAAGATCTTGAATCACCAACTAAAAGAAGTTTTCTAAAAGGAAATGGTCATCTATACAAGAATAAAATTAATATTTTAAAGACATTATTTGATGAATCTACATTTTGAAGAAATTAGATAGTATGGTCTTTTTTATTGGTTCTTGTAACACAAGACTTCTATCGATTGTCAAAATGGGAAATGGTTCTTTAATATCACTATCAAGTCATAATGGATTGTCCATTTCCAATCAAGGTTGTGTTTGTGGATATAATGTTGATTATTTCTTTTGTTCCACATTAGAAATAACCATTGGATGATAATTGATAAATAAATCTACAATAGCCAACCAAGGTCATCCCATGATCAAAGGATATCCTCCCAAATTTACTTTTGGCTTCAAAACCATAAATTCTATTGGATATTCCCATGGATCAATATAAATAATGATATATTCAATCATACCTTCAAGACTAAATAATGATTATTAATTTGAAGAATTATAGGTAGGGGCTTTAGTCCTTGAAGACATAGCATTTCTTTATTTCATTAGTCTTTACATTTATAGTAGCACCCAAATCATTTAGTGAATTAGAAATAAAAATTTGGCTAATACACACTTGAATCATTAGACTTCCAAGTTTGAAATACATAGAAACTAAAGTATTTCCTACTATAAGATCCACAATTTGTCCAATGACTTGGACAACCTTTAGATCTTCTTTCTTATTTTATTATTTTCTAATTCCTAAACTATTTTCGTATAAATAGGAATGTTATTTATTGCCTAGAAAAGATGAATTTTAATATAGACATTTATTAATTCATTAATAAGATCGAATTCTGAATGAGGAGTTTCTTTTTTTAATTTGGAATTGATCCAAACATGGAAGTGGTGATAATTGTTTTATTTTTTAATAATACTAGGTTGAGTTTCCTCAAACTCTTCATGTGATTCTACTAGTTTAGTGTCTATAGGGGGTCTAGGACCTTGAATATTTTTTCCTTACCTAAGTTGCAATTCATTGGTATAAAGAGTGTTGGAAAACCAAAAAAATCATTATTATAAACTGGTTGGACCACTTTATTATTAGGATTGGTGTAGGTTGTGTGGCCACTATTATTTCCCTTGGTGGTTGTGATGAAGTTGATCATTGATTATTTGATGGAATGGATCTTAAATTTTGTTGTTGTCATTTTTGATACAAAGTAATAATGGGTTATGTAGGATACAATGGATATTTGGATAAGAGGGAGGTGTTTCCTCCATGATTGATTCCATGATTGAAAGGAGGGTTTGTGTTGTGATAATTTATTTGGTCATTTTAGATGATATAGTGGTTGTTTTCAGCCTTCGTACCATCTAGGTGGAGAATGATATTAAAAAGGAATTGATTAGGTGTTATATGCCCCATGGAACTATAGGGTGGATTAAAATCACTATCCATACTGGGTACCACAACACTACATTGCCATGGTCTTCTTTGAGCCATATAATACATAGGATCATCATAATTTATTTCTTCTAATATCTATTAGTAGTGGTCGCAAGGTGGCACTTTAGCTAACATCTTTTCTAGATGAAATATTGGTTTTATTGAATGAACATTCTTCACTAGGGTGTCTCATGTGATAATTAGGACAAAAAAATAACTATTTTTTTGCAGATTTTTCTTGTTTCTTACATGTATAAAAGGTATCAATTTTTTTACCCACGTGGCTTAATAAATCAATTCCTAAATCATAAAGTAATGTGCCTAATTCTCACTTTATGATTCCATAGGTATCACCTTAATATGTTTGTCTACCAAAATAACTCTATGTAGATTGGTGGGATTTGAATAATTCTTGTAAATATCACAAATATCATTAAATGTCTATCTAGAAATATCACCACCACCTATAAGAATTAGAGTATCTATACATTCATCACTAATCCCTCTTAAAAAGAGTGTTTTAATAGTTTCATGTTAGTTAATATGCTTTTTCATGATCTCTATTTAGACTAAATAGAAATCATTCTATGTAATATTCTTTGTGACATCTTGAAAATGTTGTCTCTATCTTATTTTTTACAATACTTACTAAGAATCACTCTCATATTGTCCCATGTATGTATGGCGTATCATCCAAGCCTCATGAACCATTGTAGAGATACATCCTTGAGTATGGTAAAAATAACTTGAGATTTTGTGTATCACTTTAGTAATCATAAATGTGATATAACACATCAAACTCAAATAAAAACATATCAAGTTCCTCAATATAAAGCCCTAGAATGTTGGTAAAGAAAAATGAGGTATATTCTTCATCTAGGTGCTTTCTTTTTAGGTAATTTTATAGGAACTTCAAATGTAATAAGTTCATTATTGGCTAAGAATTGGTTAGCTTCATTATTATTATGTGTCCATCAACAATGTTTTCAAATACCTAATGTGTTAAAAAAGAGAGGGTAGCTTATGTTGTGTTTTATTTTTCTAGATTATACCACTTGATAATTCTTATGATGCTCTAAGTTAACTTGAAATGTTAAAATTCATGGGCTTAAATGGTTTATTAGTTGCTACATTTGATAATTTAGGTTCTTACAAATTACTTTGTAATGGATGAGGAATACTTGGGAGTGATTCTATATAATTAGATTCTGGCTCATACTTGGTTGTTTGTTCTTCTATGGATTCTAATGGTACTTCAATTAACTCTATAACACACTTTTCTAGGTTTAGCTGATTTATTTTCCATCTATTTGACTATTAGACATGGGTTGGTTACTCATGAAGGGTTTCCTTGCTTCGATGCATTTGTACCACTCACGACATTTTTTTAATAAATTTACCTTTATCATCTCTAATTTGATTCATGAATCTATATGATTTTAAAATAATGTAAATCAAGGGTAATTACCTAAGAAAGATTGATAGTTGCATATAATTTTTCCTTGACGCATTGGTCCTAACTCAACTTGTCTTGAATTCCTTTCCCCATTAATGATGCCAAATTTTTGGGATAAAAATTATGATAACAAATTTAATTTTGTGTTTAAATGATGGTTGGTACTTAAGTCTAAAGATTAGTTTGATTCTAAGTTAGTTTGGGGTGTAAACATATGAAAGGCATAATGGTTCTATTCTCAAGGGTTGAAGGTAATAAATTTAGTGAAATGAGGTATAATCTACCGTAAAAATAAGTTATAAACACTAAAAAATATGTCCTAATAATTGTTCTAAATCTGCTAAAATAATTCTCTAAGAACTATTTTCTAACTATGGGAATTATAATTTATTTCAAACCAACAATCATAAAAGTATAAACTAACAGAAATTATTTAGTGTTTTTCATATGATAGCTATATTTTTTTATCAAAGCATTTATCTAATTCAAACCAATAAAAATATTAAGTTTCTATCATCTTACCATGTTTTGAAATCAATTTACAAACAAGTAAAACTTATAATTCTATTTTCTACATATTATATCTCTCCAACAATCATATAAATAAAACATAAAGAATAATTACTAAAGAAAGTATAGAAAATATCACCAAGCTTCGTGAAAGTGGGCTCTCCTTAGTTCTAGGGTGAAAGAATGGTTTACTATGAGATTCTTTGAGTCAAAACAATATATTATATTATTTATGAGAATAATGCATGCATAGAATATTTTCATCACCTGTTTTTTTAGCTTATATAGCTTGCAACTTGCAACTAATTGACTATAAAGAGATATTGATGGTTGTTTTGGCATTTAGCCATATAACATCAAAATAATATGGTGGAGAGCAATAGGAAACCCTTTTTGGCCTATAGCCATAATATCAAAGAAAAGAATCTAATGGAAAAATAACTTGAACTAGTGACTTTGGCTCATGGTTATTATAGTATAAAAAAACAAAAAGAAATATTACTAAATAGAATGGAATTTTTCAAATCAACATTTTTCATGATATAGTATATCAAAGCAACTTGCATGGTGAAATCGTTATCTCGGCTATAGGAAGTCCAAATTTTTTTGTCATGCACAACCAAATAAATTAATGCTCAAAAACCAATTTTTTAAATTATATTTTATCCTTTAAACATATTAAATAATTTCATTGTATATATAAACTAATAATAGAAAAATAAGGGATAAGGTGAAAATTTTGCAGGTATATTTATACATAAACAAACTTAAATTTATCAAAATATAAATATATTTTAAACCCATCACTTAGTCCAATGGAAGGAATTGCAACTTGAAGATGTCACATGATAATTTTCTAACATTCTCACAATGCCTTGTCATCTCAAGCTTTAAAGAAAAAACTTTCAAAGGGGGAGACAATATCATGAACCCTATTATACTATATGTTAGCTAGTATTAAAGTTGGGTGCATATACTTTGTAAGTCACCCTTGGTAGTATTAAATAAAAAAGGATGCATATACTTATTAAGTCATCCCACTAGTTAGAATAAATTATTTATCCAACATACATGGGATGGTAGTAGTTGCCTTTAGAAAAATTCTATATATTTTAATGAATTTCCAAATGGAAGGTATATTGTATCTTTTTTATTTGAGTGTATTCTCTATTCAAAGGTTGCCTCCTTGAAGTGGTGCTACAGAGATAATAAGATCATTTTTTTCTCTCATTTATGCATACTTCTATGTGTTCAAATTATTTTATCTTGTAGGTTCATTATAAAAATCCTCTTAATATACCTATGATAGATTTAGTAGAATAAATTAAATAAATTTACATATTAGATCATTCTTATCTTCACATTATGCTTCTATACACAACGAGGGTACTTTGTCATATACCTTTGGTAATACATTGTTTGATAGAGCTAAATAATGGTTTACTTCATGACAAGATTTTTGTACATCCTTCCATACTTTGTTGTGTGCTCTCATATATCACTTTAATTTTGTCCCTAAACCATGTTTTACTCTATTCTTTATTCTTCCTCTTCTAATGGTCCTTATTTAGTGAATTTCATGACTTTCTCTATGTATCATGATGATATACAGATTTTCAAAAGAGGACCCACTTTGATCCATCCATTCTTTCACATAGAGTAGACAATAATGAATCAAATGAACCTAGAGGAAGAGGCACACAAGTAATAAGATTAGCTTTGCACCTAAAGAAGTGATTTAGATCCATAGAATTGACCTAAAGAGAACATAATTTTTATGTAGAATTTGAGGCAAAACATAGACAATGAGATTGGATTTCTAGTCCAAAGACAATCCAGTTCTAGAATTATAATAGAACTATGCATCATTGATCCTAAAGTTAAGTACATCTTATCCAACATATTTACTTCCCAAAAATAATATTCAATTCTGAATTACCACAACCACAACTCTAGTAATTAATCAAAGATGATTTATGCAAGTTGTATGTATTTCATTTGACTAACTTAGATTACTCTTATAGAAAGATTTGTTTCCTTTAAAATATTTAAATTTGATGATTTAATACAAAATATATCTTTATAATTCAAGCCTTGTCCAACCACATACATCCAAACACATCTTTAAATCCTCAACAAGAATAGATATAGATATAAACATAGATATCGGTATAGAAAGTTAAAGACATTATAATATCTTATTTATTGTAATTATTAGTATCATATATATATGCTCTATTAGAACTTGTGCCACTTGTATTGGATTTTTTTTTTCTTGTAATCTAAAGATAATTTTCAAACATATAATTAATATATATATTATGTTAGAACTTTTGTCACTTATATTGAATATATAATAATTTTTTATAGTCTAAAAATAATTAGAAGACATTATTTTTTATATAAAAATAAAATAAAATATATAACTTTCAAAATAACAAATAAATAACATACTGACTATTAAAATTTTTTTCCCATTTAAAAAATATATACATATATATTATTTTCCTCTCTTCTAAGGAACTTTGCCCTAAGGTTTCAAACTTTTTGCCCTGGGTCCATCATAGAGTGAACTATTTAGTGGCCCATAATAGAATGAACTATATTTTTATGGCTTTTTGGTATTTGTGCAGTAAGTAATAAAGGCCTTTTGGAGATATTCAACACTGTGATTCAATGTACTCCAAATTATAGAACTCAAAAAGTTTCTCTGGAACTTGAAACACTTGGAAAAACTGGGTTGCAGATGTGAGAGTATTTGATGTTTGCACTTGCAGTGTGAAAATGCTTTGAAATCTGAGTCATCCAAATTTTCCCTTGTAAATAAAATTAAATCTCTTATAACTTAAATTGAAAAGTTTATATAATTGATGTGTTGTTATCCAAACAGTTATAATTATCTGTTTAGACTTTTCTTTACAAGAATCTAAATGTATTTCAAAATATGCTTAGATATTAATTGTGTACAATTTTTCTCTTTTTCGACTTTTCTTTAGTTTTCTCTTATTCTGATGATGACTCGCGGAAGGTGATTTGAAACATTGATAAAAACACAAACACAATCAAATCCAGAAATTATTGACAGCAAAATAGATTGTAGAAACTTGATATCTTTAATTTTTTATCATCTAACTCGAATCTTATATACAATATTAACATTTTTACTCTAAATACAATTATATAAACCATCTTGTAGACCAGAGATATATCTGAGATTTGAAGATAATCAAGCACAGTTTAAACATCAGACTTTTACATACCCAACAACAGAGTAATACAAAGAGCGCAGACTTTGGTTCAGAGTTCATTGATACCTAACATGTACTTGGCAAGTACAATTGCATAAATTCGTTCACGAGAAAGAAAGACTGGTCTGTTCATCTGTGGAGACTTTGTGTGTACGATACTGCTGTAGGTAGATGAGGATTCTCTTAAAAAGCCAGAACGGGAATCGAGGCACCTATAAGTTATATCAAATCTATAAACTAACATTGGTCAAAAGCGAATGATTATACTCATCATATATTTTTCTGCTATGCTGTCGTATTGTCGTTGGAAAGGATGACAGACTTCTTTTTAAAAAGTGAAAGCATAGATCTGATAGAAATTGATATTTAGGGAAGTTTTTGTTTAAGCCATAGATTGATAGTAGTTATTTTAGGAAATACAAATATAATAGAGGGATACTGATTTGGAAAGAGTGTCTCTTTGTCGATGAACTGTCTTGATGTTTGTGTTCAATTTATGCTTTATTAGAAGATAAGTTTGAGGATTTGGGATGAAGTCGAGGTTCTGGATCTGTTCTCTGGGTTGATACTTGTCCCTACATACAATGATGTTCTGATTTACAACTTTCCCTAATGCATGATAATTTGCTACACTCTTCCTGAATATATAAGAACTTGGCAAGCTTTAAGAATACCTCAAGGATTATCAGTTAGTCATAGTTCTCTCAAATCAACACCTAGCTATTCAACTATGATAGAGAATAGCAGGGAAGTGTTAAAGTATGCAGATTTGTTACTCTGATTATTGCACTGAACAAAATGCGTCACTATTAATTGATTCAATGCTCTAGGATGAGAGAGAGAATGTGTGTACTTAATGATTAGAATGAATCCATTGAATGTCTTTACATACTAGTATATAGCATAAAATTTTGCAAACATATGTTTAGTTGACTCTGAGTGAGAGGATGAATGGGGCTAGTTGGTAGAATTTTAATTTAAAGTTTAAAAATTGAAGGGACAAATTTGTGACTATGGGTTGCCCTTATGACTATAGACTTGTCCTAATGTTCAAATTTTAGTGGGTAATGAGTGGGGTATGTACATAGGTAAGTGTGTTGAGTGGGTAGATAAGTTGAACTTATAAGTGTTTGTGTGTAAATGGATACATAGGTCTATGTGTATATGGATATGGGTGCGTACAGGAGGATAAAATTTAAGGGGAATGATCCCAACTTTTTACAAGATTGTGACATTTGTCACTATGCTCATATGTGAAGACATTTCCTCAAAATGGGCACAAAACCATATGGGAAATGGTACATGGGTATGAAAATTTCACCATTTCATTTTTCCCCCACTTTGAGGTGTAAATCTTAAAATTATCATGCATCTCAAAGTATGTAGTACTCACAAACATGTATGGAAAACAAATATTTATGTCTACACTAGAAGGATACAATTGTCATGAGATCCATATATAGTAATGGACCTTAAGAGAATATGATCATGTGTGTTCATGTTTTGTGTGAGTGTGTGTTCTTTGTAAGATGAATCTCTATAAGCACATGAAAATATCAGGTTTTCTTGCCCTCCCCTTGCTCCACCCTTAATAATTGATTATATCCATAGGGCACAAGGAATTACTCGAAAAGGAAAATTAGTACATGAAAAATAAATGTAGGCTAAGGCTATATATAAACATGTCATAATATAATCATGTTACAATCATATGAGCTTGCAAATTAATTGTATAAGTGCATAAGGTAGAGATGCATCAATTAAAAATATTACTATCAATATGGGAAATAAAATGGTGACATGGTAAAAATAGCCAAAATTACCACTATAAATGCATAAGTCACTAGAGTGGCATATGCCCCCAATGCAACATTCAAGAGCATGAGCACACAAATGTGAAGGTAATACAATAAGTCCCTAGTGATGATGGAAATGTAGATAATGACATAAAACTAGAGCTATGGAGCAAGCTCCCATGGCAAGGTATGAAGCCAAAATATTGGGGCAAGGGCCCAATAAATAGTAGTAGGTATAATGTATAAAATATGAGAGCATAATACCCCTAATGTAAAGGTGTAACCATGAGGTTGTGACATATATAAAAAGGGTAAGACATGATTCCCCCCACGTTTAATGATGTGTCAATGAAATAATAAGGGGAAGGCATGATGCCCCTGATATAAATGCAACAAGTAACTATTAAGAGTACAATGCATCAATTTAGGCTCAATATGTGAAGCTTTAGGAAAAAAATTGTATCAATATAATACCAAAGTATTAGTTCTATTAAGTAAGATCAAGAGCACGGTGAATCAAAATATAATGCCTTGCAAACATGATATAGCAATATAAGATTGATGAATACGATATACTTGAAGCATAATATAGCAATAAAAAATCAATGAGTAATCTTTAAGAAGCATTATATATACAAAAAAATATAAGATAAATGGGCCATGAGTATGTGTAACATGTATATCAAGGAAACTAAAGGTTGTAAATGGCATACTCTACAATTCCAACCTTTTTCTAAATTTGTTTTGATGTCCATTCCTCTAGTTTGTTTTAACACCTCTTTTACTTGTGCTTGGTCCATTTTTTTAGTCACAATCTAGATAATGTGAGCATCCTAAGCCTTATAAATTCATCCCCAACCATCCCTTCAAGTATAGAAACTATGCTATACAATCTCCCTAGAACCCCCTAATGTTATAGCCCCTAGTGAACCCAAAGTTTCCCTAATTATTAGTAGCCTAACCATTACTATATTTTTGGTCACCATTAATTCTTAGTATAATCTTGAATTTATGCAAAAAATTCCTCCATTCACTCATTATTTAATCTCCCTCCAAAAAATAAAAAAATTACAAGCTTGCAATACACATGATCTACAAAGAATCCAATATAGAGCAAGTGCATCTTGGCTAATATTGAAGAATAGAAATTGAGAAGCCTCCCTTAAACATTGATGCATTGAATCCCTATAGTTCTCATTTCTTTTATATTCTTCACAACCATTTTTGTTGTTTCCCCTTCATGAATTAATTAGATTGTCCTTGTCTATAGACATCAAAATATGCATAATCACTTTATTACCCTCATAAAAAATTTTGAAACACTTTGTATATCCTTGTATGATTCTTTTTATTGCTCTATTAACACCATTACCTACACATGACACTCATCATATAATTTTCCCCATGGGGATTTTATTACACTAACACCATTATTTTTCACACCACTTGCACATATTCAATAGGTCTAAACACAACCCTTTCCTATGTTAGTGTGTACAATACAATTGGAGCATGCGAGAGAACAAGCTAAACTATATAAACTATTCTACTATCAATCTAAAGCAACACACAAATTAAGTATAAAGATTAGTAAACATTGATAAAAATATAACAAATCTTACTAGTACCAACCCTTGTTACGCCAATTCTATGAAGGTTTTTCTCATTGTTGGTGGATTTGGAAGTATATGAGTGTTTCCACTAGCATCTTAAGGTTGCATATCTAGGTGAGATGTTGAAAATGGCTTGGGAAATAATCAAATTTATAGATTATGCTATGAGATTAGATGGATAGGATTGGATCGAATGATCAAGGGATCAAATTGGTTGAGAGCCTTGGAGGGATAAGAGGAGGATAGGGGTCCTCCCATGGTTGGTGGATGGAGAAGATTAAAAGATTGAAGGGAAATTTATGGTGGAGAAACCCTTTGAGGGATTATATGGTGAGATGGAAAAGGGGTACTTGGGAGTACCCTTGAGGTATGAGCAAGTCTTTTGCCTCATGTGACATGGCACCATAGCCATTTAACGTGTTCAAAGGGATCGTGCCTTGTGTATAGAGGCCATACCTTTGCACACATTTGGGGATTGTGCATTATTTGAGGGGGTTTGACTTGGATTAGGAATGTGTGAGTGAGGGATTAATGAGATAATTAGTTTTAGTTTGCTAAGAGAAAGTGGATGGAGAAACAAAACAAAATAAATAGACATATTTATTTATTTATTGGAAAAGGGATGGGTAATCAAGATAAATAAATATTTAAATCTATTTACCTAAGGTGGACTACAAAAGAAGGTTAATTAAGTGAGTTTGGACTATAAATGATATTGGATGAATAGTTACTTTATTAATTAAATAATAAAATATTATTTAATTTAAAATAAGGGGGTGATTATTAGATAATTAATTGGATAAATAAGGATTTATTCAATCAATTATGGAGGAAATGGTTGGGTAAGTAGGCAATTGACGATGTGTCAATTTAAGTGTAAATAGTTAGTATTATAGTTCCAAAAATTAATGAAGAATAGGGGACTTATTGACACAATATCCTAGACATAGCCACTAATTTTTCATGTCTTCAATGCTTCAACCTAGGTTTTAGAGACTTATAAATTAAAAAGAACACTGGTCATGTAGGAAAAAAAATACTTTAGATGATCTTGAAAAATCCCAGAGTTACAAAATCCTAGTCATCAAGGGCCTTAGCACTCCAAAAGACTATAGAGTGTCATTTTTATAGTGTTGCATCCTTAGAGTGGTTTAGTTGCACCCTTATCATATAAAATTCACTAGAATGCTCTTAGATTTACTATGCATAGCTTATCAAGAACTTTCTTTGTACATTTTTAGTCTTAGAATCTGACAAATACTAGGTGCACATTTTTTGTTTATTTATTTCACTTCTCTAAGCATTTTTAGTTACATGTTCCTCACTTTTGTTATGCAGTATATCTATCCCAACTCCTTGTAATAGTTTCTCATAGAGAAAAGTATTAATTTAGCTCTATAATTTATGTATGCTAGGCTTAGTAATTAATTAAAAAAAAAAAAAAAATACTATTTATTCTTTCATTTTGTGAACCTAAAAACCATGCTTAGTTTTTTGATATTTTCTTCTACAAACTAGCAAATCCCCTACTTCACATTTTTTTGAATATTTATTTCTCTCTCATTTTATCCCTTATATTCCTCTCTTTCTTCTTTTAAAAAGTACAACATTTTATCCTTTCACATTTTATTTGTTTTAAACTCCATCTCTCTGTCTAGTAGCATAATTTTTCACCCACCTATTCTTGGTTTTTTATCAAAAAATATTAACCTATCTACTTTTTAGACATATTTATTTTCCCCAATACTTCAAACCCTAAACTATATATTTTTCACCATTCCCCTTTCTCTTATTCCTTCAATAATATTTCCTTACTAGTGTTTTCCAACTCCCATCTTTTTTAAACTAATCCCAATTCTATATATTCCCTTTCTAGTCTTCCCATTGCATTAGACATATCCACCACCCAATACATCCATCCAAAATATCTATTCCTCTTTCCCAACACCTACTAAACTTTTCTCATGACACATCTATTTCTTTCTTTACTTCACAATAGCTCTTTCTGCTTTCTCAAGACCCCCTTTTGTTATTCTAAACACCTAATCATACCTTTTTCATCTAACATCTCTCTTTCCCCTCACAAAACCTATTTCTCCAATTATAAGATTAATTCTATCTATTCTAATAGTTATTTATACATCTCCTTAGCTTCCCCTAATCTCTATTTTTACCTAACATCACTTTCCCATTATCCATGCCCTAGTTACCCCAAACCTCACCCTACCATCCTCTTATCATTCCTTTAGGATCCAATTTCTCCCTACACATGTAATATTTGTCATTTACCCTCCTCAACCTAATTACTTAATCCCTCACCCATCTACATCCTTAATCTCATTTAATCATACAACCAAGCCTAATATTATCCTTAGTTTCCCATATTTTACCATAGTTCTTATCTAGCTCTAGTTTCCCCTTATCTTAGATTACTTTACCCACACTTTTCTATCCTTAGTTGTGACCTATTTTATTCCACCCATTCCCTTAATATATTCATCCCATACCTTAGGTAATCTTAGTTATTCTTGCATCCTTGTATTTCCTTATCACATACCATGTATTTCCCCATGTCATAGCCTCCATCTATGCCCCTTTCTTAACTCCTTTTCCTATCAGCTATTCTCTACCTACCTCAATAACCTTAATCACATCCTAGAGTTCATCTATTTAAACTCTTCTCCTCTTTCCATTAATCACATCTTGGGTAGTATTTCTCACCATCCTACCTCCACTTTCCTCCTTTGCATATTTCCTAAAAATTTGGAGGCCCTTATGTCCTTTCATATCACCTTCTCTACTAATAGATCTTCTCTACCTTGTCATTTGATATACCTACTATCTACCTATTGATCTAGGTTATGATAATTTCCATATTTTTACAACCCAACCCCATCCTTCTCATATTATGTATATTCATTTCCCTATAATCCATAATGTAAATCCAATTTTTTCCACTTCTTGTTCTCCTTTTACATATATCTATTGTGGAGAAATTTTTTCCTAAGAATTTTTTGCTTTTTCTTTTGGTCCTTGCAATTCTTCCTTTTCATCTCTTGTTGTTTTGTGCATTTTTGATGGCACCTCACCTCGAAAGATAAAGTTACTCCCGCAAAAGGTGCGCAATGTACCATGTAGTGGTTGCATGACCTTTTCATATCGCTTTCCTTTCAAGCTCGAAACAAGACACGTGGCTACGTCATAGGAATTTCCCACAAGCTACTCTCATAGACTTGAAAATTGACCGCCATCATACCACGTCACCCTTTTGTTAGACAAGTTGTTTCACTCGCGGGTGTATTATTTCTTTGGCAGAGATTTTTGGGCAACACTGTGGATCTTATACCTTCAGGATTACTCTTTGGGGCAGTGCCATTATTACTTATAGATTATCAGATTAGATTTTATCAAGCAATTATGACTTCAAATCATCCTTTGACAACAATATCTTTTCAAAGCATCCATAACATCCAAAGCCATTTTTGAAGCAGCTCAACTTTTATTAGTGAAGATTGATATGATCAAATCAGATCCTTGATTGAATTACAAAGTATTAGATGAGGACACCTGTTAGGGGTTCATCTCTATTAGCCACGATGTTGGCACATATTTTTGGCCCTATAAGAGGATGTTTTAGTGGCTTGTTAATCATCATCATCAAGACATAAGTTTTTGTCTGTTAGAAGAATTATAATAGGGGAGAAATATGAATATTTTTACAGAGATTTTGTTTTTCTCTTTGGCATGTTAAAATTATCAAGACGATTACTTGGATTGGTATCTGACCTTTGTATTTATGTTATTTATTGCAAGAACAAGTAATAGTAGGAAGGAATATGTGAGATTATGAAACTATGGCCTCTATCACATGTTTTCTTTCTCTATTTTATGTGTGTTGAATGCTCTGTGTCAACTCGTACAAGTATAGTATTGGTAATTGCTTTCTATGCGACTAGCTTCTATGATTGATTAATGCTTTCTTTCAGAAATTGAATCATGTTTTCTATACTCTTTCATTTTTTTGCAAAGATTGTGCTAACTTTCATATTATGCTGTGAGAGCAAGATGGTTTTGTAAAGATTTAAAGTATTTATTTTAGTATTGGGTTTCTTATTTCTGTCGGATCTTAATGGGTGCTTCTCGCGGAGAGATCTCATGACTGCTTTGTGCTCCTATGGGCCTTATTTGTTCACTCTTTCCAACAATGAAGGGTATATGACATTCTGTGTCTATTCCATTAGAAGTAAGAGCTTGCTAGGGTTTGAAATGTTCTAAAAAAAATTGGCGCATCATCATAGATAGTTTCTTTTCTGTATTTCGCTTCCCCTTTTCCCCAAAACACAAGGAAGATTTGACTTCTATAAAAATATCGGAGGTCATTCAGTGATGCAAAAGCAAGTCCCCCCACTCACTGAATTTTCCATAAAGTTTTTTAGGAGAAGCACAAGCTTTCATGATCAACAATTCTTTTCTTGGCATGCCCGGTGGGATGCTGTTCTTTCATAGTGTTTGATAATTATCCTTAAAGATGCATCTTTCTGAATCAAACTAATAGTAGATGGTAATCTCATGCCTAGGGTCCAAATCAAAGCATCCTCTAGAGGAAATTTCTAATATTCTTAGCTACCCTCTTCGACCCCTGGGAGAAGACGAGTCATATGTTCAACATCACTTATCAAAAGCAATAGGGTAAGAAATGATAGCCCAAAGTCTAGAGCTCTATCTACCCCTCTAGACGATTGAAATTTTCAAATTAGAATACTTGTCTACTCGGTCCATAGGGGTTTGTTTCCAATGGCTCTCCAAGGTACCCTTGCTCCTATAAATTTCTTAACCTAGGACAGTGACAGTTTGCTAGTTCCACCTACACCTCTAGATGTGCGGCCCACAATACTCGCCAATGCCATCAAAGCAATTCCAAAGTTCATGAGGGAGGATTTTAAAACACCTTCCAAGTACCTCCAGGACATAGCAAAGGTTTGTAGGGTCCATAACATCACAAAGAAAAATGTGGCCCTCAAATTGTTAGTTGCATCTTTCAAAGGAGAGGCTCAAGACTGGTATAGATCCTTGACTTCCAACACCATCCAATCTTGGGATGAACTTGGAGATAAAATATTTCACCACCTCTTAGAGAAAGGAGACTACTCATCGTTATTGTAGTAATTGATCACAATCAGGAAAGCCTCGCAAGAGGCCATGATCGAATTCAACACTAGGCTCCATAAAACCTAGCAAATGATTCTTATGACATCCAAGCCTCCAACGGCTATGCTATTCATGTTTTATTTGAAGGCTTTCAATTTAGATATCGCAGTCATGGTACAATTGTTGGGAGGCGATACCTTGCTCGACGCATATGATTTGGCTATGCAAGTAGAGAACAATCTAATAGACGTAGGGAAGCTTCCACCATGGCTGTTGATGCCAATGTTCACAGAGATATCTGGTAAAATTGAGGAGAAGGTAACTCCCAACACCTTTGTTTCAACCCCTAGCACATTGGTTGCACCGCCACCAACAATCTATGTACCCAAATGCATAACCAAGAACGTCAGGCTCCTCTTCATTGGCAGCAGATGTCAACGACATGAAGAATCTCATGAGGACCTTCACAAACAAGCTGGTCATTATTCAATGTCAATAAGAAGTGCCTCCAAAGCTTCCCATACAAAATTATTGAGGGAGGCCACATTACCAAGATAACATGTATTGGGGAGCTCTAAGAGGAGGCAATCAACAACAAACATCTATAGGACAAATGTTCCCAATGAACACCCCATTGCAAACTGTCAAGAATATCTTGAACAAAGAATCAATCCCAAGACAACAATCTAGCAAAGATGCAAAGGCCTGGTGCTTCCCATGCAATGATGGTCACATGCCACAAAATTTCCCAAGGGGGAATCTTCAACAAAAGGTAGTAGAATAGAGGAACCATGACATATTTTTGAATGTGGAGGACTATCAATCTCCTAGAATTGAGAATGCTCGATTCAACTCAGAGACACAAGGTATGTCCTTAGAAAAAGAATTAGACATTTCCCTTAAGCAAGCACTTTTCTCTTGGATGTAGGAGGAGGATTCATTATTTGTGAACAATGTTCCAACAACCAACACCCTACATGTATGATCAAATTATAATACTCAATCAAAAAGAAGACTTATTAGGGAATATGTGTAACAAAATCCCCAACGGTTGCAACCACAATGGTCACAACCACAACTACAATAGGCTCCATAAATACCACCAACCCAATAGTCACAGGATCAACCATGTCCACCAAAAGACATGGATAAGGTCCCAAGCCTACCAGTGGCAGACCAACCTTTCCCAAAGGCAAGGGAAGCACCCTGATTTAAACCAAAGCTCCTACCAATCATAATGCTTAATGTGGTGGAACAATTGAAGAAAGCTCCCACCAACCTATCTCTATGGGATGTCCTATCAATATCAAAGCAGAACACCTTGCTCAAAGAGGCGTTGAATAATGAAATTTTTTTTCCACAGATAGATACAGTCCCACCGCAAAATCAAGATAAAGGAAGAAGGGCCACATCAAACCCCCAATCATTGATATTTGCATCATATGTGAATACAATAGACAAAGAAAAATTGAAAGAGGTAAGTAGGCCAAATCCCACTCCCTTCTTCTTGACACTTATCCGAGGAGATAAGTTACTACATAATAATATGATAGATTCAGGGGCCAAAACAACAGTCATGCCCAAGCTAGTTGCCAATTCTCTAAACCTGAAATATGAGCCCCTTGACAAGGGAATTATGCAGCTAGATGGAAAGGTCTCAACCATTGGTCACATTAAAGACCTCTCTTTGACCTTTTTTTCTTGTTTGAGCCAAATTTTTACCTAGGAAGTGATCATAATTGGCATTCCCCTCATCTTCATAATGTGCCTATCAAGGGATTTCATAGAAAATCTCGGTGTCCATACCTGGCACTTGACTGATCCCACTTAATATTATGAACCAAGAATGGGGAAAAGATGAAGATCCTATCTAAGCCTTTGCACCCCAAACACATCGCAAAGGATGCAATGCTAAGCTTTGAAGTAGAGAATACCTCCTTTTCCAAAAAGGAGATGTATTGCATAGAAATTCTAGAAGAATAAAAGGCCACAAGTGATTGGACCCCCGAAGAAGAGGTCCTGCTCAACCAATTCATTGATTCTGAACCTTTTGGGAACTTTTATGCTATCAACCTAAGCACTTATGTAATGTTCAATGAGGACCAAGCCCTCCCAAAATTGGTAAAAAATCAAGAGAAACCAAGTGAACTGGGAACCAAAAGTTTATGGACACTACATTTTGATGGATCCAAGTGCAAAAATAACTCTAGAGATGGCATCCACCTTGTATCTCCAACCAGGTCAGAGACCCTTAGAGATTTCCACTTTCAATTATCGTGTTCAAACAACGATGTAGAATATGAAGGATTGGTTCATGATCTAGCTCTAGCATAACTAATGGGCACAAAAATGATAAAGGTATTTAGAGATTCTGATTTGGTTGTAAGCCAGATCTGAGGATAGGTGATTGCCAAAAATATGAGAATGCAGTCCTATTGGCATAGGGTATGGGACCTAATCAAATGGTTTAAAGCTTTTAATATCCAAGTCATCTTGAGGTATCAAAATTCTATCATATATAGAATGGCTTTGATTGGCTTGCAATTTGAGCCAATCCCCAGATCAGTTGAGAACCAACACATAGTTCATACCATCTTCTGATCGTCTATCCCTAACAATGGCCAAAACTGACAAGTCTTCGAAGATGATGCTTAGATTTCAACCTTCTTGCAATAGATGGGAAATATTTTTGATCAAACACAACCCATATCCAAAGAGGTTGGTAAGGAACAAGTGATCCAACTTAAAGGCAATAAGCTCTCGCGCGGTTTAATAAATCTCTAGAATCTCTTTGACTATAAGGATGTGAGAAATAGTAAGCAGGGATTTACAGTCGACGAGGAGGACTATGAGGACCTCAACGTCAAAGATGGAAAGAAAAAGAAGGTTAGGAAGAGTGTACCACAAGAGGAAAAGGAGAGGCTAAAAGACTTGTGTGCTAAGTATAACGAGGTCATGGCCTGGACTTACGATGATCTCAAAGGATATGATCCTAGCATAATCCAACACACTATTGACTTGGTTGAGGGATCAAAGCCCATCTGACAAAAGAAAAGACCGGTCAACCTAAAGGTGGAAGTGTTAATGGCACAGGAGCTTACAAAGTTGATCGAGTCAAAGATTATATACCCAATTAAGTACTCCACCTGGGTATCCAATCTGGTCTTAGTCTGAAAAAAGAATGGCAACATACAACTTTGTGTGGAATTTCAGGACTTGAATAAAGCATCATTAAAGAACCATTACCCTTTTCCCTCAATGGATCAAATCTTACAAACCGTGGTTGGGTTGGAAATGCTTTCATTACTCGATGGTTTTTTGGACTACAACCAAGTCTATGTGAAGGAGGAGGATCAACACAAAACAATGTTCACTACCAAGTGGGGGATGTTTGTGTATGAAAAAATTCCCTTTGGCCTCTCCAATGTGGGTTTCACCTTTCAACGTGCAATGGATATCACTTTTAAAGGACTGATCAACAAGATCATCCTAATTTATCTAGATGACCTGACTATATTTTCAAAATGAAAAGATGATCATTTTGATCATCTGGAAATGGTTTTCCAGAAGTTCCAATAGTTCAGGATTTCTTTAAATCCCAAGAAATGTGTATTTGAAGTACCATAAGGAAAATTTATTGGCTTTGTGGTATCTAAAGAAGGAATAGCCATAGATCTTGAAAGGGTAAAGGCTATAACAGATCTACCTCTACCTATTAACCAGAAAGGGTTACAGTCTTTCTTAGGGAAGATTAACTTCATCAGCCGATTCATTTCAGATTTTGTAGGAATTTTGAGACCTATCACGTTGATGCTAAAGAGAGGATTAGCATTCAAGTGGACCCAAGAAGGAAAACTCACCTTCAAAAGGATTAAAGAGACCATTTCCACAAGTCCGGTGTTAGAAAACTTAGACTTTTCTAAAGACTTCCTACTATATGTTCATAGCGGCCAACACAACATAGCCTCTGTGCTCATGCAAAAGGACAAGGAGGGAGTGAAGAGCATCCCATTTCTTTTCACTTCAAAACCCTAAAAGGGTACGAAACTAGATATAATTTTATAGAAAAGAAATCCTTTTCCACTATCAAAAGCCTCAAAAAATTCTAACATTTGGTTTTAGACAACAAAATTATAGTCCTCATTAACCATCCCAGTGTCATGGAATACATCACAGAAGGTGAGATCATAGAGAAAAGGGTGAACTGGATCACTAAGATCCTGGAGTATGATGTCGATATTTGACCAACAAAATTGGTCAAAAGAAGAGGCCTATGTGAATACCTCATGCAAGAGCTTGACCCCAAGGAAGAAGAGGAAGCCGACCAGGTCTATGCAAATCAATTCGAATCAAATGAGTCCTAGGTGGGTGATCGAATGAGATTCATGTAGATTGATCGATACCCACTCGACATCCCACCACACAAGAGAAGATACTACAGGCTTGAAGGTGTCAGATACATACTGGTCGAAGGTGTTCTATTTAAAATAAATTATGATGGATTCCTCCTTTATTGTGTGGACAAGCCACAATCCAAGAGAATTTTGAATGAAATCCATAGCAAACCATAAGGCAGGCATTTCTCCACCAAGACCATCACCTTAAAAATCATGCGGGCAGGCTACTACTAGCCTACATTTTTCTCTAAAGCTTACCATCTAATGAGAAAATGAAATTAGTTCCAATAATTTGTCGGCAAGCAGAAGAACTCTGTCATGTCGTTGAACCTGATCATGATTGAAGAACCCTTCACACAATGGGGGTTAGATTTTATTGGGATGATAAATCCCATATCTAGCTTGAGGAATAAATGGATTCTCATGGCTATTGATTATTTTACAAGGTGGATGGAGGAAGTTCCTATGAATAATGCTACAGAGGCATAAATTTTCAACTTTCTTGAGGAAATTGTGGCAAGGTTTGCTTCTCCAAATACTATCATCTTCGATAATTCACGAGCCTTTGTAGGTTTTGGGATGACAAAATTATCTCTCAAAAATGATGTATACCTCAAGACTTCGTTGAACTATTACTTGCAAGGTAATGGATTGGTGGAATCCACCAACAAGAACTTGATCAAGCTAATAATGGGTATTGAGCCAGAGCATCAAAAGGAATGGCATAGGAATCCATGCGCAGCCTTGTGGGTGGACCACATTACTCCTAAGAAAATTCTAAAGGCCTCTCCTTATGAGTTGGTGTATGGAAAGGAAGTAGTCCTACCCATTTCAATGGAGATCCCGACACTGCAATTGCTAAAATCCTTAGAGGTCGAGGAAGACATCAGGCTAGAATTAAGGCTTGTTGAGTTATTAAACCTCAAATAAAAAGAGAAAAGGAATTTGACGCCATGATTAAATGCTAGCAAGTAGTCAAATGATGGTTTGACAAGAATTCCTTTGACCCATGTTTTAGGGAGGGGAGTCTTGTGCTAAAATTTGTCGAATGAGCTATGAAACTAGGGCAGCATGCCAAATTTGATTCTCTATGGAAGGGTCCCTTCCACATTTACAGATGCAAAGCTAGTGATGCATATTTACTACAAGATATGGACATAAATATTTTGGAAATACTAGTAAATGGTATTCATCTAAAACATTTTAATTAAATACTCATAGTTCATTAAAAAAATTCCTTATGCACCATTTGTAAATTTTTGTAAATAAGCATTTTGTGTATAAAACAAGAGCTAACACAAAAGAACTATATTATATTCATGAGAAATTTGTTACATATAGTATGGATTGTTTGAGCTTAGAGCTTAGAGAAAATCTTGAAAATATTCTCCCTCAAAAATCCAAAAAGAGATTCATCATTACAAGCCAAAATTGGAGGCATTACATAAAAGCATGGAAATTCGACCTCTAGAATAGCAATGATAAAAAACATAGAATTTTTTTTAGTTCTCAAGCAAATGACAATAGGGTTTTGATCACATAGGTGCATGAACATTGCACATGCATCAATCCTCCACACTAGGGCTATAGCCCAGGCTCTCGAAAGAGGTGATACATTCGACACCATTGATTGGCTCCACATTATTCATCTTTAGGAGGAAGGAGGCCATAAGTCTAGATTACTAGTAGTGGCGCTCAAGGTACATGGTCCAAAAATCCAAAAGGAAGGGCAACCATGGCACCACCTCTGTGTTGTCAACGTGTCTATGTAGGTCTATTTTAGACAAAATACCAACAACGGGGGAAACCACCTAAACAATTTCATCTAGCCTATCCAAATACGTTGAATTGAACATTTCTCAGCAAAGTGTGATTATCCATGGTTTGGAAATGCCCAGGTCGAGTAGAGAGGCCACAAACCAAGAGATAATGTTGGTGTTGCAGTGGGGCTGGTTCAACTCCTTCACGTAATCCCTCCCTAAGACCCATTTGAATGCCACAACAATCAGGTAGCTCTTCATCCATAGAAGGAATTTGATCCTATCATTTCTAACCTCCTCGACAAAGGAGCCTTGTAGTTTTTAGCCCCAAAGCTGAATTGGAGTGCCCAAATCGCTCATGATGTAACAAAAAAATTACCAAACTCAAAAAACACAGTGGAAGAAACTTGCCAACTTAACACAAACTTAATGACTATTCTTGCAAGATGGGCATACTAATTATAGAAAAGTGTGATCTAGAAAAGCCTGTGAATGGAAAAATTTTCCCCGTTGAACAACGACAAAAAATGTAAGTTGGCGGTAAGGATTGAAGGGAAAATCATACAAAGGATATTTTGCAAAGTCTTGAAGAATTAATTTAGATGTTGGAAATTAATGCTTGTATATATGACTTGTTGCCATGTGTTCGTCACCTTCATGAACGCTAACCAACTTGCTCATGTGAAAAGACATTTTTTAAATCCACCTCCTACTTAATTAATGCAAATCTTTTTTAAACACACTTCCCACTGCTCTAGGCTATCTTTCTCCAAGGTCAGCATAAGTAATGTACTAATTTCATTCTTATAGTGAGGTTGGCATTTCCAAGAAGAATGGACCCCCACTCCACACTTATTGCCTTGCTAGAAGCGATTAAAGAGCTATCAATAACAATAACACATTTACTACATGTGCATTTGAAAATTGAATGATCAAAAAGAAAAGAAATTCTAAGTGTAAACCCTTGAGTAAAAGCTTCTTTGAGAGTTGAATCTACAACATTCTATCAGGAACACAAAATGGCTGAGGTGTCATCTTCGGGTTGAAATACTAAAGTTCTACTTTCT
This sequence comes from Sequoia sempervirens, assembly GCA_007258455.2. Taxonomy (NCBI): domain Eukaryota; kingdom Viridiplantae; phylum Streptophyta; class Pinopsida; order Cupressales; family Cupressaceae; genus Sequoia; species Sequoia sempervirens. The sequence goes on from VDFB02252616.1 coordinate 116,631,468, forward strand.
TAGCTAGGCTATGTTAACGTATTTGGAGATGTCTCTTATTCCAATGCCTCAATGCCACAAGAATGGAGTTTTCCTCATACCAAGATCATAAAGCTAGGCAACCATATCAAAAATGAGGTGATCAATGATTTCACAGATAATATCTTATGTAGACACATAAAATGTACATGCACTTGATCCTGATTACTAACACCGTTTCGTCCTAAATCATCTTCATAGCTAATCATCACTCTTCATCCCTTAATTAAATAAATCATCATTTATCTAATTAAGTCATTCTCTCTTGTTAATTAAATAAATCAAAGTTATTTAATTAACCCTCTAGTCTCTATTTAATTAAATCTCTAAAGTCATCTTATTAAATTAAATAAATTAAACCTTATTTGATTTAATCTAACATCACCATCCCTCTTTAATTAAATAAATCAAATCCTTATTTAATTAAATCTAAATCATTCTCCTCTCAACTTTGATTTAAATCAACCCAAAAATCTAAATCAAATGGTCACATCATCTAATCCCTTATTAAATTAATTAAACCTTGATTAATTTAATCCTAATCATCCAATTTCTCTAGATTTTGCCACTTGCACATGAAAATACATTTAATGGATTTATTAAATCCCTATTTTTTTTCAACTTGGCATCTTTAGGGGAATATTCCTCCAAGTTTGAAAATCCCTCCAAGTGGATTTGTCCTTCCAACAAGACATTCATTCCCTCTTACATGTCCTTGTGCATTGAGCCAAGTGGCATTTAATTCATTCCTTTTCCCTCTTACATGTCATTTCAGGATTTTCAAATTCCACCTAATTTCATTTATTGTGCACATTCATCAAAATGTGCTCAAGCTTCCTCCATTCACATCTTGACAAGTGGCACTTGCCCATTGGATGTTGAATGATACCACATTGCTCCATTTTTCTCATTCCTCCATCTTGTATTCCTATAAATAAGAGGCTTCTCTCCTCATTTTGATCATCCACAATTTGAGCAAACTTATTATACTCAATTTCATCTTCAAGAATCACTATTTTCATCAATTTTATCCAGTTTGTATCTAGGTTATGCAGGAACTCTACCAAAGTGGATCACATCTTCACCAAATCAATACAAAGCTTGGATAGGAGTTGGGAAAGGGCCAATTTTCACATCAAATTGGCACCAATTCCCCCATGGGATCAAGAGTTTTCTTTACATTGAATAGGATTTGATAGCTTTTTTTTATGTTTGCTTATGTTCTTCATCTCATTTCTTATTCTTTGCAATTTAAATAGATTTCATGGGGAATCTTGATTATCACTTGCATATTGATCTAATGATGTGTTTATTTCTTGTGTTTGTGCAGGTCTAGGATTGAGGTTCTACATCTTCGACCCCAAATTGCGTACAAACCATAAGGGGCTTTGAGAAGGGGCATTGTAGAGAATGATTGCCAAAAGGCTGACCAAAGGTCTTGGAGTAAAACTCTGGCATTGTGGTCTACCACAATACATGTTTCCCTCCATGCATCCATACCCAAAGCTAATAGACATATGTGCAAAGAAGCTAGATGAAGGCACCAAGGTTATCATTGGTAACAAGCTAAAAATCACCATCAATGTGACAACTATTAGGGATATGTTGTGCATTCATTCAAACATGGCAGCCAAGAAATTCTCATGAAGAAGCATGGAAGAATTATGGGAAAGAAGAAAAGATAAGTTGAAATTAGATAGGGATGAAATAAAGCAGAAGCTTAACAATGGAGAAATTGTCTTCCCGTTGTCATTTAACCAATTTCATTCAAACTTATAGGTTGTCTTTTCGATGCTAGCATTCGTATACAACTTAGAAAGGGATGACGAGGTTCTCAAATACTAGATGGGTCTGGCTTTCATGTTGAAGAAAGAAAAGAGTAAGAAGCGATTCAACTTCACCGAAGCAATCATAGATAGTATGCTTCAATAATTGAGCAGATATAACCATTCTTTCAATTTCAGGTACTCCTCTTTTTGGTACATTTGATTTTACATCAAAACCATAGGTTCATTAGTAGTCATTTTCCACTAACTATTTTTGATGCATCAGGGTTATATAAGCCAACTTTAGTCTGGACCCATGTGCTTTCAAGCACATGGAATTATTATGCATTTATCGACTATTTCTTGCAACCTGTGCTTCAAGATTTATCCTAGCAACCTCTACGTAGGATTTCTGCTAGGGATTTAGAATGGATAAAGAATCACCAAACCCCACTAGATTATTTTATGGGGGTTGATTTTAATTTTATTAGATTCCATGGGTTTATAGAGGAGCCCTTTAGACTGTCAAAATTTATTACAGAAATGACACTTGCCCTAGAGATATGCCATCAAGTAACAATTGCAGAAAATGCTTATGGTGCCAAGAGACACAAGAACTAGATTCACTCAATTCCCCTCACTATTGCCAAAATCCAAGTAACACTTGTAAGAAGGAAGGAGCAAGATGTTTTAATCAACAAGTTGGCCTATCTCGGCCTTGTTCTCATTTGCGATAAATGGAAATACAATCCGAATGGGAATCTATCATTCAAACATGAAAATTTACCATATTGGGAGGAAAGGACAAACTCAGCTAAGGAAAGGTTAGAGTTCTATGTTGACCTAGTTTCCATACCATTTGTGCGGCCCCTATGGCTCTCCTTCTACTCAACTATGAAAGAATATTGAAAAAGTACCCTCATGGAAAAATATCTCAAAACATAGTTAAAGAATCTAGGGTGGTTGGAAAGAAAGGTGGCTGATTTCTGGAGGTATTGACAAGAAATCAGGTAGCTAGGCTCCTTATAGGAAATTGTTAAAACTAATGAGCACATTGATGAGATTTATGATAAGGAGGTTGGATCCAATTCCAACCCAACATCTGATCGGGGGCTTGAATAGGAGCATGCATCAGGTTCTGATCAACCACTTCAAGCAACCGAAGCAGGAAAGGGTAAGGAAAAGGTATCACAACACAAGGAGTCGCACTCTCATCTTTCGTCAACATTCTGAAAAAGGGTAAACATACCCGATAGTCTTCAAGTGAATATTTCATAGTTGAAAAGGCCCAAGGTTCATCGGGGTCAGTTACCGAAGAATATGAAGTAACTAGTGCACCCTCTATGGAGAGAAGTAGAATCTACAACCTGGGTGGGCCGAGCTCCCTGGAAAAAAGAGAAGAAGAGGTGGAATTCGCTCTGTAAGTTTCTTTGGTGCCCATGATCTAGGTAAGTTTCATGCCTACCATTCTTTCTTCCATTGCATCATTGGTAGCTACTACCCCCTTACCTGCAAAACAGAATCCCCCATCTGTTGATTCTGATTTGTGTATTCTTAACATACCCCAACTATATTTGATAGTGAGCCTCATTTGGAGACCCTGCGGATTGAATGAGTGTCTTCTGCCACAACAACGATTGACATTTTGATTGCTTTATCTAAGGCACGAGTCGTAAACAAAGAACCACTTATGCTACAGGTCTCATCGCCTTTTCTTACTTCCAGGCATGTGCCTTTATTCCCACCTACTGCCTCCTTTACCCAATGATCACTCCTTTTTCCTCTCAGGTCATACATGACATCTCAAAATTTTCACCAATTGTTCTTCCTTTCACTTTCCCCCACACTCAATTGGTCAAAAGCACACCTACCACTAGTACAAAAACAACAATATATGATTGAAAAAGCTACTAAAAACTACTTATAAATGAGTGAACTTAGTCATGTGACCATTAGTAGTGTTTTTCCAGTCATATATAACATGACCAGATTGATGACTAAACCATTTTTAGTCATTTATTGGTTGTTTTTATTGATCGATTTGGTAGTACATTTAGTCATTGATTTAGCCATTCATTGTTGTAATTTGGTCACTTATTTAGTCATTTTTTTCCATTGATATATTTAGTTGTTGATTTAGTCATTGATTATTGTAATTTGGTCACTTATTTATTCATTTTTTATTCACTGATACATTTAACTAGTCACTTATTCAGTTGTTTATTTAGTCATTGATTGTTGTAGTTTGGTCACTTATTTAGTCATTTTTTAATTCACTTATATATTTAGTCATTGATTGTTGTTAACTAGTCATGTATTTAGTCATTTTTATTCATTGTTCACTGATTTCTATCAATTGGTAGTATATTTAGTCAATGCAATTATTAAGTAATGTCAATTAGTAGTATAGTTCATCATTTTAATTGATTGATATTTGAGGATTTAAAGATAAAAAACATAAATACACATGAATCATCAATTGCACACAATAAGAAAACCATTGAGAAGGAAAAATCGATGAACTTTATTAATAAAAGAAAGGTGTTCTAATTACAGCTTAGAAATAGAGTATTACAATTGTTATTTTTAGTGACAAGACTAAAATCTAAGTCACAATATTGTGCATAAATGACTGCAAGAAAGAAACTTCTCAAAAAAACTTCTTCAATGCGAGTACATGCCCCTTTCATCTCTTAAAACTTCTACAATGTGGGAAATCTTCCTAGAGCAAGCTATAATGTGTAGAATCCAAGAAGGAGAGTGTTGATCATGTCCCATTTATGAAGCTCTCTCCTTTAATGCAGTCAACAATAACCTAGCTATAATATTTCCTCCTTTATATGCAATGTGCCATTTGATATGAGCAATAGGGTGTTTCCTTTTTTGCCATGAATGAAGTTGTGCCTCAATACAACCAACAAAATTACTATTAGTCTCAATTCAAAAAGAATAAAAGTGCATTGTATATTGCAAGTTTACAAAATTCCAAACACAACATAAAGATAAATCAATTAAAAAAATGTAGTCTTGTCAACAAATTCCTTAAACAGAGTGTTCAACATAGGCTTGAAATATGCATATTGAACCCTTGATTTCAAAACCTTGTTCAAAGATTAAGAAAGGTGATATGCTCAAATTATAGAATGAAGTTGATATTATAGAATGAAGGCTATCAACACTAACCAGACTGGAACAACATTATCAACACAAATTTCTTGGAAACCAAGCCCAAGAATGCCATCAGACTTAATTAGAAAACAAAAATGTCAACCCTAGTTCATGTGTTTTTTGAGTAAAGACCTACACCATGGAAGAATCCATTTATACATAAATTCCAAATTAAATTGATGAGAAAAGATCTTTGATATCCAACTGAGAAGCCTTAACATCCAAAAACTACTAACTTGATGTTTCACAACAAGTTTCCCAACTATGACATCATCTTTACTTAAGAGACTAGATATTGATCCACTGCGATATTGAATCTCACAAGATTCTCCTTCACAAACAAAAAATGATATATATTAATTTTTTAGCAACTTCCTTAATATCCCCATGTAAGCAAACTAAAATAAGTGAGGTTGAGGGTTTGAAGTAGAGTACCATCTTCTTGGTATGTGCTTGATTTTGATGACTTGTAGCTTGAATGAAAATAGAAAGCTAGCTACAATGTAAAATCATTGTTAATCATTGTTACAAAAATAACCAAAAAAATACTCTTTAATTAAAATAATCCTTCTAGATATTTCAGTTAATTTCTAAGAGAGCCAATTTCACTATCCAAATAGCCATCAATCTATTTACTGTATATAATTTCCCATAATTCAAAATTTGAATGTAATGATACTAACCATAATTACCAAATATTTGACACCAAAATGTAGTACAAAATGAATTCTTTGACAAAATGCATCAAAGAGACGTCATCTCATGGAATGAAATGATATGATTTTAGAATGTGCACAAAATGGATTTTGCAATGAAGCTCTCAAAATATTTGAATTAATGAAGCACTCTGGAACACCAACATTGTAAGCTTTGCTTGTGTTCTAGATGCATGCAATCATGCAGGTTTAGTGGATGAGGGTTGCACATACTTCACACATTAGTAACCCTTATTGCATTACATATATAGTTGATCATTAGGTGTGCATGGTTGACCTTCATTCCTGTGCTGACTATCTTGAGGACACCCTAAACATTATTATTGAGATGCCAATTAAACCTTTGGTTCCTGTGGATCATTTATGAATATAGGTTGAGTATTCTAGCAACACTACTTTTTTAGTTGGATCCTAAAAATGCTATAACTTATGTTCTTCTCTAAAACATCTATGCAAAAGTGGGTAGGTGTGGTGAGGTTCAAATAGTAAGGAGATTGATGAAAGATAGAGGAATTAAAAAGATACCTACATGTAGTTGGATTGAGGGGAATAAAATGGTACAAAATTTTTATGTGTAGGAGACATATCACATCCACAAACATGGGAGACCTATGCAAAATTGGAGAAATTGTCTTGGAAAATAAAGGTAGTAGGGTATTTCTAGATTCAAGACTTTTACTCAATGTTGTGGAATAGAAGAAAAAATAATCATTTATCTGCCACCATAGTGAAAAGTTAGCAATTACATTTGGTTTGTTAAACATGGCCCATGGTGCAACTATTAGAGTTGTTAAGAACCTTTGAGTATGTTCTAATTTTCACACTGCATCTAAATTCATCTCCAAGATTGTTGCAAGAGATATTGTTCTAAGATATGTGAACCATTTCCATCATTTTAAATAGGGACAATGTTCTTGTGGAGAATATTGGTGATGCTAAATGAAACAATATGAAAAATAGGCTTACACTATAATAATGTGCACTACATTAGATATCCAGTAATAACGAAGGGAAATCCATCAAAGCATGACAATAGGGATTTTTTTTGTCATATGTTGTAGTTACAAGTGCCCTGCTAGACATACATGAAAATGTGGAAGCAATATACACAAGGAAAGTGAACTATTTCAAAAAAATTCCTCAAAGAAATGTGATATTTCATTTTATAGTTTAACCTTGATACCACACCATTTTGACACGATCCTTGTGGTGATGTGGGATGTTACCGCTACACTGCACCGTTATTTCCCATCCTTCATGGTAATGCATGATATTACCACTACCCCACACCGTTATTGCTTAGCCTTCATCGTAATGTGAAATGTTACCGCTACACTGTATAGTTTCTTCTTGGCTCTTGTGGTATGGTGGTATTATGAAACTCGTCACGACCATCTACTACCTTGACACAATAGTCTTATGAAACTTGCCAATATTTATGGGCACCTTTTAAATTACATTTAGATCTATAAGGAAACTATCCTATAAGGATGACAGTCCCAAGAAACATGGAAATGGTTACACCAATAAATAGTTAACTAGAAACCATGAATTTTCAATGCATAATGGAGAATATACAAAGAGTTAAGTTAGTGAGAAAACATCCTTGGAGAATTGTCATCAAAAGTATGAAAATCTAAGAGTTCGTACTAGAAAATTATATACCCTCAAAGACCTAATAGTCATAATAGACCTAGTGATAGTTTTCAGGGTCATAAGAATAAATTCATAAGAGAATAGATGAAAGAGCATTAAAAGAAACTGAAATGTAAGGGTAGTTGGTAGAGTTGAAGAATTAGACTTGTAGTGAGAAGGGATGGAGAACAAAGTAATTTGCAGTCAAGAGCATCATGGCAATTTCTCAAGTGACTATATTTGGGCAAGGAGAGAACTTAGTGACAACATTGCCATCAAAATAATAAGGATACTCAAAACCTTAACAAACCTTGGGGACTTTTTCATCACCTTGTAGAGATCAATTATGCTGAATTTATTTTTTTTTTAAAAAAATGAACCATTAACTATCCAATACAATCTAACAAAATACAAATATACAATGAAATATTATGATTAACAAAATGATAATTTTAATAGTTATCTTAAGGTAGACAAAAAAAATTGTGCAAGTGAAAAATAACACCCTTAGATTATTTTGAACCAATAACATCTTCATTTACATCATTTTCAAGCAATAGTTTATTAGATTTGTCCAGCTATACAAAAATCAAATCAAATCGACAACGATCTCAAAGATTTGAAGGTTTAAAAATCTGATATTTTTAGATCTATTATTGGGTGTACCCTACAAAATTCATCATAGAAGGATGGGTCATCGCCTCATTTAGACTTGGATGTGGAACTACCTTTTTTGTTTCCATAGAATCCATAATAGACCTAACAAATGCAGGAAGAAATAACCCTATAAACACGCAAAAGAAGAAGCTAAATTAGTAGTAATTTACTAATTTTCATTCAACTTCTCTGTAATCATTTTAACTACCTGATTCTATTGTACTTTAAAGATTTATAATATGAAGTTCAACTATTCAAATAGCTTAAATAATTTTAAGTTATAAAACTGATAAATCTAGGCTTTAGCAATTGAAAAAAATCCACTTCTAAAATTTTAAATATCTTTACTGTATCTATTTACCGTTGTTAGAGAGTTGCAAACTATGAATTTTTCTCTATCCTATAGGATTGAGAAAGGAAAAACATTGTCAAACAGTGATTGAATCATAACAAATAGTCCAAAAAGAATGAAAGTTTTCAAATGGTGACAAAGATATGTCCTCTAAGTCATTTGCACATGGTGATTGAGAACATAGTGAGTAAGACGTAAAAGAGCATTGGATCATAACACTGCAAAATGGTCATGAGTCATGCAATGAACTTCACTGTTCTTTTGATCACAAAGGAGATCAAGATAATAACCAACATACTGATGTGCATTGAGAATGTTCGTGGAGTGTAAAATTCCTTACAAAGCAATTACCACGACAGAGCTTGAGCTAAATTGCACTTGCTATTTTATGTTTATTATGGATATGTTCTAGCCTGTAGTTAATTATTGTAGCATAATAGATAGGATAAATATTTATTCATATACCATTGTTTCAAATTCTAAATTGCTATACCTTATTCTAGGAGAAAATCACAAGGGGGGTCTATACATAAGACACTATTGTTTCAAATTCAAATTGTTGGCTCTTTCACAATTGTTTGCTTCATTTATTTGATCTAAAACAACTTGTTGTATAGAATATCCTCTAAAAATCACAGTAAAATCCTTTATTCTGAAATGATTGCTTAGAATCTTCCCATCATAACAATGAACAAAAGCATCAGTCATTAACCTAAACTTTGCAAGAGTTTCATCAAATTCTACTTTTCCACTCTCTTTTCCATTCTAAATTTTATTCCCAATTTCATCCATGAAGAACTTTCTTAGCCTGTAGATCTTGGTGTTAGCCATAACTTTACCGGGTGTCGAGGATAGCTTCGAGTTTTTACCCAAGCAACAATTGACAAAATTCAGCCTTACCATATTTTGATTTGGTAAGGCCGAATTTTGTCAATTGTTGCTTGGGTAAAAAATCGAAGCTATCCTTGACACCTACTAAAGTTATGGCTAACAACAGGATCTACAGGATGAGGAAGTTCTTCATGGATGAAATTGGGAATAAAATTCAGAATGGAAGAGAGAGTGGAAAAGTAGAATTTGATAAAACTCTTGCAAAGTTCAAGTTAATTACTGATGCTTTTGTTCATTGTTATGATGGGAAGATTCTAAACAGTCATCCCAAAATAAATGATTTTATTGTGATTTTGAGAGCATCTTCTATACAACAAGTTGTCTTAGATCAAATAAATGAAGCAAACAATTGTGAAAGAGCTAGCCAAATTTTGTCAATTGTTACTTGGGTAAAAACTCAAAGCTATACTTGACACCTGGTAAAGTTATGGCTAACAACAAGATCTATAGGTTGAGGAAGTCCTTCATGGATGAAACTAGGAATAAAATTCAGAATGGAAAAGAGAGTGGAAAAGTAGAAATTGATGAAACTCTTGCAAAGTTCAAGTTAATGACTAATGCTTTTTTTCATTGTAATGATGGGAAGATTATGAACAGTCATCCCAAAAAGTAGGATTTTACTGTGATTTTTAGAGCATCTTCTATACAAAAAGTTGTCTTAGATCAAATAGTTGAAGCAAACAATTATGAAAGAGCCAACAATTTTAATTTGAAACAATAGTGTCTTATGTATAGACTCCCCTCGTGATTTGCTCCTAGAATAAGGTATAGCAATTTAGAATTTGAAACAATGGTATATGAAAAACTATTTAACCTATCTGTTATGCTACAAAAATTATCTACAAGCTAGAACATATCCATATCAGCATAAAATACTAAGTGTAATTCACCTCAAACTCTATTGTACCTGAGTATGACAGTACCTAAGCTTCTGATGTTTCTAGACAAAACCTATAACTGAAAAGTGTAGTCTCCGTCTAAAGGAACCATCTTTGGATCTCTTCCTTGAAATGAGGGTTGAAAACATTAGAAGAAAAGCAATACCATAATTCTAAAGTAACAATTTGTATCAAGCCAAATATCAAAAAGTATAATTAAAAATACAAATCCTTACAATTGGACCTCAAATTGGACCAAGCAGATTTATGATTTTATCTTTAGAATATAGGAATTTTCTTTGTCGGAGCTTCACAACCTCAAATTGGATTTGAAATTGGACCGATAAAATTTATGATTTTATCTTTAGAATGTAGGAACTTCCTCTATCAGACCTTCATGACCTAAAATTGTATTTGAAATCAATCCAATAGATTTATGATTTTATCTTTAGAATGTACAAACTTTCTCTATCAGATATGAAAGATCTCAGGTTTGATGTCCAATTGGACCGGTATATTTATGATTTTATCTTTAGAATAAAGGAACTTCCTTTGTTGAATATTCAGAAATTCCTACACTCAGGTTCTACTTCCCAGCAAAAACACCCAAAAGTGTTTCACACCGGCTCAAGGTACTCTCCAACCTAGTTATGTCATTGATAGCAATCCAGTTTTTCCTGAACTATCCATACCCAAACATTGTATCACAATCTATTCTTCCTACACATAAAAATGCCACATATTAACCCCTTCTAAATAAAACTCAAAATCATCATAAACCATAATTAATAAATCATTTCAGCTTTAGAAAGAATCTGATTTCATTTACTATCAAAACAAAAGCTGTATAAATCACAAAAAATCCATGAAGCCATCCATACAAAGAGAAAATAAGAAATGTAAGGATTTGAGCAATATAAGTCTAAAGGGTTATGTTGTAATAGTAATGGAATCACCATAAGAGCATAGCCGATGAACAATTTTTGGTGACTATAATTATATGATCCATAACTCTATTGATCATGTGGCACAATCGTGCTATAAAAAATACAGGCTGCATTCATGTTTGATCCAGGTTTAATGTGGCTATGTTGTGATAGAAATGGAGGCACTCATATGAGCACAATTCATGTACAAATCAATGTAATCACAATTAGGTGTCAATCTTCATTGGGTGCATTCATGTTTACTCAAGTTTAATAGGTTATGATGTAATGATAGCATGATCCAAGAGCAATTACATCTTGCTACAATAAAGAGCCTATAACTCTAGTTGATATGCAGAGTGGTTGTGTTATATCATTTATGTAGTACATTCAAGCACAACCCATGTTTAATGGGCTATTTTAGAGAGTCATCAATATTTTCTAAACCTTATGAATGTTACTTAAAAGTGTACAACTTAAACTAAAAACCAAGTTTGTTACATACTTGAATGCATTCTTGGGTTACCACAAACTATAATAATGTGATCTGCTAATAACCATTATGTAAATTATTAAAACAAGACCCATGCTATATAGGATACATTTCCCTGATCAGGTTTACATACCTTAATGATCGAACATAAGCTTCCCACAAACTATAGGATACAATCCAAGATCATACCACAACCCTATCAAGACAACTAATTTTTTGACCCAATTTTTAAGGTTGTTTTTTAATACCAATAGAAGCATTGGTAAGAGCATGACAACATTGGTAGGAGCATGAATAGGATACAAACCCTAGGCCTTCGTAGAAACATAAACCATAACTCTAGTGGATTAGTGAGGTTGCAATACCAGAAAGATTGACACATTGTAGCCAATAACAAAATCTTGCAATCTAAAGATTGTAGCCAATAACAAGCACACTATGTAGCTCAGTGACATTTGTAAATGAAATCTATGGTAAGAAGAATGAAAGTCACTTGAGGTGTGATATTCAAAAAGAGGTTGAGCAGTGACAAGATAATAAAGCTCAAACCTTGCATAGTAAAGTGGAGTTTTCTTACCCACTTGCTGACCTAAGGGTTTTTCAAATGCTATTGGTAGTGTTAGACAAGGAAAATGCAATCAGGGAATGACTGTCCAAATCAAGTAACAATGGTAATCACAGGTTCATTGTTTGTTCTTAGCCATTGTATAATGGAGGTAGTGGATTACATGTTTGAGCAGTGTTTTGAGACTCATCAAGGATGGGAGAATAGTGAATAATACCTTGTGGATTGTGAAGTACTGGAAATAAGGTTGAAGGATCTTAAGACCCACAATACCATGAAACAATGAGTCCCTTGTAGTAAGTAGGCAGTCTATAGGGCATAGTTTTATTTTATAAAAGGATGCTCATGAAAGGAATCTTCAAGTGATAGTGAGTGAGTTGTTTGAGATTGCAAATGAGTGTACAATATCCACTCTTAAAGGTAGTTAGCAAAGCATTAAATGTGCAAGAAAATCAAATCGTACATAGCAAACAATTTGCAATGTTATCTTGCATAATGCCTTGAGTTCGAAGACAAAAATCTCATTGTATCTTGATGAAATTAGTGACCTTAATGGTCAATCACTAGCAACCATGATTTTAAAACATGTTATTGTGCTTATGGAGGCAACATTTTAAGCAAGGCAGTGAGTGGTGGTTTGGAATAATGGTAGGTATGAAGGACTTTCTTTGTATGCATAATATGCAATCTAGCTTAAGACAACATTCTTAGAAGAGATTGAAGGTGGATTATGGAACTCAAGGGTTACCATGATAAGGATTAAAACAAAGACTGGGATCTATTTAAAATCCACTGTCATGAAGATATTAAAGATGTCACATGCAAAACCCTAGCAGTTGGAGTAATGAATATAGTGCCAAAGAGGACAATGTGTTGTGCCATTCTTTACTGAAACACTTCTCCATTTTGGTGGCCTATTCTTGGAAATAAGTTTTTGACAAAGGTTTTAGAGTATGTTTATTAAAATGAAAACTCCATTCTAGTGGGCTTCACCTAAAAATAAGATTTTGATGAAAGTTTTAGAGTATATTTATTAAAGTTTTAGAGTATTTTGGTGGGCTATATTCTTGATTCCTTAAATGATTTATTCAATGGATTGTGACTAAATAAATGACTAACTATTTAGTCATTTTTATTTGTGTGACTAATTAATTTTTAGTCAACAACCAAATTAGTCATTTATTTATTCATTTATAGCTGAGTTGCAAAAAATAGAAGAATTTAGTCATTTTTAGTTGTTGTGACTAAATTTTTTAGTCACATAGTCATTTATTTTCCAAATTCTACTAGTGTATTGTTACCCTCTATGGTCTCACCACAATTGTCTCTATTGTTGCACAAAGTATTGAGTCCTCACAAAACCTTTAGACCCAGATGGAATTGACTAGGTAGGCCCAAAAAGAAAGGAAGCAAAATAGAAAACCCAGCCACCTTAAAGCTAGAAACCTATTTCGATGAAGAGAAAAATTCTCTGATGATCTCAGCTATGAGGTTGAAAGTATCCAAACTAGAGGGAGAGATGCAGTACAGAGATTATGAGATCCAAAATGTGGGTTTAAATGTAAGTGAAGCACTCTCGTGTGACAAAATAGGCCTTTCCAAAGCAGCAAAGAAAGTGGTATACATTGACTATGAAAATTTGGACAAGATATTGAAGAAGTGCAAAGCAGAGTTGATAAATGTGAAGGCAACAGTGGATAGATTATAGGAAAAGATTAAGGCAAAGGATATGGATATGGCCCACTTAAATTAGACACAAGATTAGTAGGGAGAAGCAGCTAAGTCACTTGAGCATATTTAGAGTGAAAGGGAATGGATTTGTGCCAAAGTGCAAAGATTGGAGCGTGAGGTCAAAGCTGAGCGAGAAGTAATAGAAAATTTGAAGACTCAAATGCAAGAATTCACTAGAGAATATTAGCAAAACCCGAAAGAGTTTGATGACATAATGAATTGGAAAAATAGTATATGTGTATAGTTACAAAGAGAGCTACAAGAGATGGGAAAATAATAGATAATATATAGGAAGAATTGGATAACGCCTGGTCTTCGATAGATGAAAGTCTTCAAAAGGCACAAGCAGAAACTGATAGGGAGAGACGAGAGAAATAGGACATTGAGTCTACTTCGTAGACTCACAATGGAGAGGTAGAGAAGTTACACTCAGAACTTTTGAGTTCCCTCTAGGAGAAAAATCAATTGAAGGAAGATATGAAGGCTAAGGAATCTCAATTCCAATAGGAATTAGCCACGACATGATGGTTCAGGCTCCTCCCAATACTCTGGGGATTGTTGTCTTCCCATTAGGAGAGAATCATGATTGTGGTAGTGGCCCTAAAGTCAGCCTTGAGGTTCTTAATAGATGCACATGAATTGAATGCGAAGGTCATCCCAACAGTCGACCAAATTCTGCATACAATCATCCCTCATTCTAAAGAGTCGAGTAAGTTAATCATCAAGCTATATAAGGTGATCGAGGAAGCTTTAAAAAATGTCAGAATTATAGACCGAAGGGAAACTATAAGAAAGGAAAAAAAATTCATCACCTGCAACTAGGTGGCCAAAAAAAGCAAGGCTTGTTAGTTGACATTGACTAGGAAGGTTGGTGAGATAAAGAAGACCTCGAGGTTCTAATCCATTTCAGGTTACCCACCTTTTTCTCGCTAGATGGGGAAGTGTTGAAAAAAGAATAGATCAAAGAGGCCAATAGACTCAAACAACAAGACTTCTTGACTCTCCAAGGTCTAAGCTCATTGCCTTCAGTCAAAGAAATTGAAAAGGCGCTTCTTCCCTTGTCTCGAATTTACTACCACATCGAAGCTGGTTCATCAAAATGGGTGGATTTTCCTTCAAGGAGGTCCTCAATCTCAACCAGGCCTATGAAATATTGTGCACACTTGTTCTACCTTCCAATGAAGATAAGGAATTCTAGCATACTGCTTTCCTTAAACTCTGACAGTTCTTTTATGTTTTTTATGTTATATCTAGGTTCATGCCTTCACAAGAAAAGACCCCTTGTGAGTCAACAGAAACTATGGAGTAATTTTTCCCTAAGTATTTTTCACTTTTGGTTTCAATCTTTGTAGTTCTTCCTTTTCAGCTCTTACTTTTTTGTGCATTTTTTATGGCACCTCACCTAGGAAGATAAAGTTATTCCAGTAAAAGGTGAGTAATGTGCCACATTGTGGTTGTGTGACCTTTTCATATCACTTTCCTTTTGGTCCTGAAACATGACACATGGTTGTGTTGCAAGAATTTCCCATAAGCTTCTCTCATGGACTTGAAAATTGCTCACTAGCATGCCACATCACCCTTTTGTTAGATGGGCTGTTTAACCCATGAGCATATTATTTCTTTGGTGGATTTTGTTGGGTAGCATAATGGATTTTACAACTTCAAGATTAGTCTCTTTGGGGTTTCACCATTATTACTTAGAGTTGATCAAATCATATTTTATCAAGCAGTTATGACTTCAAATCCTTCTCTGACAATAATATCTTTGTAAATCTTCCACAACATCTAGAGCCATTTTTGAAGTAGCTCAACTTTTATTAGCAAAGATTGATATGATCAAATCAGATCCTTGATCAGATTGCAGAGTATCAATCAAGGAGACCTGATAGGGGTTCATATCTATCAATCACAGTGTTGGTGCATCTTTCCAGCCTTATAAAAGGAGGTTTTAGTGGCTTGTTAATCATCATCATTAGGAAATATTTTTTTGTTTGTTAGAAGAATTAGAATAGGGGAGAAATAGGAAGATTTTTATAGAGATTTTGTTTTTCTCTTTGGCATGTTAAAATTATCAAGACGATTACTCGGATTAGTATCTAACCTTTGTATTTATGTTATTTATTGCAAGAACAAGTAATATTAGGAAGGAATATATGAGATTGTGTAATTATGGCCTCTGTCACACGTTTTCTTTCTCTATTTTGTGTGTGTTGAATGCTCTGTGTCAACTTGTACAAGTATATTCTTGGTAACTTCTTTCTATGTCACTAGCTTCTATGGTTGAATAATGCTTTCTTTCAGAAATTGAATCATGTTTTCTATACTCTTTAATTTTTCTATAAATATTGTGCTAACTTTTATATTATGTTGTGAGAGAAATATGGTTCTATAAAGATTTGAAGTATTTATTTTAGTACTGGGTTTCTTATTTTTGTCATACCTTAATGGGTGCTTCCCACAGAGAGATCTGGATGACTGCTTTGTGCTCCTATGGGCCTTAGTTGTTCATTCTCTTTCCAACAATGAAGGTTTTGTGACATTTTGTGTCCATTCCATCAAAAGTAAGAGCCTTCTAGGGTTTAAAATGTTCTAAAAACTTTGTGGCTCATCGCCTTAGATAGTTTCTTTTCTACATTTCTCTTCCCCTTTTCCCCAAAACACAAGGTAGAGCCAAATTTTGTAAAAATCTCAAAGGTCATGCAGTGAGGCATAAGTAGGTCCCCCCACTCACTAAATTTCCCATAAGGTTGTTCGAGAGAAGCACAAGCTTTCATTATCAACATCTATGACACATTACTTTATCATGAGTATTCCCCTTCCCTTATTTCTACTATTATTATTGCTAGTACCATCCTAAATCCTCCCTCACCTAAAGTTTCATGTTCCTCTCTTGATTACATATCTTTTATTCCTTTAATTATTCTACCCTATTTGATGATTTATCAATAATCCTTATGATGATTATCTTATCTTAGATCCTTCTCCCTCTTCTACTTCCTCTCACAATGTTCCTTTTAATTATTTTTCTAAGATTTCCACCCCATCTCTAGATGGCCTTAGTCTTAAGGAACCTTTTACACACTACCATTCCATCACATTCCTTCCATACACTCCCTGAGATGAATTAGTTTGTGATACTAATGTCAATGTCTCTCCTTTTGCTTCATTTCCTACTCCTTTCCCTATATTTAAATAAATTCCTCTAGATATAGATCCATTTTATTGTGATTATAGGAATTATCCTCCCTTTGAGATAAATTTTTCTTCTTTTTACTAATCTTCTCATTATATCAAAATCCTCGCCTCTATAATGAATTCATTTTATTATGCTTCTAGGAATCCTCTCCCTTCCAAGACAATTTTATCTTCTTCCACCTCTACACATTCATTAATCTCTTACTTACCACTTCTTACAAATTATTTCCTTCCACATTTGTCATGTACTCTTCCTTATCTCCTACTATTAACCCCCTTTACCCATTTCTTCATTTATATCAGATTCTCTTCTTTCACAGTACAATCATAATGAGAGAATTTTTACACATTTTATTAATTCCTTAGAACAAATCTTGCCAATTCTCATGGGAAAAAAAATTATCTACCTCCTCTCACATACAAGAAACCTCCTAAGCATAGTTTTCCACTTCATATTTCTTCTTCGTATCATATAATTCTAGTTCATTCCCCAAACCATTGCCAATGTTTAATAAATAAATTATTGATGGGGTATAATTCTCATTACTTTAACATATGACTCATTATTTATTAATGTTCCATGTAATGATGATTATAATCCTATTAGCATACCAACACACAATCCTTATTCTTTTAATATTTATATGTCATTTATATTTCTCCCTCTAAATTAACTATGGTCATTGAGCTTGTTCCTCCCTTCGATAACCCTCCATGTAAGGCTATTATAGGTTTATTCATTTGTATTTTTCACCAAATTTTCTCCTTGACATCATGAATTTTCTCTCCATTATTCTTATTGCATGATAATTTTTTCCAATTTCTCCCCATAAGGTTTTGTGCACATTGAACTTGACTATTACACTTCTTTTCTTGGTTGATTCTAGACTTTTATTTACTCCTCTCTCACTATACTTTATTATTGTCCTTTCTTCCTTTTTCCCCTAATTCCCCTTATGTGACTTCTCTATTCTACCTATTTAATTGTTTTCTTACTTGGGTTCTTATATTCTCTTATGTTTCTTACAATAATTGGGTGAAAAATGATATTAGAGTTACATTGTTTCTTTATAGAAAATTAAATACATTGAGTTCCCTCAACCTTTTTTTTGTATTACTTATCATAGAAACAACAGTGTACATCATAGAAGATTACAAAGAAATCACATAAGTATCTCCACTGTGGGAAGATTCTACATCATATTCCCTTCCTTGTTCACCCTAACCCAATCCCATACATAGCATTATGCATTTCCATTACAAAAAGAGATCATCTACTTTTAGTAGCAGTTTACAAAAGGCTACATTTAGCATAAACAATACAAATATTACAAATGATTTGTTGTTGTCCCAACATAATAACTGCTAAAAATGAGTCATGAAGGAAGACAACCATGCTACTATTGATCGGTCCTGCCCCTACATTATGCATCTCTTAACTTTAGGAGAGATCGTGCCACTTCAATTTCCTCTTTGGAGAAGTCCTTTATGCTAAGAAGTGGGGGGGTGTCATCACTTTTCCCGTTCTTGTCCACCTTATCATTGAAATCCTTCTAGAAGAGTTTGAGAGCCTTGAGAAAGACCTTTGTAGTGTGCTACCAACCATGTGCAAAATTGACCTCCTGTATGCTCATCGGGATAGTGCCATCTTTAATCAATTTCAAGAAATTTTCCTTGGATACCTTGACCATCAAAGCCACCTGCATGGAAATGTTAGAGAGGATGAGTCTTTTACAAGACTCAGTAAGTGCACACTTGAACCTGTTGAATTTTTCCTTATTTCTCTTTTTCCAAATGAACTAGAGAATTTCAATAGAAACAATAATCCAGAACAACATTAGTCCTTTTCCAATATTATTAGAAAACAAAAAAATAATTTTGTTCAGGCCTCAATTTATTATTATTATTATACCAAATGCATTGATTGTAACAAAAAAGGTTCCATACTTTTGTGAAGATGCATTCGAAGAAAATATGATTTATAAATTCAGGTACTCTACAAATACTACAGATCTCTATGTCCTTCGTTCTACACTTAATCAACATCCTTTGAAGCAATAGAAGTCGGTGGAAGCATGCCTTCTTTGGTTCTATCACATTTTTCTAGGTGTTTTTAAAAACCTTTTCCCATTGTTTCTTGTTTAGCCTTGCTTTCCATGTTTGGTTCAAATAGTTATAGATTTCATATTGGTTTGTGAGCATGTTGTACACCTTTTTAGTACTCAATTTGGAGAGCTTGGAGCCATCACTCCACCTATAATATTTATATTGATCAGAATTAACCACATGGCTTGCATAGTCAAGAATCTCCTTACAAGCCTCTTTTATAGCAGAGTATGTCCTCCAATGGGTCACAAGTAGTTTGTATTTAAGTTACGAAGCAGATTCCAATCTTTCAGACCTCCTTCCTCCATGATGTCAACAATATATTTAATGCCCTTATTCACCTAGGCCTTGGTCAAGTAGCCCTGTTTGAGTGCCAAGGGCTTGCCATTGTGGTAGAAGTTCCACCAAATCAATCTATGTGCAAAGGTTGTGTTATTCAAGAATGCCTAAGAGTTATGGATATGCCCTTTTATATGCTCACATGCCTTCCATATGATCTTGAAGACTGCCGACCCCTCGGCCATTATTGGATGTTTACTATAGATAAGATCACTCAAAGGAATCCCTCTCCATGCCTTTGCATGTTTAGGCACTCCCCTTTCAATATTGTTCCTGATCAATATTTTTCATGGCTCATCTCGTTCTAGAGCTTTTGAAATCCATTTTGAGGTTAGTGCTATTCCTTACAACTTTAGATCTTTTAGCCCTAGCCAACCCTTAGCATTTTTTAGACAACACCAGTCCCATTTCACTGCATGTTTCTTTTTCATCCCTTTCCCATCAAACCATAGGAAAATTCTGATTTTCTTCTTGACTTCGTCAACCTGGTAACTGCTAAACAACCAGACAGAGGCAAAGTATGGACTGTATGAAGCAAGGAATTTTTGGAAAATTTGTAGTCTCCTAGCTAAAGAGAGACACTACATGTTCCATGTGCTAATCTTCTTGTCAAATTTTCCATGAATCCAAAGCCACATCTCCCTTAGATTTGGGCTGATAGAAAAAGGTATACTGAGATATCTAACTTGTTTTTGAGGACCTCCCCATTGCATACCAAACTTATCCAACTAGTCAAGGGGCTCTTCTTTCCACCCTAGCATGATTGATTTAGCAACAAAGACCTTTGCACCAGAGGCAACACAAAATATGTCCAATTGTTCCATAAGATTCAAGATATTATCCTCTTCCAAAAGTGGAAACAAAGCGGAATCATCTACAAATTGGATATTGAGAAGGTCCTCTTGATTAGGGAGGGTAATACCTTTGATCCTTGGTGTAACTTTATCTTCTCTTAGGATGAAATGCAGAGCATCTAAAGTAATCACAAACAATCTAGGGGCTAAGGGTAAACCCTGCTTGATAGACCTCTCCAAAGCTATTTCTTTTGTAAGAGCCCCATTAATTTCAACTTGAGCCATTGCATCTTTGAAAAGGGTGGCCACCATGTTGCAAAAAGCATCTAGGAACCCAAAGGCCCCAAGCATTAGGCTAATAAAATCCCATTACACCCTATCAAAGGCTTTCCAAAAGTCCAGCAACACCATCACCGCTTCTTGACTTGTCACCTTTTCCCATTCCATGGCCTCCCAACTGGTGATTAAGTTCTCTAGGATATATCTAACTTTGATAAACCCTATTTGAGTGTTGTTTATGAACCTTGGAAAAAATTTCACCAATCTCCTGGCCAGGACCTTAGCCAAGATTTTGTAGGAGACATTCAACAAAGTTATTGGTCTCCAATTCTTTATTATAGACTTATCTCCCTCTTTAGGTAGAAATTTAATAATACCCTTATTGATATTTTTCCCCAGAGTACCCCTTGCCAAGGCCTCTTTGTATAAAGAGTACAAGTAATTGACAATCCATTGATTGAAAGTCTTATAGAATTCCATTTGGATTCCATCTGCACCTGGCGATTTTTCATTCTATAGTGAACTAATGGCATCCCTTAATTCCCCCTTTGAGATATCTTTGCTTAGCTCTTTTGCTTCACGTTTTTTTATCTTTTTTGGAACAATTCCTTTTATAAATTCCCTTGCATTGTTGTAGCCCTCCCCATTGCATTTTGGGGTGAAAAGGTTTTTATAGAATTTATAGAACTGTCCCTTAATTCCCTCTTGTTTTGTGAAGGCCACCCCATCAACTAGGACTTGATCAATGTGCTCTTCAATGCTCTTCTCCTTCAAAAATATAAAGAATAACTTGGACCCCTTGTCTCCATTCTCTAACCAATTAAGTTTGGATCTCACCTTAAGCCCTTAGATTCTAAAGTTCTAAATTTTTCTCAATGCATCCTTAGCTAATCTAAGTTTGTTTCTGAGATCTACATCCTCGAGGGTTTTTTGTAGAAATTTTTCAGTTTGTAGAAATTATTCTTGCAAAAGACCCTCTATCCTCCTTTTGTCTAAAGCTTTTTTTTTTCCAATCACTTGAAATAAAGATTTCCATCCCCTAGTGTTTAGTTCCCATCTTTCAATGGAATTCAAGTCCTTATGCAACCCTTGATTAAACTTCCTAAGAGACACCACAAAATCCACATAGTCATTGTCCTAAAGCAATTTTGTGGTAAGGATGAAACCCTCTCCTCTTTTCCTTGTAGCCCTACACCCATATTTAAGCAGAAATCTTTCTTTTATGGGGTAGTGATCAGATAGTGTGTATGGGTGGACCTCTATTTTACAACCATTCCCAAGAGTGTCTGGGATGAAGAAGTCATCATTTACATAGATCTATCCAATCGACAATAGATTCTCTTATTACCTTTTTGAGTGTTACACCAAGTGAACCAAATAGATGGATAATCATTTTTCTGCCCTTCAATCAGGTCAACTAAGTTTATTTTGGACTTCATTTTCGCCCAAAAAATCTTCTCATTTCCTTTCCAATCCATTTCAATTCCCCCTGCTTTTTCTTCCTTTTTTTCAATAATGTTGAAGTCCCCTCCTATAATCTAGGGTATGTTCTCCAGACTGCACAACCATTTCCAAAGTTTGATCCTTTCACTATACGCATTAAGGGCATAAATAGAGTAAATCCCCATAATCTATTTTCAGGCTGATCCAAATAGCCCTATTACAAGGGGAGACCCCTCATTTGGAAACTAGGTAATTCCACTTATTGGCTATAAGGATGGCAGCCCCACCCCTACCCTTGTCATGATGGGTAACAAAGTGAGAAGCATCCCTCCAAATGAAGCAAAGGTTGGATTCAAGTGAAAAACTAATTGCTTTGAGTTCTTGCAACAAGACCACATCTATAATTTTGCATTGATTAATAAATATTCTTACCACATGGTTTCTGTCAAGAGACTCAAGCCCCCACACATTCTAGGATATGAAGCTAAGGGCCATCAATATTAGTCGGGGGAGTAGAGTCTTTTCCAGGCCTAAAGGCCTCAAAACATTTGGGCACCTTCGATTCAACCTCCATTCTTTTGGCCACTAGGATTGCAATGACTGCACTTAATTTCTTCCTCTTAGTTTTCAAAAGAGACTTCAAATTACCTTTCCCAACGGGAATTAAAGACCCTTTTTCCTTGGCCTGCCAACCCTCCTTAATCTGGGCTGGATGAGGCCATCATCTTTTAGCACCTTGGCTAGAGCAGATTTAGAAGAACTGTGACTAACCAGATTGTCATGAACCGGGGTTAACACCTCCTTACTATCTCCTCCTCTGCCACCAACAAACTCCAAACCCAAGCCCACCATGGCACCATCGGTGGATTGATTAAGAGTACCATCAGACTGGCCATCAACCAGTCCATTGGTGATATTGTATGACGCATCGGTAGGCAAGATCTTGGTCTTAAAGGTGGAGACAAGATGCTTCACCTTATTTGGGCTCTCCTGAGTAGTTTTTTTTTTCCTTTTTTTCCTCTTCGACCTTAGTTGATTGTTTTCTTAGGCTACTATTTTCAATGATTCCAATCTCCTCGCTCAATTTTTTTAACTTCTCTAGGGAAAGTTGTTGTGCATTCTTCCATGCCCAAGTCTCACTGCTGATATGGGGTTGACCGGTAGGAGAGTTAGAGAGTTAGGGGTATCAACCAATGACATCTTAGTTGAGGGAACTGGAATCAAATTATCACCATGATTATCACCATCAGACTCCATGTCCTCAAAGAATTGTGAAGATGAGTCAAAGAATGTGTCTCCCATTAGCGAATCAACTTGGGTACAATTATCTTCTTCTGAGAGGTCATAAGGAGTTTATGCATTTTCATTGAGCCCGCACCCAGTTTCATTAATTCCTTCGGTATTTCTCGTATTTTTTATTTCATTGTTTAGGGCTTACACGGCCTTGTAAATTTTATTGATATTTTCCTTAGCTTTTTTTTGTTTCACTTCTTATTTCTTCCAACCCTTGGGTGTTGACAATATTATCTACTTCCTTTCTAGTGGAGTAGTTCATGCCAGGACTCATACTATTGTAAGGGAAGTCAATGCCATGTTTTTCCTTGGGGTTACCATCACTAGCCATTTGGCCCTTGGATTCAAATATACTTTTCCCCACGATAAAATTGTCAGATAAGGGTTTTTGTAGAGCACTTTTGTTTCTAATAAGTGGGAAATTTTTCCTTAGGTGGCCCTCTTTTTGGCACAGATAATAGGAGTTCAACCCTCCAAGTATTTCTAGGCACAATACGTGTATCCAAAATCCAGATTGATTCTTAGAAAGTTTGGAATGTCAACCCCTGGATCTAAAGACACTAGAGCCCTAGCATCGGTATGGGGAAGAATAGTTTTCACATTATTTATTTTTAACACCTTCTTGTAGGGCTTGAGCAACAACAAAATGAAATTCTAGATTCTAGGAGGTACATTTTTCACCATGACCCATCTAGGGTAAGAAAAGGCTAGAATCTCCTCATTGATTGTATCTAGTGACTAGGCCAAAGCCCTAAACACATTTTTCCCAACACTCCAAAATTGTTTTCCCAAAACCCTGGTTTGCATTTCATGATTTTTGATGAAAACCACATACATGCATTTTTGAATCATTCTGTAGTAGTTGAAAAAAATCCTCATTTTCTTCCCCCATACATTTGACAACCAATAGGTCTATATACCTTCTCGTCAGGATCTTATCAGGATCCAGGACAACCATGAAAACCCCAATGTTCTTTAGTTTATTATCCTCTTCATATAAAACTTTACAAAGCTCTTCATTTGGTGAGAAAATATCTATTCTAGAGAGGCCAGGGGTGCACTTACCTCCTCTACTTCCCCCATATTCGCTTTCAAACCTTGCCTCAACAACAAACTTTGCACTGGTTGGGAAAGAAACCCGTTTGCCCGTGACCACCTCCTTAAATGACTTGAGCTTGTTAGGGACATTTGACCCACTATCCTGGCTATAAAGGACACCATCAGGGGGATCCAAATCCTCGAGCATCATAGAGGAATGAACTCCAACCCATCACACATGGGCGACGACCAGCAATAGGGACTCTCCCATGCTTCTACAAAGCAGCAACCGCCACCACCACTACTAAGATGTACCACTAATAGGAATTTTTTGTGGAGGACCAAGCCTCCTCCACCCACACGAATGAAACCCTACACCAAACGCTTTGAGAAGACAACCACTTGTAGAGCGAAATTCTTCAATTGAATAATCCTAGTTCCCTCACCCTTCATTTTTCTTGTATAGTTTATATATACACACTAGAGCAATGTGTTTTTAGTCATTACAATTGATTT
Organism: Sequoia sempervirens; assembly: GCA_007258455.2. Taxonomy (NCBI): domain Eukaryota; kingdom Viridiplantae; phylum Streptophyta; class Pinopsida; order Cupressales; family Cupressaceae; genus Sequoia; species Sequoia sempervirens. The sequence continues at coordinate 116,656,267 of VDFB02252616.1, forward strand.
CATTACATAATAATGTTAATTTATATGTGGTGGAAATATACGTAGCTCTTTACTATGTGATTTAGGATTATTTTTTTCAAACCTTTTTTTAATAGTAAATAATTTTCTTTTTAATTTTTTATTTAACCTTAAACATGAATGCATATTTTTCATTTATATTTTTCTTATGCAAGATTATATTTTCTCATTTTTTACAAGCTTTAACTCCCAAAATGTTTAGGTATAGACACATTATTATTTTTCATATTCATTTTCTCAAACTTTCTAGCTCTTTATTCTTACTAGATATTTGACCATTCACCTCAACCAATCATTTTAGGGTGTTTATTATATCTAACAATTTCTCTACCAATTGCAATACTATAGAAATGGTGAGGAATAAATCAAATTTGAATAGATTTAATTTGTTTGTTATTATTTATTCAAGAATACATTATCCTAAAATGTAATATTTGATTTTCATAGAAGTTTCATTTAGTTAATTATATTTTAATAATGAACCTCGTATATTTTTTTATTAACGATAAAGAGGTTTTGAAGAGCACCTGAAACCCTGTACAAAAAGGAACAGTGGTAGAAAAGATAAAGCAGTGGACTACCCACCCAAAAAACCAAAAACAAGTTGATTACCAGAACATCAATAGACTGTTAGTGAGACCAACAACAAAAAAAGACAACAAAGCAAAAAAATTGACCATTAGATAAGTTCTTTGAGCATCCTTTCCACTTCCATGTCCTTTGACGCCAGTCTATTGTGCATATCCATGATGTCTTCCACATCCTGCCTAGGGACCATCTTGCATTTCTTAGTTTTACTCCAAGTACACACACTCAGTCTAGCTCCCAGGTATGTGGTTTGCATCTCCATGACAACACTCTCCCCCCTTTCCTTGCTCACGTGCTCATCAAATAGTCCTCTACCCATCCAATCTTTAGTCTGCTGGTTGAGAAAAACTAGACCTTCATCTAAAGCCTCCAAATTCTCCCTACTAAGATTAATGATCGTTTCCTTGTCCTTACGAAGCTACCTATTATGCTTTTCCAGCAATGCTAGTCTCGACCCATAGTCCTTTTTTAGATTATCCAGCTTGTCCACCACACAACTGACACTAGAATTTAACAACTTGGCCAAACCAAAGATGGAGTCCTCCTTAAGACTACACAAGGTGGAAATATTGCATCGATCAATAGTGTCATGCTTATTGTGGAGGTCCTACACCTCTTGAACTAGCCATATTAGTAAATTAAAAGAAATGTTCACCCCTTCTTTCAGCATACCTGATGCCTACAAAATTTCTATAGCCCCCCAAAATGAACCCCTATCCTGATGCCCAGTAGGATGATCCTCATCTTGAGACATCTTAGGGATAAACTTGGCCTTGCCCCTATCCTTAGGTGCCAACACAACAGACTCATCTAGATTAACAACAAAATTGACCTTACTAGTAGGAGGGGACCCATCATCACCATCATAAGTTGGGTTCAAATTCACCAAATTCATCATCCCACCATCCTAAAAATCATTTTTCACCTCCTAAAGTTTATCCCCCATCACCTTAGAGTGGTCCTTGGCCTTCTCACCACTACAAAGCCCCTCCTCTGCACCCTCCACAAAATCCTCCTTAAGTTTGTGCTTAACACACGGAAGGGAAGGTATGGCCTTAGAAGTAGAAGGTTTCTTCCCTCTATCCAAGGGCGTATAATCCAAGTCTATATTGAATCCATTAGACCATCCCTCTGAATCCTCTTCAATTTCCATTCCCTCACTCTTCGGAATCTCCACAACCCAACATTTCCCACTCCCTTTGTTCTTCTTTTTTGAAACAGGGGACTAGGGAGTATCAACAATGTATTTGACTTTAATAAAATAAACTATGAGAAACATGAACCCTTCATGCAAAAAAGGGTTTCTAGGGTTCTTCTTGAAATTCAAAATTCCTTCCTCCAAAGAAATCAATAGGTAAAACGGGAAGGAAATGAGCTTACCATGCCGGAAGTGATTTAGCAAAACGAAATGGTGACCATACAACACTATGTATCTACCATCTAGGGTAAAGTATTGCATCAAAACCATCACCACATCCTTCCAGATAGGTTTAATATAGGGCCTATCATACCCACCACAATCTAACTTGACCATTTTAGCCCGTTCTCTGTCCCTGAGAAAATTTTGCTTGGCCGACTGCGAGAGGTTCTTGTCCATGTAGAATTTCCTTCCTTCCATCGACATACCAATCACTTTTGTAATGAAATATTCATTAATCATGGTATCCCTCCCAAACATGTTGAGAACACAGTCATGCCAAGCATCAACAAAATATTTGGAAACGCCGACCTTAAAGCCATGCAACCTTTCCATAGAAGGGGTCACCCCACCCTTCTATAGGATAGCCCAAATTTTGGCGTTAGCCTTGATTTTTTCACAAGAAGGTAGTTCCGATTTTCATCTATCCCCACCCATCATTGAAATCTTTGCACTAGCAAAGAGAAACCACATAAAAAAATAGAGAAACAATAAGGCGAAAGGGAGATGAACACCCAAAAAGCGCGTGTGTCTCCCAGGAACAGTACTAAGAGCAATAATGATCAAAAGGCTAATGCAACTCAAATTTTAATGCCCACAAAATCCCATAAACATCACTTGCGTAAAGTGTCTAATCAGCCATAAAAAATCATAATACCCACACATTCCAATAGTCAAGGAGGTGGCCATCGCCAATGTGCTAAGATATGTCATTATGGATTATATTGCTTAATTGAATAGGTAGGACATCATTCACCTCCCAAGACCTTGCAGATGTCACCCTAATATTCGCCACCCAGTTAGCCACACAATTCACCTCTCTAAAGACATAAGAGATATAGATTTCATCAAATTCTTGAATCAAAGCAAGGGCGTCCAATATGAAATTTTGAATAGTCCATGAGGGGGGACCCTTTCCTTAGACAATTAACAATATTTAGGGAACCGCCTTTGATCTAGAGCTTTGTGATCCCCTTGTCTCTAGCCAGCTTAATGCTATGATAGGTTGCAGCAGATTCAACAAAGTGGTTTGTCTAGATTCCCAAAGGGAGCACCACCATTGAAACTAACCTACCATTGTAATCTCTTAACACTCCCCCATAACTAGCAAGACCTGGATTGCCTTTAGCCGAACCATCAAAGTTGATTTTAAGCCAACCAGGAGGAGGATAAAACCAAACAACCCCTTCCCTAGCCACATTAGCCTTCTTCAGGGGTTTAACAATATCACAAGAAATTTTCCAATGGGTAGACATCGGTGCGTCATAATTAGAGACCCTCACATGTACCGGAATATCAATTTTTTCAACCACCAACAAAAAATTCTCCCTGATAGATGACACAATTTTGAAAAAAAGGGAGAGAGGGAAAAGGGAGGAATCCCAAAAAATTCTATTGTTCCTCTCCTTCCATAAACCCCAGATAATATGAGGGAGCATAAGAGACCAAAGCAACCTTAAAGAAGGATTAGAGGAAGGAGCATACCATTGGAGCCAATGTTCCCAAACCAAAGAAGGGAAAATCCACTCCACTCTCCAAAGGTTGAGAAAGAGAGACCAGACTTCCCTAGCATAGCTATGCCCAATAAACAAGTGAGAGTTGTCCTCCACATCCATCTTACATAGGTAGCATCTGCTAGGAATGAAGAAACCTCTTTTCCATAGATTGTTGATGGTTAAGATCTTGTCTTGCACCATTAACCATAAAAACATATTGATTTTGATAATCAACTTCGAAGATCAAACCAAGCCCCACGGTGTCCTAGGACCCACACAATCATTGATTGAATTAAATGTAGATGCCACCGAAAACAACCCATGCAGAAGCCTTCTCCAAATCACCTTGTCTCTCTGGAGGGAAATAAGAATATGAATTTTAGACACCTCGTTAAACAAATCCACCAGCTCAGGAAACACCTCATGGAACCTTCTCCATTCCCCATCCACAATATAATCAACAACATAACTCTTGAATTCTCTAATACACAAGTCCCTCCAGGGAGCCACCCACACAAAATCTCACAGTGACCCATGCCCGAATCACCAATCATCCCAAAAAAGGATATCTCTACCATTTCCAACCAACCATTAGATTCTAGTAGAAATAACACCTCTAGATCTGATCAACGAATTCCAAAAGAAAGAACCCAAGGGAGGAGAGAAATCATCTCTGAGGAACTCCCAAAATTTATCCTCCTGAGCAAGATATTTGGAAGCCAGAATCTCCAGCCAATCCTTCTCACCACGGAGGAAGTTCCAAAGCTGCTTAGTCACAAGAGCCGAATTGAAGGGTTTAATCCTATGCAGGCCTAAACCACCTTGGAATTTTGAATGACAAACCTCCTCCCATGAAACCAAACTCAATCACTTCTTATCCTCCACACCATACCAAATAAATCTTTTTTGTATACTCTCAATTTTTTCCCAAAACCTTCAAGGCATTTGAAAAAACGCTAAGAGCATAAACCAAGAGATTCTGCAACATGGACTTAATCAGCACCAATTTTCCAACCTGGCTAAGCAAAGCACCTTTCCAACCAGCCAGCTTAGTATTGCACTTATGAATCAAACCATTCCAAAATGAGTCAGGGGTCAGGTTGGCTCCTAGAGGAAAACCAAGATAGGTGGAAGGAAGAGATCCCATCGAACACTGAAGAATACCAACAATTCTTTGCATCCTTCTTTCTAGAGTTTTGAGGAAAAATATCATACTCTTGGGAAGACTCACAAGCTGCCCCAAAGCTGCCTCATAATTTTAGAGAATCAGTTTAATAGTCCTAGCTTTCGCAATAGACACCTCACCCATGATCAAAGTATCATCAACAAACTATTGGAGTGAATAGGGGGTGAAGAAGAAGGTCTCAACCCCTTGAGAGATCTCGAAGAGAGCTTCAGCTACAACAACCTACACAGAGATTCAACCAAGATAATGAAGAGGAAGGGTGAAATTTGATCACCCTATCTAACCCCACTAGATCTCTTAAAGAAATCCGAAGGAGAGCCATTAACCAACACAGAAAAGGACACCATCAAAATGAGGTTGTGAATCAGCTTAACAAAATTATTAGAAAAAACAAAAGCATAGAGGATTTTAAATAGAAAATACCAATTAACCCGGTCATAAGCTTTGACCAAATCCAATTTTAATAAAAAACCAACCTTTTTGTTAACCATCAATGAATGAATGTTTTCATGCATAGTAACGATAGGGTCAATAATTTTTCTGCCTGCAACAAAGCCACTTTGCTAAGGAGAGATGATTAGAGGAAGAACCCTCTGTAACCTAACCACCAGAACCTTTGAGAAAATTTTATAAAATGAATTACACAGGTTGATAGGTCTGAACTCATTAAAGGTCGAGGCCCCAGGAATTTTCAAAATTAGCACCAAGAAAGTAGCATTCAATTCCTTGAGTAGGTTGTGGCTGCCAAAAAAATCTTTAGTTGCATCCACCCCATCCTTAGAAACAATGGACTAGAATTCTTGGAAGAAGAACATGGGAAAACCATTAGGGCTAGGGGCCTTGTTCCCAACAAAGGAGAAAATCACATTCCTGATTTCCTTTGTAGAAGGAATACTACAAAGCATGCGATTAAGATCATCCGTTACAATTCAAGGAATAACATCCAACAGCTAATCCTGGGCTTGCACAGAAGGGACAAAGTCATTAGTCAAAAGATTATAAAAGAAGGAAATAGCCTCCCACCGGATCTCCTCCTCGTTCTTAATCACCCTATCAGCCTGGCGGATATACTTGATATGATTGGAGGCATGATGCTTCAGTGTGGTGAGATGAAATAATTTTGTATTCCTGTTACCATAGTTAAGCCACACTACATGCGACCTCTACTTCTAGAAATCCTCCTCCCTAGCCACAATATTATGGAGTCGAGACAAAAGCATACCCTCCTCATTTTCCAGATTAGCATTATAACCCACCGCATGAATATTCTGTTGTACAATATCAAGGTCCGCGGGAACAAACATTATATTCTGTTAAGGCAATATTTTGTTGTACAAACATTATATTTTTTTGTATTATTTCATATCAAATTAAATTTGTATGACTATACTAAATTTAAATTTAATATAGCTCTCCCCTTTCTTTGTTAAAAATGACAATATAGATAAAAAAATATTAAAAATTAAAAATAATAATATAAAATTATTTAATCATATCATAAAATAATTTATTTTAATTAATTGTGTATATAAAAAATAATATTTAAATTCTAAAACATAAATTTAATTAAAAATTTGTATGGAGAGAGTCTCACAACACTCCCACTAGCAATTCCCTCTCTAAGCCATAAAAACGTACCTCAATGAATATATAAATGAACTTTCATATCGACTATCATAGATAATTAAACCCATCTCTTTAAAATAAATAGAAAATTATTTTATTTAGTTATGAGATATTTTATTTAATCAATTACGCCAAAGGAGTTCTCTATATGAACATTATCGACTGACCAAATGGTTGATGATTGAGAATGAGGTAGAATGATGGTTAACCATTGAAAAAGATCTAACCGTTCAATGAACCCAATATAAAATAAATAAAAATAATATTAAAAAATAAAACACTTTATACAAAGAAAGAAAGCAAAGAATTAGATATTCAAAGTGTATAAATTATATTATTATTATTATTATATATAATATTTTATATAATATAAGTTGTTATAATTTATATTCTCTATTATTTTTCAATATATATATATGGTATTTTTTAATTTTAGTTTGTAAAATATATATTTTTTAGAATATTTTTAATTTAATATTTTGAAATAAAATTACATTTTATATATTTAAGTATTTTTAGTATAATATTATAATATATTTAGATATTATATATTTAGTATTTATATATACTATAAGTTATTAAATATAAATATCATATAACTTTTTACACTTATTATTAATTAAAATATGAAATATATTATAAGTTTAATATTTATCTATATTTATTTTTTAATAAATAATTTCTATTATTTTTCAAAATATTTTTTATTCTTTATTTTTTTATGGTATTTATTTTTTAGTTTAGATTATAAAATATAATTTTCTACAATATTCTTAATTTAATATTATGAAATAAAATTACATTTTATATATTTAACTATTTTTAGCATAATATTATAATATTTAGATATTATATATTTAATATTTATATACCACATTATTAAATATAAATATAATGTAACTTTTTACATATATATTACTAATTAAATATATTATAAGTTTAATATTTATCTATATTTATTTTTAAAATATATATTATATTTATTGAAAATTATATTCAATTTATATTTATTATTATATATTATATGAAATATGATGCATATTATTAAAGATAAATATTATACACATACACTCCCTTTTCCTCTCACCCTATCTCTAACTCTATCTCTCTACCTCTACCCCCTCTCTATTACTTTTCTCTACTACTTCTTGTATCTCTCACTCTTGCCCCCTCTATATATTCCTCTCTCTACCTCTCTCTCTATATCACTTCCTATATATTTATCTGTATATCTCCATCTCTCCCTCTCTCATTGTCTCCCTCTTTCTATCTCTATTTCTCCCTCTCCCTCTTTCTCTCTCCTTCCACCACTCCCTCTTTATATGTTTATCTATCTTTCTCACACTTCTATATTTCCCAAGTTATATCTATCTCTCCCTCTCTCCTTATCACTCCCTCTTTCCATTTCTCTCTACTTCTATTCTCTCTCTATTTCTCCCCCCCCTCTCCCTTCCTCTATCTATTTATAAATATGTATCTCCCTCTATATCTCTCTCTCTCTCATATACACACACTCCCTCTTTCTCCTTCCCTACCTCTATCACTCTCTCTATCTTTTCGCCTATCTATACCTCTATTACTTATCTCTATCACCTTATTTCTCTCTCTCTTTCCCCCTCTATCTCTATCTCCCTGTCTCTCCTTCCCTGTCTCTATCTATATCTCATTATGTCTACCTCTATCTATCTCTCTTTCTCACTCCTCTCTCTTTCTATATATATCTCTCTACATCTATCTGCCTATCTCTCTCCTTATACATCTCTCTCTCTCTTATTCACTCCATCTCTCCCTCCAACTCTTCTACTCTATATCTTTATCTTTATTTCTAACTCGATCTCCCTCTCACTCATCTCTCTATCTCTGTCTATCCATATCCTTCTCTATGTATATCTCCCTATCTCTTTATCTCTTTTCCTATCCCTCTCTATCTCTCTATATCACCCTCTATCTATATCTCTCCCTCTCCTTCTCCCTCTCCCTCTCCCTCTCCCTCTACCCCCTCTTCTTCTCTCTTCCTCTCTAAATATATCTCCCTCTTCCCCATCTTCTCTCTCCCCCTCCTCTACCTATCTCTCTCCCTCTACCTATCTCTCTCCCTTTCTCTCCCTCCCTCTCTCTATCTCTCCCCATCTCTCCTCTTTCTCCCTTCCTATCCCCTATCTATCTTTATATCTCAATGTCTCTCCCTTTATCTTCCCATATATCTCTATATCCATTTCTTTCTCTTCCCATTTATCTATCTATCCTTCTTTCTCTCTCTCTATCTCCCTATATTTCTATCTCGCTCTCCATCTCTATTTTTATTTCTCTACTTATCTCTATTTGTCTCTCTTTATATCTCCCCCTATCCCCCTCTCTATATCTCCTTATATCTCTATTTTTATATCACTCTATCTCACCATATATCTCTCTCTATCTCTCCCTCTCCCTCTCCCTCTTCCTCTTCCTCTTTATCTCTTTATATCTTCCTCTCTATCTCTCTGTGACGCGCCGCTAAGGGACCCGGTGGAAAAACACAAAAGACATACAACATCATGCCAATATTTTTTTTTTGAAACTAAAGTGACACTAACTAATGCAACTCAACAAATTAATATGAATGACATCATTACATTAACATCATATCATAATCACATTATGACCTAAAAGTAACATTAATCATAACCCATTTACACACCTATCCACCATGGTCCCCTAACGTCGCTACTACGATACACCTACACTAACTTAGCCTATAAAATACATTTGATACACCAAAACACATACAATTAATATTTTGAATGTAAATTATATTTCATGCAACAAATTGCATATGGTAACATAACTTAATTATATTTAAACCTTGTTTAACACTATGTTCATACGAACATATTTCTAATCAACACCATAAAAGAGGTGCATAAAGACATATCATATCTACTTCTCAATTAAGTTTATATGTATCATAAATACCACATTCTTTTGCTAACATTTCTATTTTATAATAAACATCAATAAATATCTCTTCAAGACTACTTCAATCTATTTACGTTTTCATTACAAAAATGCTACAATGTACAAGATATACTCATCTAAGAGGAATATATATAATACATATAGAATATAATTTTCATGGAAATATCACTTGCACATACATTTAACTATATAATGAAGTGAATGAAAAAACTCTCCATGTTGCGCATGATTTGCACCACCTAAACCCCAATGGATGGTTTGGAAATACCACCCTACCACGTGGAATCCTGAGGCCCACTCCCTCCGTGTTGGGAGATAACACTAGGCCCCACACACAAGCAAACAAAAAAAATAAGTAGTTGACACTAGCCATCCAATGGAATCTACCAAAATAAGAATCAACTAAAAATTACAAGGACTTCCACAAAGGCTTTCAGGTACTTTTAAAGACCCAATCAAATAACACAATAGATAGAAAACCCAAAAGCTTATCAATATACAACGACACCAGAATGAAGCACATTACATCATTTTCACAATCTTATAACATGATAACTAATTTTACTTAACAATTCATAGCCAAGACCAACAATACACAACCTTGGTACAATTGATCTTTACACATACAGAAGCTTCAACATAGGATCTCACAAACATGAAGGTATTTCCAACATGAAAATAGTAAACACATTCAAACAAGAAATAGTACAATACAATAAAAATCAAAGAATAAAGTTATACCCTCTAATACAATTTTTAGAACTGAACTAATTCTCACTTGACAACAGTCAAATCTGTCAACCATAAAATAGTCATATCAACTTCAAATCAAAATCTGTAAAATACCCATTTCAAATTTAGTCATCGATTACTCAACAACATGAATGAAATTGACTAAAAATGAATCATAAATTCATAAAATTCAAAACAATAGATGGCTCCCATAAAACCCTCATTTCGGTATACCCGATTACAACCAAATGATAAAATAAGAAATCCAACAACCAGATGTTTTCCAAAATATAAAATATTAAAATTTTAATTAATTTAACCACTTTGAAATTCTTATAAATCTAAAATCTTAGTCTTTCATTGACTGGTTACAATTACAGGGAGAAACAAGAGAGTTTTTGCAGTCATGGAGGAGCAACTTGACAGCAGCTCTGTGTTTCAACCATATCTCACAAAATACGATCTGAGTTTTTGAGATTTTTGGACAAAATTTAAACGACAATGAGATGAAAAAACCCATTAAAAATCGCACCAATCTAGTTCGTAAAAACATAATTATGGGCGACGCAATCAGCCCATTTTATTGGTAGAAAACTGAGACAATAAACATGTAATAATTTTTATTCTGGACTAAATAAATGTTTTATTTACACACAAAAATAAAACTATATAATATTTATTTTCAAAAATCAAAGAGAGATAAATCAATCAAATTATTCATACACACCAAAAATAAAATGAAATAAAAGATATCAAAATCCATCCTAAATCCAACGCTTGACAATGATAAGAATTTGATGCTGAGCTCCGAAAACTTTAACTTTCAAAATCCCCAAATTACAACAATTTTCTCATGCTTCTTCCTCTTTGCAAGCATGGCAAAAACTATCAGAAAATGAAGAATCCCCCAGCAAAATCTATTTCCCTCAAATATAAATTGAATTCCAAATTTTCATTCAAAACCACTCCAAATTTCTCAAAAAAACCCCCCTGAAAATTACCCTAAAACTATGTAAAATCTCTCATTTTCAAATCTTCTAAAATTTCATGCCAAAAAAGAGTGAAAACTCTCTTTCCCTCTTTTTCTCATAAATAAAATTAATTAAATTCCAAAAAAGAAAGAAAAACAAAATGAAAGCAACTTTTTTTCTTTTTCTTAAAAAACTATTTTTTTTTTCAAAATAAAATAAAGAAATAAAATCCTCTCATAAAATAAATTACTAAAATATTAAATTAAAATACCTTTCCTCTTCCCATTGATAAAATAATTAAAATAAATTAAATAATTAAATTAACTCACATAATTAACTCAATTGTTTAGGGTTTCTTATTAAATAAATTCAAAATATTACAAGAGATAAAGAAAACCCCCATAAAATAATCACTCTACCAAAATAGTAAATCAAAACATAAATATAACATATACTTACATATTAATATTTAAATATTTACTAATAAACATTAATATCTAATAAATAACATTACAATATGTTAATATTTATAACTTTATTTTCATAAAACATAATATACATATAATCATAATAATATTAACAATTAAATAATAACTAACATATTGATCCAATAATTATCTTTACCCGAATAATCTACAAACCAGAGTATGACATAAACCATAAAATGACTCCACATGAAAGAAACATTCACATCAAAATATAAATAACATTAATCACAATCATAACAATCCAACTAACCACATGGTTTAACACCAACAGGTTGGGATCTAAAACCAAGACTAGACAACAAAATCAAACAACCACATATCTCATAAGAAACATTCACATAAGTGCAACACTCCAAACAAAGGGTAAAGGAGGTTGGGCATTGTTCTATGACAACCCAAAAAGGTGATCACATAATGAATCGATTGACCTTAATTGGGGACAATGGCTAGGGTTAGGTTATAACTTGGGCCTAAATGTTATCTCTTCAACCACCATTGGGATTAAAGGCACGCTCAGACCTGCTAATTTAGGTGGAGATGTAGCTTAGTACCTATACACTCAAACATACAAATTAGAGTACATGTGCATAATAGCCGAAGCACTAGGAAAGAAACTCTAGCAGTCATATCTCATGTTTGTATGTCTTTCATATGCCCAATGGTACGATGCCACCCTTTCCACTTATCTTAACAAATATACTACTGCATCATTTAACTATCCAAGTAAATATTTGCATAATAATAATAACATGACATTATACACCATACTCACCAAAGCACTAACGGAAGCGCATATCTCATATTGCAACCACAAAGCTTGAACACAAGTCAATATATATTCATCTTCAAGTTTCAAAGTCAAACTTCTTGCACATCTACAGTGAGAATGGGGGGGCACTGCACTCTCCCCCTTTATCTCCTTGTCTCTCTCTATCTTTATTTATCCCTCTATCTCTCTATGTATCTCTATCTATTTGTCTCGCTCTTCCTCCCTCATTCTATATTGATCTCTACCTCTATCTATTTGTCTCACTCTTCCTCTCTCGCTCTATATTCATCTCTACCTCTATATTCATCTCCTTTGTCCATCTCTAGAAATGTCTCCCTCTCTCTACCCATCCATCTATCTCCTTATCTCTCCCCCCTCCCTCTTCATAGATCTTCATTGTCTTCTTGATTCAAAGGTTTTCTTTCACTCATTTTTAGAGACCTTTATTGCACAAACAATATCATTTTTTGAATGACCAACCAATTGAACTCATGTAATACACAAATTTATGCAAAAATAGGCTTAATTTTTTCCTAATTGACATTCCACACCTCTTTAGCGTACCCATTGCACACCAAGGTGTGATTACTAGTTGTAGACATTGTTTACTTTATGATTGGGAAACTATTTTTTTTAATAGTTTAATAATTTATCTATTTATATAAAAAATAAGTTTTAGTAGTTATTGAAAATTGATTTTAGATTTCTAATAACTTTAAATTTCTATATAATAGTTTTCATGAGTTTTAATGAGAAATATTATATAAAATTTTAATAAAAAGTAAGGTTTTGGATTAATGTTTAAAAAAATAAATATACAATTTAAAAATAAATGATTTAATCAATACTTTAAACATGTATAAAAATTGAGATGGTTGTTCTTCAAATGTGTTCAAAGAATTAATCTTTATATATTACCATTTGATGAGTAACATTTTGTCATCCGTTTTAGTTAGCATTCACCTAGTTTTGTGTCCATATTAAGCTTACCTTTTTGCCTTTTTTTTCCCTTAAGTTTCCATGATATTAGCAAAATATTAAAGTTAATTGATATGAATAGAGGGATGCAAAACATTTGTCAATTAACCACTCATGAGAACTAACTTCGGTGGATATTATGAACATGGATGTTTGGAGGTTGAAGGAATACATAATGGAGCTTGCCTAGAGGATCTGGTGGTCCCTTTTTGTATTGTCTTCTAGTTTTTGATAATTAATAGTTCGGTACTTAGGTTGTTTAGGCAGTTTTGGAGTGTTTGGAAATAGTAGGCCATATGCCATATTATTATTTTCCTAAAATCAATTGAGCAATTTTGATTGAACACTTGTAATTGGTGGATATGTTTATTTTAGAATTTTGTTCTATACTAAGACTTACATATCTATGCTCTTTGTCGAGCATGAAATAATCTTAAGTTTTTATCTTGAAGTTGAAATTAATATAAAAACTACTGAAGTGTTGAATCTACGTGTGAGATAAACATTCTTCTTCATTCAATCGGTTGGGAGAAAGGGCTTGCTCCTTTCGAGTGATTGGATTTTCTTTTCTGTTATCGCGTGTGAGGTATTGTTTGTATTTTATCAATGATTTCAAATCTGTGTAACTTAATTCAAATTAATAATTTTGCGAATATGTTATTGGATTAATTCTGGTTAGTATGGTTGCATTTTCTAAAGTGTGAAGTAATTTCTAATTGAGAAATACTATTAATGCTTGGTGTGAGTACAGATTGTAGGGACGACATGTATCAGTTACTGGTGAAGTGTATTATGTTTTTAGAACATTGAAGTAATCGGTTTTAACTTTACTATACCCTGCTACCAAGACACACAGGTCCTATCACCCAAGTTATTTGGCTCCTATGACCCACATTATTCCAATCCATCTTTAGCATTATATTATTTCTTTCACTATTGCTAATATTTGTTGTTAATAAAGTACATTGAAGAGTGTTTTCTAAGGTATTGAGTTTAAATTATTAAACTCTAATTAAAAATTCTGAAGTCTGTATGTTGGAATGAAATAGAAAGGTAGTGATTAAGAATAGGATTGTATTCATTTGAAAAGTGTGCTTTGATTTGAATATTAGATTAAAAGGTGTATTTCAATTCAATTCTTAGATGCATCTATCCCCCTTAGTTCATTAGTTTCAGCCCTTAGGTAGATTGCCACAACACTGTTCACAAGCTTACGCCCCCATATTGACATTGAGGAGTAAACTAAGGAAATTCCAAAGATTGATCCAAGTCCAACCCAAGATAGAATTACAAGGATTATTTTACCCATAATATCAACCATAGTTTAATCCAATCATTTTGGTGTTATTGTTGGGGAATGGTGTTAAAGTCCCATCGACCTAGTGAACTATGTTAGAAGCATTGTGCTAAGGAGAAAGTCTACACAACAATTGACCTCATTTGGATAAGTACCCTTAGTTTTCTTTGTTGTAAGTCATATAGGTGCATGAACCATAGTAGGGATAGTAGAGGGAGATTTGTTAAGAAGGATAAGGGAAGTAACACACAACTAGAAAAATAAAAAAACAAATCAAAGTCATTAATTAAGGGAGGTAGCTTGCAACAAGAAAAATTGAAAGCTAAATTGCAAACATTACAATTACCAGAACCCAATATCGAGAAGTGTGTTATTGAGTCTACCATTGTTGAGACACCTACAAGTACCCATCTCGAGTCTTCTAAAATATTGTGGAAAAAGGTTGAAAAATTATTTTAGGAATCTTACGGGTCTGAAGCTGTACCCCTTGGGCATTAGATGTCATGGCTGATCCCAACAACAACAATAATAGAGTATTGGCCAACAATAATTCAGTTACCTTTGAGTTTCCAATCACACATCCTAAACAAGATTCCCCTATGAAGAACATTCCTCATTATGCTTTACCTATTTTTCGTGGTCTTTCTATTGAGGATCCTGAAATGTTCTTGTTTGATTTTGATGTGTTGTGCCATAGCTATGATTATTAGAGTGACACGCAGAAGCTCAAATTGTTACCAACCACTTTAAAAGATGCAGCCCTGCATTGGTTCATGAACCTCAGGAATATCAGAACATGGGAAGTCATGAAGGAAGTACCAAGAGTACTACAAAACAAAGGAGGTTTGGGACGAAATCTTCTTCATGACACAGAAAGAAGATGAGTCCGTGGAGGATTTCCTCAAATGCTTCATGTTTAGTTTTCAATGATCATGACAACAAGGGCTAACTCCTAATGTTGTTAAAATGTTATTTATTAGAGGAATAAGAGATGGTACTATGGAAGCATTAAATTTAATAGGTAAAGGGAACATTTCTAAAATGGAATTTAATGATATTTGTGATATTTGTAGGAATTATTCAAGATCTCAGTGCTCAGGAAGAAACTATCCAAGTAAGTTGTATCCTGCAGGAACCTCAACAGTTATCACAAAACGTGAGATACATAATCTACTTGAAGACATTAAGACTAATTTGTTGAGTTATATGGTCAAACAAATATACACTTTATATACACGAAGGAAACAAGAGGAGGCTGAGAAAGCGTTAGTTGTCTTTTTTCCTATTTTTTGAAAGAGGCATAGCGGTGAAGAGTGTCCATATAATAGAACAAAGATACTTTCTTTAGAGGAATCAAGTAGGGACACTACTTTAAAAACTCTTCATGTAGGGATTACTGAGGTAGAATATACAAACAAACCTATTTATTTCATGGCCCAAAGAAGACTTGGGCAACCAAGAGCAATGCCCCCAACTAATTACCAAGCCGCACCTCAAAATCCTTTTCAACAAAATTCCTTCCCAAACCAAATTGGATGGTATGGAATTTGTAAAAAGCCTTCATACTACCCCCAGTGGTCACAAAAATATCCGTTTGCTCCACAATCATGGAAAGCTTGGCAAGCACCACTACCACCTTACCCACAATATCAGTCATTCCCTTCGTATCCACCACCTCCAACAATAAACCCATATCAACAATCCCAACAACTCTTACCACCTTTCCTATCATCTAATTAACCCTCTCGTTCAACCCAAGCACCAAAATCAACACCCATGCCCACACAAACAATACCCAATCCAAAATATAAGGTGGCTCAACCAGTTTATAATAATGAAGTGATATAGTTCTCGACTTATCCTATCAATGAATTAGAGATTGATGGGGTACACCTAAGGTCAAGAAAGAACCTTCAAGGGCCAATCATCACAAAAATTGAAGACCATCTAGTTGAGCCAGAGCAAGAGCAACCCGAGCCTCCATTTCCAAATAGGTTGCAAGAGCAACTAAAATAGTAGGAAACATCTCAACCTGATTTTGATTTTATGAATGAATTATGAAATATTAACATTAAAATTCCTTTATTGCAAGCTATTCGAGATGTTCTAGTATACACTAAAGTAGTCAAGGAACTTTGTGGTAGGAAGCAACAAAAGAAGCAGGACCCCAAGACGGTCCAAGTCATTGGACAACTCACAGACTTGATCCTGGGGAGAATCTTTGTTCCTAAATATGTAGATCTAGGAAGTCTGATGATTAAGGTATGTATTGGTGATGTAACCATTCCAAATAAACTTGTGGATCTAGGAGCAGCTATAAATGTAATGACTAACGAGACCAAGGAGAAGTTGGACCTTTAAGGACTTAGACCTACTCCAAAAGTCTTGGAAATGGTTGATTGCTCCCTTGTAAAGCCAGAAGGTATGATAGAAGATATCATTATTTCTATTTAATCCTGGGAGTACCCAACAAATTTCATGATTTTGCGACCAAAGACTAAGCTGGGGGGATACCCCTTAATTTTAGATAGACCTTGGTTAGTTTTTGCTAATTCCTTCATTAATTGTAGGTCTAGAAACATGGTGATTTTGAACGGGGAGCAAACAAAGTAGTTAACACTATACCCTCTAGTGCAACAATTATTGGAAACAAAGGATCCTTTATGGATTGATAGCGACTTAGAGGAGTCTTTACCTATTTTGGAAATAGATCAAAGTAGGGAATTTGAAGATATTTCAAAAGACACAATTATTAATCATTTATTGAAAAATCATTATTTAGTTGATAATGTTCTTGAGACAATGATTTTTCCAATGGGCATAAGTGATAATTGCCCGTTCAATTTTTTTTATTAGTTGGTAGTTCACAGTCTATTCAACATTTTATTACTTTGCATCAATTATTGCCACATACTTGTATATACAATCCATTTTTGATAGCTAGGAACTTTGACCCATCCTCGTCTAATTCACAACTACTTGTTGTAGATACCCCTGTACAGTCCCAAGTTACTAAAATTTTCTCATAAAACACTCAACATCAATCTCGATTTGAGTGCCTCCCAATTAAAAGAACTGTTTGAGATGTTGTTTGCACACAAAGAATCTTTTGCTTGGGATTATCAAGACATGAGAGGTATTCATCCCGCTACCTATACACACCATATCAATATAGAAGAAGGGAGTAGACCTGTGCGACAACCCCATAGAAGACTAAACCCACCCCTACGAGAAATAGTTAAGGAAGAACTTCAAAAGTTTCTTAATGTAGGATTTATCTACCCCATATCAGATAGCTAATGGGTGGCCCCACTTGTGGTAGTACCTAAAAAGAATGGAAAATGGTGAATATGTGTTGATTATAGGACCCTTAGCAAGGCCAGTAAGAAATACCATTTCCTACTTCCTTTCATTGACCAAGTCCTAGACACCTTAGCTGGAAAGAAGTTCTTTTCCTTTCTCAATGGATTTAGTGGGTATAATCAAATTTACATTGCCCCAGAAGACCAAGACAAAACTACTTTTACCTACCCATGGGGAACATTTGCTTACAATGTCTTACCTTTTGGATTGTGTAACACACCCACTACTTTCCAATGAGTTGTTCTAAGTATTTTTGTTGATTTAATTAATGACTATGCAGAAGTGTACGTGGGTTACTTTACTATTTATGGTAACACATATGATGAAGGTAAGGAAAATCTTGAAAAAGTGCTTAAACAATGTATTGATACTAATTTTTTCTTTAAGTCATGAAAAATGTCATATCTTAATGACTGAAGGAATTGTTTTGGGTCACTATATTTCCCAAAAAGGAATTGAGATGGATTTGAAAAAGAGACAGATTATCTAAGACTTTCCTATACCTACTTGTCCAAAGGATGCGTGTTGTTTCCTAGGACATGTAGGTTATTATCACAACTTTATTCAAAATTTCAGCAGGATTGCCTCACCCCTCTTTGGGTTGCTAGGGAAAGATGCAGATTTTTCATGGACACTTGAATGTCAGCAAGCCTCAAAGAACTTAAAGGTAAACTAATAACTACTCATGTGTTATGAGGACCCAATTTGGAACTTCCATTCCATATATATACCAATGCATCAGATACTTCTATGGGAGCCATCCTCGGACAAAAGGATGACACTCTCTTTTACTCTATTTACTATATTAGTAAGAATTTTACTAGTACTGAGGTAAACTATATTGTCACTGAAAAATAATTCTTGGTTGTAGTTTATGTAATAAATAAATTTCGCCACTATATCATTGGATATAAAAAAATTGTACATACAGATCATTTTTCCATTAGATTTTTGATGAAAAAACCTATTTTTATAGGACAAGTGATTTGGTGGTTTATTCTTTTGCCAGAGTTTGATATTACCATCCTTGACAAACCAGGGTGAGAGAATGTAGTGGCCGATTTTCTCTCGAAGCTGCAGCATGACGATGAACCAATTCTAGTTGATGATTCCCTTCTAGATGAGCATCTTTTTTCTATATCAGCAAAAATTTTGTGGTACGCTAACATGGAAAACTATTTGGTTACTTGTAGGTTTCCACCTCATTTCTCTCTAAGGGAATGCCAAATGTTGGTTGGACTCAATGGTGATTACATGTGGATTAATGGAATGCTCTTCCAATGAGGCCTTGATAATATCATGTGTCAATGTTTTCCTGAAGAAGATGTCTTCGACATTCTTCGTGCATGCCACACAGAACCTTGCAGAGGACATTTTGTTGCTCATAGGACTGCCCAAAAGATCCCAACCGCGACTATATTGGCCCACACCCCATAAGGAAAGTAAGCATTATGTTCAACATTGTGATAAATGTCAATGTATGGGGTGACCTACCCACTCTGATGAAATTCCTTTACACCCTTAGTTATCCATAGAACCATTTGAAAAGTGGGGGTTAGATTTCATAGGGCCCATTAATCCTCATCAAAATAAAGAATATATCTTAGTTTGTATAGATTATGTTACTAAATGGGTAAAGGTAGTAGCCTTAAATCATGATAAGGATACTAAGGTTGCTAACTTCTTGTATTCATTTTTTTTACCAAGTATGATGTGCCTCATGAAATTGTCATAGACTAGGGAGCACAATTCACCTCTGACTTGATTGTTACATTGGTACGAGAATATGAAATCAAGCATCGAAAGTCTTCCCCATATTATCTGCATGACAATGGGAAAGTAGAAGTCACCTACTGAGAATTGGAGAATATTCTCACAAAGACAGTAGCATTACACAAGAAAGACTAGGCAAAAAGACTTCTCAAAGCAGTTTGGGCCTATCACACAACTTGGATGACAACTATCAAATTGACACCATATGAGCTCATCTATGGCAAGAAGGTTGTCTTTCCAATTGAATTCAAAGTGAAGACTCTTCAAAATACCCTTCAGCTTGGAATGAGTCTCAGTGAAGCACAAAAAGAGAGACTTTCCTAACTCCATTCTTTAGATGAAATGTGTCAAGAGGCCCTTTTTCATGCAAAAGTGGTGCAAAAGCAAAGAACACAATGACATGACCATTTCATCTAGTCACAGACATTCCAACCTGGAGATTGGGTGTTTATGATTCTCAATTCCAGTTCTTCAAAGGGAAGTTCCACACTCGCTAGCTTGGCCCTTACAAAATTTAGACTGTGTACTGTGGAATCTAAATGTATGACTCTTTTGGTATTGTGATGGAGGAACCAACTCTTGTTCCTCTCATGGCCTCTAAATAAAAATTTATGTATGTGAAAAAGAAAAAAAAAGGAAAAAAAGAGAGAATAAAATTGCAATAAACCTAGAGGTGAAAACCAATTCTTTGGCACCTCTAGGAGATGGTCAGCTAAAAACTAGGATCCCAACAGTTTATCATCATGAAAAATAAATAAATAAAACAATAGTGAAAAAATAAATAAAATAAAATAAATAATAATAATAATAATACAAATATGTCTTGCTATACCTTGGCGAGAGGTAGTATTCTTTGGTTGACATCCTCTCCTATGGTAGAACAATGTTTCTTTGGACTCCTATCATCACCACTTGTCCTCCTCTGCGCACTTATTCTCCTTCTGCCACCTTTTTTTCTTTTCACCCATCGCTTCCACCCCTTTTTCGTTCCACTTTTCCCATTTCTTTGTGTCCTTTTCTGCCATGTGGCCACTAGTTTTTTTCTTCCCCCATCTCTATGTTCGGCAGTTTGTGCCCCACGATATGATTGAAACCTTTTCATTTTGTTTTCTTTGCTTGTGGGTCCCACTTCCATTGTTTCCCTTTACCTGCCTTTGTCTCCATTCCACATGTCACATCAGCTTCCTATTTTCCTTTTTGCTAGTGCCCCTTGCCTTTTTATGCCCGGTATTTTGCCATTGTGGTTTTATACATGGCGCTCGCTTGCGAATGCCACTTTGACTACCCCGTCTACTGCTCCATTTTTTATGCATCCATCTTATCATCCTTGTCCTTTGTTTTTCATGTACCGCCATCTCTCTTTCATTTTGTCATTTCATTTCATATATGGCTTGATTTCTTATGATTGGATTTTTTACAAATGTGCCATACTAATTCCATATCTTCTCCATCGGTATTTCCAGCTTGACATATCTCCACAGGTTTTCTCTGATTGTTGCTCGTTTGTTTGGCTGCTTTGGAACTCTAATTCTCTACGTCACTTGTGCTAGTTTTTGACATCGCCAATGTCCTTTTGACAGTAACATTGTCAGAGGTTTTTATGCTTTATTTTTATATTAATTTTATTTTATCCTTTGAATTTATTATGGCAACCCCAAGGATAGTTCCGTATGATAAGTTGTAGGGGTGTGAGCATACCAAGTCATGATTACCCTTCTGTCATAAACAACTTACCCTGTTATGATAATTGCTTTGTTTACTCTATCGAGTTCATGTGAAGTCTAGCCTTAATCTTTCACTAGAAATTTCACTCCTGCTAATCTTTTTATCTTGAATCCTGCTAATTCCCATCACCATGGGAGGTGGTATCCATGTAAATGTCAAGAACCAACAGATATGCAACATGTGAAATTTGACCCAATAGTGTATCAAGTCTTTGAAAATGTGGGTTGGCATGTTTTTTTAATGGTTGTGTGGGTATAATGATGTAGTCACATTTGAATTTTCCATGGCCTTTAGCAATGCCAACAACTCCATTGAAGTAAGAGGGATTTCCTTTCCAATTAACCGATAGGTTATAGCCGAGGTAACAGGGTTACCTAAGATAGGAGAAGAATATTTTCCATCAGTAGTAAATAGGGCCCCAGTGCTTCAAGTGTAATCCCAACGGTTCCTGAGGAAAGGTGAAATGTTACAGTCAAATCCTAAGCAGGGCACTCTATGAACCTCACTTCCTATGCATTGGATTGTCATAGCTAAAATTGTAACTTAGTATGTCATGAGAGAAGGAAGGCATGTTTACATTTTTTCCCACCATTTCAGATTGTTATCTCATTTACGCCACAATGATTTGGTTAACCTTCCACATTATCTTTTCAAATCCATGAAGAGAATGAGTCTGGATGTACAAAAAGGCCACCATAATTCTGTAGCACATCATGGTCTGATAAAACTGCTTGTCATGTGGAGTTTAGCTCAAATAATGCCTTTGGTTAGTTGGGTCGTGTTCTTAAAAGAAGAAACTCCCTCTAAGTCTTTGGCCCCAACAAATAAACTTGTGACCCATGAAACCAAGGGTAGTAATGAAATCTTTGAAGAATTGGATGATTACTTTGATGAAAACCTAAGGAAATCAGATCAAGATGTCAAAACCTATGAAAGTGAAAACCCTAGTGAGGAATTTGAGGGTTCATAGCTAGAAAATTCGATATGGGGTAGTAATGATGCAAAGGTTAAATTAGGGGTTTGTACTAGGAAGGTCAAAAACATTGTTGGCGTTAGCACTCCACCTGTGGTAACCCCTTATAACACCAGATTCAAGAGGAAGTATGAGGAAGATTCTAGTCTACAACAATTTGCCTTTGCTGCTTGTACCTTAAATCAAAACCCTAGTGTAGAAATTGTGGCTACTGGTTCCTTGAGAGGAAAAGATAGGCAATGTCATGAACAAAGAGGGAAAAATAGAAATAAAATGAAACAGAGCATAACTAATCCTAAACCCTCTAAGGAATAAGAAGAGTCAGATAATCAAGACAAAGAGGTATTTGTTGATCCTCACAACCAACAGGAAGAAGGAAACATGAGTAAATAGGAAAACATTTTCACTAAAATGCCTCTACAAGAATTGGGAAATAATTCTCCATAGGTGGACCAAAATCTGATGGCTTAAGATACTAGTGTTTCTCCTCATGGTTATGGATTTGATGAGCTTGATCCAAATCTAGAAGTTAATCAACACTTCCCCTTGTAATGACATACCTAAGGATGATATAGAGGATAATTCCAATGAGATCTCCAAGACAAAGGAATTCTTTGTATAATAAATCAGGGCCTTATAGGAAAAATTCAACTGGTTGGAAGCCCAAATGAAACTCCTTCAACCATAGTTGCAACAATTCCATGATAAAAAACCAACAACAAGCTCAAGAGATAACAAAATTAAGGTATCAATTGGAGCAGTTGATTTAGGGACATAACCCGGCCATGGATGGGTATATAACTTTGGAAGAACACTAAGAGGTGATTGATAATCTAAAAGCCTCATGGGAGGAAAATATTGCAATGAAATGTATGACTATAGAGTATCACCAGGGTAAAATTGATGAGCTAAGGGATGCAATGGAATGATGAATTTCAACTGATTATATTTCCAAGGTTGAGCATCAATAGGAAATCTAGCAATTGAAGGAGTAGTGGGGCAAGGAGATAATGACAATAGTACAAAGACTAACAAATAATTCAGCTTGATTTGTAAGTTTTTGCATGAGTACATGCAAAGTATTCAGTTGGGGGGAATGTTGAGTAACATTTTGTCATCCATTTTAGTTAGAATTCACCTAGTTTTGTGTCCATGGTAAGATTAAATTTTTTCCTTTCTTTCCCTTAAGCAACTGCCATGATATTTGTGAAAGATTAAAGTTAATTGATATGAATAGAGGGATGCAAAACATTTGGTAATTAACCGATCATGAGAACTAACTTTGGTGGATATTATGAACAGGGATGTTTGGAGGTTGAAGGAACGCATAATGGAGCTTTCCTGGAGGATCTTGTGGTCCCTTTTTGTATTGTCTTCTAGTTTTTGATAATTAATAGTCTGGTACTTAGGTTGTTTAGGCAGTTTTGGAGTGTTTGGAAAATAGTAGGTCGCAAGCCATATTATTATTTTCCTAAAATTGATCAAGCAATTTTGATTGAACACTTGTAATAAGTGAATATGTCTATTCTGGTATTTTGTTTTTCACTAAGACTTATATATCTATGCTCTCTATCGAGCATGAAACAATCTTAATTTTTTATCCTAAAGTTGAAATTAATATAAAAAACTACTAAAGTGTTGAATCTGCATGTGAGATAAACATTCTTCTCCATTCAACTAGCTGGGAGAAAGGGCTCGCTCCTTTCCAGTGTTTGGATTTTCTTTTATGTTATTGTGTGTGAGGTATTGTTTGTATTTTCTCAGTGATTTTGAATGTGTGTAACTTAATTCAGATTAATAATTCTAGGGATATGTTATTGGATTAATTTCAGTTGGTATGGTTGTATTTACTAAATTGTGAAGTAATTTCTAATTGAGAAAAACTATTAATGCTTGGTGTGAGTACAAACTGTAGGGATGACACGTATCAATAACTGGTGAAGTGTATTTTGTTTTTATAACATTGAAGTAATTAGCTTTAACTTTACTATACCCTGTCGCCAGGACACATAGGTCATGTCACCTAGGTTATTTGGTTCTTGTCACCTACATTATTCCAATTCATCTTTAGCATTATATTCTTTATTTCACTATTGCTAATATTTTTTGTTAATAAATTATATTGAAGAGTGTGTTTTCTAAGGTATTGAGTTTAAATCATTAAATTCTAATTAAGAATTCTAAAGTTTGTATGTTGGAATGAAATAGAAAGGTAGTGATTAAGAATATGATTGTATTCATTCACAAAGTGTGCTTTGATTTTAATCTTAGATTAAAAGGTGTGTTTTAATTCAATTCTTAGATGAATCCATCCCCCTTAGTTCATTAGTTTCAGCCCTTAGGTAGATTTCCACAACACTGTTCACAAGCTTATGCCCCTGGATTGACATTGAGGAGTAAATTGAGGAAATTCCAAAGATTGATCCAAGTCCAAACCAAGATAGAATTACAAGGATAATTTTACCCATAATATCAACCATAATTTAATCCGATCACCATTTATTTTCTATATGATTTAATGGTTTAGTTTCTTTTTGGGGGAAATATGCATGTGTAGTATGTTATTTGATTAATTTGAATGATTAAATAAAATTCAAATATTTGATGGGACTTAACTTATTAAAGATTACAAGTATAAGAAAATATTTTATTTACTAAATATATGGATACATGAAGAGATAAATAGAACATTTAAGACTACTTTATTTTATTAGATACAATTTATTTTACTTAAAATAATTATTTTATTTTATTTATGAAAAATTGTCATTTATTAAATTAACGTTTTAAGTAAACTATTATAAATAACTAGAAATGGATAACTTCTTTTTCTTAATAATTTAATACATTATATGTTTATATGAACAACATTAATTAATAACTATTTAGATTACTATAGACCGTGCTCTTCTCTCTCTAGAGTGACTTCTCTCTTTTGTGTGTTCTCTTTCGACACTTAGTAGACTTGGATTTGATCACTTTCCTATTTCTTTGAATGCTGAGTTGTTGGGAAGAAGGAAATATTTCCCTTTTAGATTTGAGAAGATGTGGGTTAGTCACTTGAGCTTAAGAGATATAATTTTTTCTTGGTAGGACATTCGTGTGGATGGTTTTTCTATGTGTAAAGTGGCTAAAAAGCTTGCTTCTATTAAGAAAAATGTTCAAAAATGGAATAAATCGTCTTTTGGTAATATCTTATGTGAAAATTATAAGATTAAGGATAGCTTAACTCTTTACAACAAAGGATTCAAAATTTTGGGAATGATCCTATTACTCTCCAGGAGGAGAGTATTCTCCTGTCTAAGCTACATAACATTATTACCAGGGAAGAATAATTTTGGAAGCAAAGATCAAGGGCTATTTGGCTCCGGAGTAGGGACAAAAATACTCGATTTTTCCACCTTACAACTCTGAAGCATAGATCCTTTAATAGGATTTCTAAATTTTTTCACAATGCTCAAACGTTAGAGGAGGATGATGAGATCAGGAGTGTTGCTTGCTCTTTCTTTATTGATTTTTTATCTAATGATCACCCTTTGGATCCTATTTGTCAAAAAAAAATTCTTAATGTTATTCCTTACATTGTTTTTGAGGAGGTGAATAAGAAGTTGGCTTACATCCCTTCTGAAGAGGAAGTAAAAAAGGTTGTCTTTTCTTTTGAAGGAAATAAGGCTCTTGGATCGGATGGCTTCCCTATGTTTTTTTTCAAACCTACTGGGATATTTTTGCTAAGGATGTCATCAATGCCACTAAAGAATTCTTTGGAAGTAGGCAGCTCTTGAAGGAGTTGAATTCAACTTTTATTGTTCTTATTCCTAAGAAACCTGGGGCTTCTTCCTTCAATGAGTTTTGGTAGATCAACTTATGCAGTTCCTTTTGTAAAAACTTATCTAAAGTGTTGGCTTCTAGGTTGTAGTTGGTTCTTCCTCTCATTATTTCTCCTCAACAAAATGGTTTTGTTCCGGGTAGGAAGATCCTGGGCACCATTATTACTATATATGCATGAGAACATTCACTCTCTAATGGTCAACAAGAAGGTTAGCTTTATCCTAAAATTGGATCTCATGAAGGCTTATGATCGTGTGAATTGGCATTTTTTATTGAATATCTTGAAGGCTTTCCGTTTCTCTGAGAGTGTTTTGCAATTGATTGGGTAGTTGATCTTTACTCCTTGTTTCTTTATGTTGGTTAATGGATCTCCCTCTCCCTTTTTTAGAAGTTCGCATGGGTTGAGGCAAGGAGACCCTATTTCTCCTTTCCTCTTTATTATTCATAGGTGGAGTCAGTGGGCAGATATGTTCTTAATGCTATCTCTAATGGTGCTTTTAGAGGGATTTTCCCATCCTCTCTTCATTATTCTTGCTCTCACCAACAATTTTTGGATGATACCATTATCCTTTTTGAGGCGTCGGTTACTATGGCCAAATCCATTCATCTTATATTACAACAGTATGAATATGCTTCTAGTTAGAAGGAAAGTCTTTTTAAAAGCACGGTGTTCTTCCTTAATACTCCAAAGTGTAGAAGACAAAGGATTGCTTGGATTCTATAGTGTGGTATAGGGGGAGCTTCCTTCTACTTATTCGAGGCTTCCCCTTTGTTTGAATGTTATTCTTGAATCCTTTTGGAAAGGGTTGATTGATAAATTCAACTCTAAACTTTTTGGTTGGAAAGGCGCTCTTCTCAGTCAAGCAGGGAAGATTAAATTGATTAAATCCACTTTGTAGAACCTTTCGGTGTACATGCCTTGAGTCTAATACAGATTCCTAGGAAATTTTGGGAGAAGATTAAGAGTATTAAAAAATGCTTCCTTTGGTTTGGAGTAGAGGAAAAAGGTAGATTGCATATGATCTCTTGGGAGGAAGTGTGTAGATCCAAAAATCAAGGTGGATTGGGTTTAAGGAAATTGAAGGAGTTTAATCTAGCCCTCCTTGAAAAATAGTTATGGAACCTGCTTTTAGGAGGAAAGGAATGGACTTATATTATTTCCTCTAAGTATCTGCAGGGAATTTACAAGTTCAGAGATCTTTTGGGGGATGGCTTCATTCCTCCCTCGGGGTTAGTTTTGTGGAACTTCATGATTAAAGCTCGATCTATTGTGGCTTCTATAATTTGGTGGGTTCTTGGTAATGGTGGGTATGTGCAGGATCATGGGGGTCCAAAAAGTGGCAATGGGAAAAAAACATGTTCTTAACATGTCCAAAAATGCAGAATTCGCACCTTTGACTTTTTGTAGGCTTGGGTACAATATTCATTTTAGTTTGGTAATACCAAACCAGAATGGATATCTTTTTTTTTTTCAAAACGGATATCAATTTTGAAAAGTGGGAACCCTTTTTTCTGAAAAACAAGATATCTATGTGAAACTGATATCCGTTTTGAAAACCTAAAAAACACTCTTTAGTAAAATGGGCATAACTTTTATGTTTCTTATCAAAATTTTGACTTTTTATAAGTGTTGGAAAGGTGATTGAGAGATATATACAATGGAATTGGTGGTGTTTATATATTATACACCAAAAAAAATTATAATCATTTGAACTTCATATTTCATTTTTGAAACATCAAATGCTCACTAATTTCACATGCAAAGTCTTTTTTTCATGATTTTTTTGTAACACTCATCTCAAAATACTTGAAACATTAGAAAAAGTAATGAATAATGAAATATTTATATTTTTTGTAGCAAGGAGATGAAAAAATATTCATAAATCATCATATCTATCTATCCCTTTCTCTACCTTTCTATATATCACTATGTCTCCCCTTAAGCTCTAGACCTATCCCTCCCTCCTTTCTTCTCTCTTTATCCCTTTTTATACCTATCTTTCTAACTCTCTCTCCTTGAGCTCTAGACATATCTCTCTACCTCTCTGCCCATCCTTCCTTCCTTCTCTTTCTCTCTCTCTCTCTCACTCCCTCTCTCACTCAGGTCCCTCCCACTCTCTCTCTCTCTCTCTCTCTCTCTCTCTCTCTCTCTCTCTCTCTCTCTCTCTCTCTCTCTCTCTCTCTCTCTCTCTCTCTCTCTCTCTCTCTCCCTCCCTCCCTCCCTCCCTTTGAATTATCTCTTCCTCTTAATTATCTCTCCCTCTTTGGTCTCTCTCTCAAGTATTTCCCACTCCCTCTCTCCCTCTTAGGTCTCTCTCTCTCAAGTCTCTCCCACTCCCTCTCTCTCTCAATGTCTCACTCACACTCACACTCTCTCCCTCTCAACTCTCTATCTCCCACTCTCTCCCACTCTCTCCCTCTCTCCCTCTCCCTCTCCCTCCCTTTATCTCCCTCTCTCCCTCTCAAGTTTATCTCTCTCCCTCTCAAGTATCTCTCTCTCTCTCTCTCTCCCACTCTTCATTTTCCTCTCAAGTCTCTCTCTGGTCCCTACCACTCTCTCTCCATCTCCCTCTCACTCTCACTCTCCTCTCTCTCTCTCTCTCTCTCTCTCTCTCTCTCTCTCTCTCTCTCTCTCTCTCTCTCCTACTCTCAGGTCTCTCACACTCCCACTCCCTCTCCATATCCCTCTCACTCTACATCTCCCTCTCTCCCTCTCTCTCCCCCTCCATTTGAAGTCTCTCTCCTTCTTAAGTCTCTTCCACTCCCTCCTTGTCTCTCTTCCTCTCCTCTCTCTCAAGTCTCTCCCACTCCCTCTCTCTCTTATCTCATGTCTCTCTCTTACTCACACTCTTCATCTCCCTCTTAGGTCTCTCTCCCACTCTCTCTCAAGTCTCTCTCTCATACACACACACTCTATCTATCTTTATCTCTTCATATCCCTCTTAGGTCTCTCTCTCCTACTCTATATCTCTCCTTCCCTCTCTCCATCTCAACTCACTCTCTCTCTCTCCCCATCTCAAGTTACTTCTGAGGGAGAGAGAGAGAGGGAGGGAAAGAGAGAGGGAGGGATGGAGAGAGGGAGAGATAGATAGAGGGAGGGAGAGGGAGATAGACTTGAGAGTGAGAGAGGATAGAGAGGGGGGAGAGATAGAGTTGTCTAGTTAGGGTGGGAAGGAAACACCACAGAGAGAGATTTATCTAGTTAGGGTGGGAAGGAGACACTAGAGAGAGACAGGGAGTGGGAGAAAGAGACCTAAGAGGGAGGTGGAAAGTGAGTGAGTGAGTGAGTGAGTGAGAGATAGAGGGGCAGTGGGAGACCTAAAATAAAGGAGAGAGAGAGAGAGAGACTTAAGAGGGAGAGAGACTTCAAAGGGAGGGGGGAGAGAGAGGGAGAGAAAGTGAGATGGAGAGGGAGAGAGAGAGATAGAGGGAGAGGGGAGAGAAACTTGATAGGGAGGGGCAGAGAGGGGGAGAGAGAGCTATCTAGTTAGGGGGGAAGGAGACACCATAGAGAGATTTATCTAGTTAGGGTGGGAAGGAGACACCTGAGAGAGAGGGAGTGAGAGAGAGAGAGATTTGAGAGGGAGGTGGAAAGTGAGTGAATGAGTGAGTGAGAGAGAGAGGGGGAAGTGGGAGACCTAGAAAAAGGAGGGAGGGAGGGAGGGAGGGAGAGAGAGAGGGGGGGGGAGTGGGAGAGACTTGAGAGAGAGAACTAAGAGAGAGAGAGAGACTTAAGAGGAAAGAGACTTCAAGGGGAGGAGGGAGAGAGGGAGAGATAGAGGGAGGGAGAGGGAGAGAGACTTGAGAGGAAGAGAGGGATGGAGAGAGAGAGAGAAAGGGACTTGAGAGGGAGAGAGGTGGAGAGAGAGGGAGAGAGAGAGATCTAGTTGTGGTGGGAAGGAAAAACCTGAGAGAGAGGGAGTGGGAGAGAGAGACCTAAGAGAGAGATATAGACTTGAGAGGGAGAGATGGAGATAGAGAGATAGAGGGAGGGAGAGGGAGAGAGAATTGATAGGGAGAGATGGAGGGAGAGAGGGAAAGAAAGAGACTTGAGAGTGTGAGTGAGAGAGAGAGAGGAGAGAGAGTGGGAAAGACCAGAGATAGAGACCTGAGAGGGAGTGGGAGAGACCTAAGAGAGATATAGACTTCAAAGAGAGGGAAAGAGAGAGATGGAGAGAGGGATATGGAGAGGGACAGGGAGTGGGAGTGGGAGGGACCTGAGAGAGAGAGAGAGAGAGAGAGAGAGAGAGAGAGAGAGAGAGAGAGAGAGAGAGAGAGAGAGAGAGAGAGAGAGAGAGAGAGAGAGAGAGAGGGAAGGAGAGAGGGAGAGAGTGATGGGAGAGAGAGAGAGAGCTAAGAGGGAGATAAAGAGAGATAGATAGAGAGAGGGTGGGAGATTGAGGGTGTGAGTAAGAGAGAGAGAGATATGAGAGAAGAGAGAGAGTGGGAGAGACCTAAGAGAGAGAGAAAGAGAGAGAGGGAGAGAGGAGAGAGTGGGAGAGACTTGAGAGAGAGAGAGAGAGGGAAGGAGGGGGAGGGAGGAATGGAGACTTGAGAGGGAGAGAAAGAAATGAGGAGGGAGAGGAAGAGGAGAGGTACTTGAGAGGAGAGAGGGAGGGAGAGACGAGGGAGAGGGAGAGAGGAGGGAGAGAGGGAGAGAGAGGGGAGAGAGAGAGGAGGGAGAGAGAGACCAGAGAGGGGAGAGAGTGTGAGTGTGAGTGAGAGATTGAGGAGAGAGAGAGAGAGGGGTGGGAGAGACATGAGAGAGAGACCTACGAGGGGAGAGAGGGAATCAGAGAGACCTAAGAGAGAGACCTAGGGGGAGAGAGACTTCACAGGAAGAGAGACTTCAAAGGGAGGGAGAGATAGAGAGAGGTGGAGAGGGAGAGGGAGAGGGAGAGGGAGAGGGAGAGGGAGAGGGAGAGAGGGAGAGGGAGAAGGAGTGAGAGAGACATGAGAGAGAGAGAGGTAGAGAGAGGGAGAGAGAAAGGATGGAGATAGAGGTAGAAAGATAGGTCTAGAGTTCAAGGAGAGAGAGTGAGAAAGATAGGTATAAAGAGGGACAAAGAGAGAAGAAAGGAGGGAGGGATATGTCTAGAGCTTAAGGTGAGACATAGTGATATATAGAGATGTAGAAAAAGGGATAGAGAGATATGAAGATTTATGAAGATTTTTTCATCTCCTTGCTACAAAAAATATAAATATTTCATTATTCATTACTATTTCTAATGTTTCACGTATTTTTAGATGAGTGTTAAAAAAAAATCATGAAAAAAAGACTTTGCATGTGAAAGTTGTGAGCATTTGATGTTTCAAAAATGAAATATTAAGTTCAAATGATTATAATTAT
This sequence comes from Sequoia sempervirens, assembly GCA_007258455.2. Classification (NCBI taxonomy): domain Eukaryota; kingdom Viridiplantae; phylum Streptophyta; class Pinopsida; order Cupressales; family Cupressaceae; genus Sequoia; species Sequoia sempervirens. Next base: position 116,687,800 of record VDFB02252616.1, read on the forward strand.
TTTATTGTTTATAATATAGAAACACCACCTATTCTATTGCATAGATCTCTCAATAACCTTTCCAATCCCTATAAAAAGCCAAAATTTTGATAAGAAACACAAAAGTTATGCCCATTTTACTAAAGGGGGTTTTTTAGGTCTTCAAAACAGATATTTGTTTCAAATGAATATCTGTTTTGTTTTTCAAAAAAATGGGTTCCCGCTTTCCAAAACGGATGTCCATTTTGAAAACAAAATGGATATCCGTTTCGGTTTGGTATTAACAAACCAAAATGAATATTGGCTCGGGATTTAGTTTGAGATTCCTTGACCTGGAAATTCAACCTAAAAAATGTGTTTTGAAAAATTTGCTTAGTTTTCCAAAGTTCGCCCTTGTGGTTGACGACTTTTTTCTATCTAAATTTCACCAAACGAAAAGGGTTTATAGAAAAAATTGTCAAATTTCCACGATATAACTTTTGTCTTATTTTGAATTTAATAAATAATTATTATTGATTTTCTACCTACATTACGTCTAAAGTCCTAATTTATAGGTTGATTGAAAAACTTCTATAACTTTCAAACTACTTAACATTTTTCGAATCTACAAGATGCACCACATTCTATGTTTTGCATACTATAGGATAAAAAAAAATGAATTTCATAAATTTTTGACCAAGTTATGGTGGTCAGACACATACGTTTTAATAACTCTGAAAAGTTATAATAAAAAAATCATAACTAATTATCTACATGTAAAAAAATTACAAAAATAAATCTAGCACATCTAGGCATGTGTCCTCTACTTATATTGAAAAATTCAGAAAAAATATTATTTTTTTCTTGTTCCTTAGGGTGGTCAGACATACACTTGCTTATCTTTTTCCTAAAAATTTAGTACCACTTCATTGAAATTTCATTTTTTTCTAAAACAAATTTATTTTTTTCCTAAAAAGGACTAGTAGCCTAAAAACTACATTAAATTTGCTACAACTTTTGTTCTTACATATTTTTCAAATTATGTTAATAACCTATTCAAATTTTTATGTCAAGTTGCTTAACTCTGATTTTCTGAATTTTCATTGCCACTTAGAGGCCTAGTTTGGACCTCCATGATCCTGCACATACCCTAGTAGGAGTATCCTCTTTTAGGATGATTGGTGGACTGGAAATGGTCCTCTTAAATATGAGCATTGGGCTGCTCCTTTTAGGGAGTTCTACATTGGCACCTTTGGCTTATATGTGGCTAATTATTTTGTTGATGGAAAATGGAAAAGGACTAATTTGGTGAATAGGGATCTTGAGCTTCTCTACTAGTTCTTATCTCTGATTCATATCCCGACGTCCTCCTACTGATAGAGTGGTTTGGAATTTTTCTCCTAATGGTTTACTTTCTATGAATTCTACATTTTGTAATCAGACTCACATTTTTGGCCCTTCTCCTATGTGGGGAATCTTTGGAATTTGAAGCTTTTACCTAAAGTCAATATATGTTTATGGCTTTTGTGTCACAATAAAGTCTCAACTATTAATAATATTTGGAAGAGGGGTTATGCTTTGCCTAATAGATCTTTCTTGTGCAAGGAGGCTACCGAGGATGTTAATCACTTATTTGTTGGTTGTTGTTTCTCCTTGGAGGTCTGGTCCCATGTTCTTTTATGGAATTTATCTTGGGTATTTCCTTCTTCAATTATTATCTTATGGTCTCAATGGTTGGCTCCTTCACCTAATCCTATGCTATCCTTGTTATGGTCACTCATTGTGCCGCATGTGGCTTGGGGCCTCTAGAAAGAATGAAATACTAGAATTTTCCATGATACATAGCTTGCTCCTTCAAGACTTTCTTTCAAAATTTGTGAGGCTATAAAATAAAATTTCCTCTTCGAAATGGTTTTGGTGAACTATCATGGATCTAAGGTCTTTGTTTCTGATTATGATTTGATGGTTTCTAGCAAACCAGTGGAATCTTTCTTTTGATATCTCCTAGCTTGTGAAGAAGCCTAAATCTTCAAAGGAGGGAGTGTTCTAGAAAGCGCCTCCTCAGGGTTGGTTTAAAGTTAACTTTGATGGTGTGACCAAGGGTAACCCAAGACCTGCTAGTTGTGATGAAGTGTTACATGATTATCATGGTAGGTTTGTCTTTGTAGTGGAAATCCCTTTGGGATCCTATAAAAACCATTTTGTAGAGGAATTCACAACCTATCATGGCCTCCAACATGCAAAAGAGGAAGGGTTAGGAAAATTTGGCTGGAAAGTGATTCTCTTAACATTGTTAATTGTTTAAAGAAGAAGTATCCTCCCTCATGGTCCATTTTACATATCATCGAGGATACTTTATCACTTCTAAACTCTTTTGATGAATTCTTTTTGTCACATGTATTTCATGAAGCTAATTCCTTAGCTGATGGATTTACAAATGGGGGGGTTTCATCTCATAAGTGTTGGCATTCTCATGATGTCATCCTAGTTAAAATTCAAATCATTATTAATCATTATCAAATATTATGTCAAGTTGGTGGTCCTTTTGGGTTGTAGAGGATATTTATTTTAGTTTTATCTCCTATCTATTTGGATTAGACATAAGGAGTTCAAAACTTTTATGTTTAATAATTGCAAATCTTGTGGTAATGAGTTGAAGGATGTGGTCATTATTTATGGTATCCCTAAAGTTGTCAAGTTCACACGGATTATGGGGGCTTTATTCTTTTGTATTTGTAACTTTCTTCTTGTTTTTTTGTGATCCGGACTAAGGAGAAAGTGACGGTGTGGGGTGCTCTTGCTACCATGGGGGTGATCATTGCAGACAAGAACTTGTTACTTGTGATGAGTTTAGAGACAATGCTATGGTGTGGGAGATCATGGAGAAGTGAGGAATGTTCCCTTATCTTCTTAAGCTTCATGGTTTTGATTTGTAGGTCTTTAAGGAGTTAGTTAATGAATGGAAAAATTGTGTGATGTGTGTTCTTGGTGTGGAGGTTAACATCATGAAGAGCTTCATTTTTGAAGTGATGGGGTTACCTACTAAGGGGAATAAATTCTTCAAGGACCATTCAGCCTTTGAGTGTGCTCTAGCTAATTTTTTCAAGGATAAGGAACAGGTTAAGCTTGAGAGTTTGGGGTGTGGAGGGTATGACCACTTCTCCATCAAGCCCATTTGGAGGGATGCCATCTTGGCTATCATGAGGTATTTTACCTTAGATGACATATTTTTGGTCATCTATGGTTTCTATTTCATGTTGTTAAACCATTTTAGGCACAATAATTTGGTTTCTTTTCCCTTCTATTTGTTGTTATTGATGGAAAATGGTATTGTGGAGAACAGAAAAAATCCTAAACCCATTTTACATGAGGGGTTTATGCTTCTAATTATGGATTTCATTAAAGCTAAGTATGTCCCTAAAATTCCTAAGATCTCTAGTGGTCATAAATGTAAGGATGCCCCTCCTGGTTATGAAATGGGGGATTCTATTGATGAGTGATTAGGGGAAGATGAGACAGGGTCTTCGGAGGAAATTTTGAACTTAGTGAAAGCTGGTGGTTGATGAGAGATTCAAAATACTTTCATTTTATGTTTAAAATACTTTATTTTTGTTAATTAACATGATTGGCAGTTAATTATAGATTAACATATTTACTCATTTTTCTTTATGTTTAGCTAAATTAGTGGATATATTTGAAGTAATGGTTTATGTTAGATGCATTACTTTATGATGTTAATAAAGAGATTACTATGTTGCATTGATCTTTTACTACCATAATTGTTATCCTTTTCCTAAGGGTTTTGAACAGGGTATTTTAAAGATTGATGATGTGGTTAAACTCTCTGTTTTATCAAGGGAAATAATCATGCCATTTGATGGGCCCGGCTGGATGATGAGTCACTCAAGTCCAAATCGGCTTCTTTGTAGTCAGTTATGGAACTTCTACTTCCAGTGCCAATCTGGCATATTTCTCTATGTCCTGCATTAGTCCTATTTTAGTTTCGCTTTAGTTTTTTTCCAATCTTTAGCTAGATGCCTTGAATCTTGGCAGTTAATCGCCATGTTGTAAATTCAATAAGGATATGTTATAAATATCCATGTTTCAGTTTTAAATAGAAGTTAGATAATTTTCAACCAAATTTTTGTAATTGATGGCAATACTTTGTTCTATGTCCCACTTTGATCAAACTAAATGAAAGAAAGAAGTTAACTCAATCACTATGTTAAGGGATTTTACCCGAGGAAGATCAGGGCCTGCTCAACCAAAGGGATCGATCTTGTGTTGGTATTTTACTAAGTTATGACATTTCTAGTTATTGATATTAAATATGAAGTGTTAGATGTTAATTCTGGAATGATAAGTTGTTGAATCGTTTTTAGTCGTTGAATGATAAATATGGATAGTTACTTCTGTTTGAATCACTTTTGAATTTAGTTTATTATGTTTAGATTAAGTGGTTAGAATCATTATAAGATTTATTAGATTAATCATATTTAGATGTTGTTTGAAATAATTAAGTTTAGTAATTATTTGTTGAGTTTAATTAGAAGTAATGATGGAGACTTATGAAAAGATGAAATTGAAGTTAGTTGAAATTTTTTTCTTGGAAATTAGTGTTTATGTTTTCTAGATTAATTATCTTTTAATTTTTCTAGATTAATTGTCATTTTCTTGCAATTCAATTATGTTCTTAAAATAGTATTTAATTTCTAGCAAATCTTAAGATAGATTTCCTTTAAAGCAAAATAGAATTAATTTGGATTTCGTATTTTAAATTAAGAATTAAAGTAGATGTTATTCTTCTCCATGAATCGGTCACAATCAAGTCCAATGAAGTTGGAAATAAGTCAACAAAACTTTAGTTTAGGACATAAGATATAATAAATCCTTAGGAATTAGTCGTTGCAGTTTAGCACTTGAGAGCTCCTGAAGAGCTCCTAAAGGAGCTAAATCGATACATGAAGTCATTGTTTATAGTGCAAAACCCCCTAAAAATCCATGACAACCATCCTTATCGCATATAGCTCTGAGACACACCTGGTTTGATAAATAATTGATTAAATGATGCAAGTTGTGACATCGACCTTTCCCATAAGTGGTAAGAAGTTGAAGAAGAATCCTAACTCTGAGGCTTCTCATTCTTGGTCAGGTAGGTATCATATGGATGTGGATATGGAGGAGGTTCCTTCTACTAGTGTTAAGAGTGCAGCTAAGGGAAAGAAAGGGAGTAAAAAAGAGGCTAAGTTGGCTCACAGGAAAGGTAAAGGCATGGCAGGGGAAGGGGATAAAGGGTTTGTGGATAACTCCCCTAATTGGACTGAGATTGTTGCTCATTATGGTCGAGGTAATGTGCAAGGTGTTTTTGAAGATGGGAAGGGTTAGTTGGAATTGTTGGTGAACACCATTGTTCAATATAAGAAGGTTGAGATTGATGTGGTTAACTTGGATGATTCTCCTATTCATGGTGATTCAAAGGGAAAAGTCAAGGTTTCTAAGGACCAACTTGAGAGGTGGGTTAATCTTAAGGAATAGCCTCTCAATTGGGAGAAGCTTAATATAGATATTGTGTTTAGACTGGCTGAGGATGGAATGGGAAACCTCCTTTCTCTGTTCAGATGGCTTCTTTCAGAGGTCAAAGAGATTAACATCAAAATGAATACTATGTATAATATCAATGTCGGTTTGGTCAATAATAGTAAAATGGAATGGACCGTGCACAACAACGCTAAAACTATGAATGTTGTTCTTGATAGGGTGGTGGTAGATGCTGCTAAACTAGGTAGGGATAATGAGTCTACGTTGGTTTCCCTTGAGGAAAAAGTCAATAAAATCTATGAATACATGAGTACTATTGTGCAGGTCAATAGTCAGTCTCTCCATACTAGTTCCCATGGGCTCACTATTCTGAATGAATTTAAGCTTGCATGTGGACTGGGAAACCACTTGATTTAATGAGAACATGGAGGATTTTGTTGAATAGGGTTAGAAAAATTTGATGGAGAAGAGCAAGGATGTGGGGTTGTGTGTTAGAAGAAGAAGCAAGACCAAGAAGAGGGTTGCATTCCTATTTAGGAGCTATATGATGTGGTGGAGATGAATAAGAATGTCATCTCCAGTAATTTAGAAGCTATTAAGATTTTAGAAAAGTTACAGTAGTCTTTGTTGTTAGTGTTTTTTTTATTGTTGTTTTGATGATGGTTTAGCTGTTGGTTTGGAAATGCTTATTCTTTAATAGCTAATTTTGTTTTTGTGGTTTATTTTTGTCCTTGTGTTTATTTTTTGCGGCCTGTTCTCATTGTAAAGGGTTTCAGGACCCCTTCAAAACTTATTTTTCCTTAATCAAAAACTCTTTTGATTACTACATATATGAACACGCTATTTAATTTTTTATTATTTAAAAAAATACAATATTTATATTATTACGTATACATTAACATATTTATATATAACTAGGACATATGTAGAGTTATTTTATTTATTTTTTTAAGATGTTGACACATACATAAGTAAAATTTAGTAAATGTCATAAAATATGGTGTATATATGAAAGGTAAATTTGATCTATATACATTCTATATAATGTGGTTCATTTATTTGGTTAGATGTGTGCTATTAAATACATGGATTATATGAGGGTGATCCCATAATACTGGTTTACAATGTAAGATTTGATGAAAAACAAATCTATTAAGCCCAAGAAACCTGCATGCAAAAACCTGTCACAAGGAAGAAATTTGTAGGAAACAAAACAAGGGTTTTGCTCTAACAATATGCAAGAATGTATTATCAGACTGAAAAAAGAACATCAAGAAGTGAATACAATACAAGAGATCAATCCTTATAAAGGAGATCAACACCAAAAAGGAAAACCTAGCCCTAAGGTGAGTGCATTTAATAATTTAATATTAATTGTTAAATGACTAATATGTGTGCATAAAGTGAAATCTTAAGAGGAGAGTAAAGTTAATTAATTACTTTACTCTACCACTCCCCCTTAAGATGAGCTACAATGGAGCTACAAACAATGCAGAAGAAAGCAAAGGAACTACAATGCAACAGAGGGTCTTGACAACAGGGCCTGATTAGGTACCCGAATACAACAAAATCTCTATAAAGCGGAGTAAAGGAGAAAACCCAGTGGGAAAAAAACTCCTCTCCAAAAAGAGATAAAGAAACATGCTGAAAAAAAACATGAAGGAAGGAAGGCCTCATTGAGACCCCCCAAGGACAACTTCCTTCACCCCAAGCATGGAGCGCAACTGAAGATAGCGCGGAGATGCCAAAGGTTTAGTGAAGATGTTTGCAACCTGCTCCTTTGTAGGAATGTACTCCAAGATGAGAGAGCCATCCTGACTAGCTAACACTGTTGCATGGTACTCAACCTCTATAGATGATAATGCAATAGCAGACTGCTTCTTGCAAGACCATGTGATAGGACCAGAACCAAGGCAAAAAACAAAGCCAGAAGTAGACTTCCGATCGTTGACATCACCAGCCAAATCGGAGTCAGTGAAGCCAATGATGTGAGGGGATCCTGAAGTGTAGTGAATGCCATAATGAGTGGTGCCCCGAATGTACCTCAAAATATGTTTGGCTGCTTGCCAATGGCTCTCATGAGGATCATGGGAGAACCGAGAGACAAGGCCAACCGCAAAGGAAAGATCAGGACGAGAATGTGTCAGGTACAACAAACTACCAACCAACTACCTGTATAAAGTGGGGTCTACTGAAGGAGTAGAGCAAGTGGAAGACAAAACAACACCTGACTGAAATGGAGTGGGGGCAGACTTGCAATCAAGAATGCCAAATCGTTGAAGCATATCAAGAGCATACTTCTGAAATATGGAAATCCCATCTGAAGATTGAATAACCTGAAGACCCAGAAAGAAGTGCAGGAGACCAAGATCTGTCATCTCAAACTGCTCCATCAAAGCTCTCTGAACACTCTGAATCATGGAGGATGAGCTACCTGTAATGATGAGATCATCTACATATAGCACAAGAATCAAAAGATCACCCTCCTGACGCTGAATATACACTGTGTGATCGGAATGACAAGCGTGTGAAGTGAGAGGAAAGCAAGAAAGAGTCCATCTTCTCATACCAAGCCCGAGGGGCTTGTTTGAGACCATACAATGAACGCCAAAATCTGCAAACCAAAGAAGTGTCCTACACAAATCCCTGAGGCTACTCCATATAGATCTCCTCATGTAGGTCTCCTTGCAAGAAGACACTCTTCACATCCATCTGAAATACTATCCATCCCTGTGAAGCTGCAAGTGAAAGTACCAGGCGTATAGAATTCATCTTGGCGATAGGAGCAAAGGTCTCAGAGTAGTCAATACCCTCTACCTGAGAAAACCCCTTCGCAACAAGACGTTCCTTATACTTATCAATAGAACCATCTGCAGCATACTTGGTACAGTACACCCACTTGCACCGAACCAACTTTCTTCCCTTAGGAAGAGGACAAAGATCCCAAGTATGATTCTTCATCAAAGAAGAATACTCCTCATCCATGGCCCTATCCCACTCAAGGTGACTGTCACCTCTGAAAACTTTTGAGGATCATCCAAAATGGCATGACTCAAAAGACTAGAACCAGATGTATGAGCACGAGTACGACGAGTATTTGAAGGATCACCTACCAAAGAACCAGCTGCATCAACGATTGAAACGGGCCCACCTACGGAGCAACTGGTGGTGGTGGAGATGGTGGATCATCATCTACATCATCCTCAAGAGATAAGTAATCCTCAAGAGATGAAGAGGGAGGAGTAGGCAATGAGGGAGAAGTTGGTGATGGAGAATCCATCTGAGGATAGCGCTCATCAAACTGGACATCCCACTGAAACAAGACCTCTCTGGAATCAAGATCAAACAACTTGTACGCCTTAACATCCTCACAATAGCCAACAAATATGAGTGGTTGGCTCTTCCTCTCCATGGCTTTCTGTTGAGCATCGGGAATAAATGCCCAAGCCTCACTACCAAAAACTCGGAATGTAGAAACATCAGGCTTGACATGGGTCCAAGCCTCCTCAGGAGTCATATGTCGCAATGCCTTATGAGGCATCTGATTCTGAATATAATTGGCACAATTGACTGCCTCAGCCCAGAATGAAGAACTCATAGCTCGAGGCTGTATCATATAATTCTCCATCTCCCATAAGGTTATGTTCTTTCTCTCAGTGACACCATTCTACTGAGGGGTGTAAGGGACTGTAAACTGATGTTGTAAACCATCCTCAGTGCAAAAATCTGTAAAAGCCTGATTAACATATTCCCCCCCATTATCTGTGCGTATCCTCCTGATAGAAAGTCCAGATTGCTTCTCCACAAATGTCTTAAAAATCCTAAATGAGTCAAAGACATCAGACTTGTACTTAAGAAAGTACACCCATGTACGTCTGGAGAAGTCATCAATAAAAGTGAGCACATAGCGGGCCCCTAAAAAGGAAGGAGTCAGAAAGGACATAAGATCACTGTGTACCAACTCTAGGGGTGCCCTAGCACGAGTGGCTCAACCCTTAGGAAAAGGATCTTGATGATGTTTGCCAAGAACAAAACCTCGACATACACCATCAGTACAAGAAATCTGTGGGAGCCCAATCACAAGTTCCTGAGTACTCATCTCCTATAGATATCTGTAATTGACATGGCCAAAACGCTCATACCAAAGCCTGCTCACTGAATCTGCATGTGCTATAAGAGAGGAACCAACAGTGTCTGAACTCTCAAAGCCATCAAATCTGTATAAACGTGATGCAGAATCCACACTCCCAGTAGCCACAACCAAGTCAGGATCATGAAGGTCTCAAATAACCACATCATGTGGTGAGAACTCAACTATCTTACCAGAGCCAGAGTGGAAAATTTGATAAACAGATAGAAGGTTTGTCGAAATGTTAGGAACCAGAAGCACATCCTGTAGACAACCACCATCCAATGAAACAATACTTGAACCTTGAACTGAAAGTTGTGCTGAGTCACCAACTACAATATGTTTAGTGCCTGTAGGGGCAAGAACGGTGACCAAATCCTCTGTGTGTGTCATATGGTGAGAGGCACCAGAATCTAGAATCCAAGTGGATTCTAAGGACAATGCTCGTGCAAAAAGAGCATGACCTTTCCCTGTGGGTTGTGAAGGAGGCTGAGGTGCATTGATATTATGTTGTTGCATGGCTTCCTCCAAAGCCTCTAAACATTTCCAACACCTGGAAACTGGATGTCCTTCCTTGCCACAAAAACTACAAGGATCTCCGGATTTCTTCTTAGTCTTGGAGGAAGACTCACCAGACTTCGAAGATTTTCCCTGTGTAGAATTCCACTGTGGTTTTGAATTAGACTTAGGTGGTGGCTTGGACGGATTCTCACTAGCCCTTGAATCTTTCTTAGGCTTCAGTTTCTGCTTCTGTTTTCCTTTGGAGGACTGGGCTACCAATGCTTGGTTTTGTGAACCTAAAAGTGAATCCAACTACTTGAGCTTGGCTTGCTCACGAGTCAGATGATCACAAAAGACCTCAAAAGAAGGCATGAAATGTCGAGCACCCAAGGCATCCATGGTGGAATAGAAGGTCGAAGAGAAGATCTGAAATGGACCCCGAAGCTTGGAGAGAATTAGGAAGATGCACTCTGTATCAGTCTTAATTTTTCCACAACCCTGCAAGATAGATCTTTGCTATTTGAACTTCATCAGAAAGTCCTCAATGGAGGGAAACAAATCAGGTACCAAAGAAGTTAACTCGACCTCAAGCTGCAAAGCTCTGAACTGATTGACAGTACCAAAAATTCCATCAAACTTGGTCCAAATGGCTCGAGGAGTGAGACAACCATCAAGATGAAACAGGAGACTGTCAGAAATGTGTAAATCCATCAATCCCATAGCCTGATCCATATTGTTCCTGTGCTACATAACCTCAAAGGGGCGAGTCAACTAAGGCTGAACCTCATCCAAACAGGACCATAACCCTCGAGACTGGAGAAGAGTCATCATGCAACCCTTCCAAGTGTGATAATTATTCGATGTGAGAGGTTCAATAGATCTATCGGCCATCTTGTGAACTGTGCCTCAACTGCTCTAAAGAATTTACTGATGAAATAGACTACAGATCTGGATAGCAATCGTCGGTAAAAAAAACTTTCAAGTCAAAGTACGGCGCCCGTGGGGGTTTGAAGTTTTGCCTTTTCAGATCTTCCAACACAGACATCGGCTCATGCACGATGTTTAGAGAAATAAAGTGCAAGACTGGTAAATGATACTAGGAAGGACACCACTATGAATAGCATAGAGAAGGACACCCAAAAAAATGCCAGATCTAATGCATGCGCTTGTAAAAAATGCTAAAAAAATGCCAGATCTGATGCATACACTTGTAAAAAATGCTAAAAAAATTTTGATTTCTTTTTTAACAAAAAAAATCGTTGGGCAAGGAATACTAGATTTGAAAACTACACCTAGAACCTCTCAAATTAGCCAAAGAATCCCAAATTTCTTTTATCAAACCCTTGCTCCCTTTTTTTTTTCAAACATGAACAAGCTACAACAGATCCAGCTCTGATACCATGTAAGATTTGATGAAAAACAAATCTATTAAGCCCAAGAAACTTGCATGCAAAAACCTGTCACAAGGAAGAAATCTGTAGGAAACAAAACAAGGGTTTTGCTCTGACAATATGCAAGAATGTATTATCAGACTGAAAAAAGAACATCAAGAAGTGAATACAATACAAGAGATCAATCCTTATAAAGGAGATCAACACCAAAAAGGAAAACATAACCCTAAGGTGAGTGCATTTAATAATTTAATATTAATTATTAAATGACTAATATGTGTGCATAAAGTGAAATCTTAAGAGGAGAGTAAAGTTAATTAATTACTTTACTCTACCATACAATTTTTGGCCAAACTTGACTTTGAACTGAATTTTTTTAACTAAATCTTCACTTTCGAGCACCCATAGCAGCTAAACCATGAGGAATTTGAAGATGATGCAAACTAGGGATTTGTGACATTTATTTGTAGATTCTAAATATATTTTTTTCAAAATTTTTGGAATTAGATTGCACTTCTTTTCCATCTTCAAAAACTAGTTTTTAAGAGTAAACACCATTTTTAAAGAATTGAAGTGTATTGACTAACACATAACTTTTTATCTATGAAGGATAAAATTCTATTTTTTTTGAATTTAGATTTGTAACTATGATATCTAGTGCATGGAATTGGTTTTATAACATGTCATTAAATATTTTTTTCTTAATTAAGTTTTGAAGTCAAACTAGTTACAATTTAGACATAGTTTACTTGCTAACACAACTTTTTTTGTATGTATCAAAATTCAATTTTTTTTTGTTGGATCAGGGACATCAATATCTAGTGCACAAATATTTTTTTTTTTTTTTTATAATCTACTATTTTTCCATGTGTAGAACAGAGAGCTTGATTTTGGATGAAAACCTATGTTTAATCAAACTAAAAAAAATACATAATAAAACCAAAACATATTAAAATTATATTTGATGGATAGCTCATTCCAAGGACTACCATCATCCAATTGGGCCTGTGAAGTCTCCTCCATTTTCATCCTCAACCCGAGCTTCAAAATGAATTTTTTTACAAAAAAATTGGTAGAATAGGGGAAGAAGGGAAAAAAAAGGGGGTTCAAATGAACCCCCCTTGATCAAGCAAAGGGGGGTTTGCTCGAACCCCCCTTTTTTCAAAATTTCCTTTGTTTTCTTTTAAAGAAACATGTCATTTGGGGTTTGAGTGAACCTGCATGAAAAAAAGGGTTCACACGAACCCCTAAAAGGGTTCATGTGAACCCCATACTCCGAGCGAACCACTAAAAGCCTGAATTTTTGTTTTTGGCAGTGTTTTTGCAATTTTCCTTCCTCAATGTAATTGTAAACCAGTTTTGTGGGATCACCCATGATGTAAAATAACTTAGATGATAGTGAAAATTCTATTATCTAGTTCTAATTCTTTTCTAGAAATAAATAAGCACATGTCATTTAAAATGTCTTTAAAATCTAGAATTTATTTTTGGTGGTTCAATATTTTATTAACCAACAATTTATAGTTCTTGAATATAATTTTTTTTTTTGTAATATACATGTACATGTCCTTAAATAAATCTTTTCAAATCTCATTTCAATAATTATTGTATAAGTATGGCATATGGTTATTTTGTTCACTTAAGAGTTAATTTATTTAGTTTAAGAGCTATTTATTTTATTTTTAAAGTTGTAATTGATTAATTAATAATTACATTTGTTAGCTACAAAATATTTCTTTTAATATTTATTTGTTGGTTGTAGCAAGTTTTGTGAGCATACCATACCATTTCATCTACACATTGCTATCATTGTAGATATGCATCTCTTTATAATGAGAATTAATCTAACATTTAATTGGTCAAATTCATGTAAAAATATTTCAAAAACAAGTTTAATGTATAAATTTGTCTAATATAGAGATTTTTCCAATCAAGTTAATATTTTTTTTCTATAGCAATAAATTTTCCATACAATTATTATTTTTAATATTAATCAATAATTAGCTAAATAAAATATCTTATTTTTAATATTGACTAGTGATTTGGTAGAGGAATTTTGGTTTTTTATGGCGTGCATAAATTTGCAAGATATCTTTTTAAAAAATAGTAATTTTCCATGGGAATTAATACACTTATCTAGGTTTGCCAAGATTTAATAGAAATTTCTAGTAATGCATAAACTCATTAAGAATTAAAAATATATATTTTCCATGAAAACTAATGCACTTAATGGATTCATTAAGATTTATAAAAATTTATAGGAAATTTTTCTTACAATTATCACTATCCCACATATTCCTACAAGCTCACTATATTAAGAAATCAATAATAGATGAATACCAAGAACCAAATCACCATAGATCCCACATGCAAGTACATGCAACTCACATGTGATCAAATGCAAATTATCTCTACTTCGATATGAAATGTTTTAAAAGTTATTGCAAGAACATTAACAATTAAACTTAAAAATATAGCTCAATTAATAAATGTGGAAACACTTTCATATGAGTTCTCAAGGAGAATATTGCAAAAAAATAATGTATAGAGATTTTAGTAGTATTTTGACATATAAACAATACCTAAAAAGGATGAGAGAAGAAAATTAGAAGCAATAATAAACCAAGAATGGTATATTTTCCTTGGAAAACCCTTTTTAAGAAAAGCCCAACCTCCAAAAGTATTTCACAACTCAATGTATTACAAAATAAACATGGTTATAATACATTTATAGAATTTTAATCATATAATACTTAAATGAAATTAAAACTCTTATTTCTATACTATAAATCTAACAACATAACTCTAAATAATACACTTCATACATCATCTATATCTCATGCCTTCAATATATAGACTTAACGAGACTCAAAAATAATACAACGAGCCCAAAAAATGTCTCAAAATACTATGATATACATTCTCATGACTTTCACATATGTGGAGCCATCTTGGAATAGAAGATAAATTTTACACAAGCATATTTGACTTTCATTATGCAATTTAACATATGTAACTTGTTGTGAAAATATATTCATGCATTATCATAATAGGAAATAGGAAGTATTTATTGAAAGTTATTTTCTTATTTTAATATGTCAATCTTGTACATGCGCCATGAAATTATTTTCCCACTTTGTCTATTCTTGGCAATATTTGATGTAAATCTTCTTATATTTTTTTATTTTTAATTAATAAATAAATGTATTTATTCACATTTTGCATAAGCTTCTTTAGTTTTATTCTTGTTTGTTAGCTCTCCTTTGTGTAGAAGAATTATTGTAGAGATCTTTAGCTCCTATAGAGCCACATATTAACTCTAACATGGTATAATAGCTTCAAATATGTAATATTCTTCTCTTATTTTACTTTTTTAACCATGAGGTTTCATATGATGCATCTTGGTGTGAGATAGGCTCCATAGGTGAGTCCAAAAGGCCTAAAAATTTAATAAGTTGATATAAAACTTGTTAGGTTTTGGTGCTCAATTTTTAAAAAAGATTCCTAGTGTTAGCAAACTCACTTCTTTTAAAAACCATAGAAGCATATGGATCCACATAGCCATAGGGTCATTATACATTGTGCAAGAATACTTCAACCTCAACTCTATTTGCAAGTCATTTAACTTGGTGGTTTTCATAGTTTTATTCAATGGGCAATTTTAGGTTTTAAGCAATAGTTATTTTTTTCCAATATTATTTTGTTATTACATAATAGTCATTTTTTATTTGATGGCTATTTACATTATGTATGACGGAGTGTAACCCTTGGTCATGTGGGTATAGAGGATTCCACAATCACCTCCAATGTAGGGGGCTAGGCCTTATAGTTGTACCACTTCAAGCACCATCAGTAAACATTTTTTCCACTTGGTTCCTTTGCCTACACTCTCTAGGGGCTAAAGCACTAGCCATCCATCCCAGGTGTCACCATCCTACAACCTCAACAATGGATTGACCCTATTTTGTATTCATAAGGAGATAATTTTATTCTAGAGGGAATATCTTGGGCATACAAATTTTCTTTTTAGCAAATGAATAGGAATTGATATGCTACTTTTAGTTCTTCATATAAGTATTGGTAGTTTTTTTTTTTTTAGTTGGACTATCTTATTACAGATTAAGTCTAAATCTCCTTTTTGACTTCCAAGTTCATTTATTTCACAAAAAATCTTTATTTTCTAAAAAAAAGGCGTTGGAGAGGTACTGACAAGCTCTTCTCAACCATTCATAAGATATTTTTAAATTTAACCTCAAGTATATATTTTTTGTTTGAACACTTATTTGCATTCTAATTGATATCCTATAAATTTTATAAACTAAAAATATATATATATTTTTGAGTAGACTTCAATTCAACATCTTGATATGTATTGAGATTATTGCTCTCTAATTGATTTTCTTGAGAAAAATATCATATTTTTCTACTTATCCTTGTCTTGAAAAAAGGGCATCCTAACACATTTCAAGTAGATTAATATTTTTCCTTATATTTATGGACTCATACCTAAACTAAATAATACTTCAGAGGAAGTTAACATGGGAAAATAATATTGATCATGAAATAGGATTAATCTTTTCTAGTGTTGATTATGACATAATGTGTGTTATTACAAGCCTAAAGTTGTCACAAATAGTTTGGACCAACATTTGGAAGATGTATGGAGACTATTATGTGTCACCATTCATAGATGATCTTGCTATGGATTTCCTCACATCTATTGATAATGTATATAATATAGCTTTTGATGTTTTTTTTTAAGCAAAAGTGGCAAGCCACTATATTATATTATATTTTTAAAATAAGTAATACAAAAACTCTGATTAAATAGGGCATACTGGCAGGAAAGAATCAGGAAGAAAACCTCTAGTTATAGCCCAAATAGTTACATAATTCCAACACAAATTATCCCTATTTTCTTTAATACAATAACACTTTATACATATCGAAGCCTATTTACAATTTTTGGTCATAATACAATTTCCATTTGTCACACCTTGTGAAAACCAAGAGTGGAATTTTGCAAAAACAATACGGTACCAACACCACAAAAAATGCACCAAAAATAGCCTTCGACTTATGCTTCAATCTGCATGATATCCAGTGATTCCATCCTTGCTCTCCATTACTTGCATCCTTAGGCATATTATGTTGGTCAAAATTTAGGAAAAAAACCTATCAGCTATTAAATTTCATAAAAACTCAATCTCCATCGGAACTAATTGCTCATTCTCATCTTGGACTTCTTCTGTCATGTCAACAAGCTGCTCTTCTTCCACAACTAGTAAAGACTGAAAAGTGTAGGCAAACTGAGACTTGCCATTATTGCGAACACCAACTTGCAACTCACCAAAATTTTGTGCTACCACTTGTAGAAAATTTGTATCTTTCTCATCAACTATAGCCTCAACCAGAGGCTCTTCATTAAGATTGATACTTTCATTTATGATTTGTAAAGATTTGGTCCTAACACACATGTAATTTCCAATTACACATGTGTTGCTAGAACACCGAATATAATGATTTTATTTCACTTTTTCATAGATCTGGTCAAAAAACACAACACATTTGTAATTTTCAATTACACATGTGTTGCCAGAACATCATTACCATAAGATAGCGGATTCATATTGATATTCTTACTCATAACACATTTGTAACTACCAATTACACATGTGTAGCCAGATCACCAAGTATAATGCTTTTCTATTTTTCTTTTTCATAGTTCTAGCTTGAATCATAACACACTTGTAATTGTCAATTACACATGTGTTGCTAGATCATCTCATTGCCACATAAGATAGTTATCACAAATTTATGTATCATATACTTATTTCTAAAATATGTCAAGCAATTGAATATTAGCCAGAGTTTGATTACTACCATCTTTGAAAGCTTTTCACACCCTAGATTTTCTAGATCCACCATACATCAATTAAGCTTAGGAGGAATTACTAACTTTCCTCTTTTGATAATAAGGCTTCTAGTATAGGATGGATCTTACCCAATTCAGCCACATGAGTAACTTCATTATCTACTTGATCACACCCATAATTTTCCAAAAAATCTGCCACCATATTTCCTTTTATATATGTGTGCAAAATTTGATAGTTACCTATCTTATCAAGCAAGGACCAGATTTGTTTAACAATATAAGTTCCAATTTCCAATTCTGAAGCTTATGATCCCTACATGCATTGATTAATATTAGGGAATCTCCTTCTACTTGGATCATAGGAAGCTTAAAACTATGAACTAATTTCAAACCATACAAAAGAGCTTGAGCCTCAGTAGCATTGTTAGTTCCAAATATCAATCTAAAAGATTTAGAACATAATACTAATCCTTTATGATCTTTTATAATCACCCCTGCTCTAGATAAACCTAGATTCCCCCTAGAGATATCTATATTCAACTTGAAAATGCCTAAAGGAGGGGGTAACCAAAATATGGAAGCTCTGTTTAGCTTTTGAGCATACTGATGAAGATTACCTTTGAAAGGAAAAGATAAGAATGTCCATGAGGACAACAAGCTTGAATCCCATTCAGTGAAAAGTGAACCTACATGTTTTGCTTTATACACATGCATTTACTATTTCAGATATGGACCTTTCCAATAATAACATCTTATCAATATTCAATTTCTCTTTCCTAAAAATGCATTTGTTTCTTGCCCATCAAATAGCCCATAAAAAATGACGGTATAATACACCAAATACTTACAAAAAAAGAAGATTTGTACAACTGTGGCCAACTAATAAATAGTTTCCAAATAGTGTTTGGAAAAACTATTATCATTTCATTTTAGCCACAACAAACAACCAACAAATCTATGCTACTAGACATAAAAGGAAAAGATGATTAATTTCTTCCAGCTCCTAATCACAAAGCACACATTTGAAAGGAACAACTATCCTTAGCTTTGCTAACTTGTCACTTGTAAGAATTTTATTTTGTATTGCTAGCCATGAAAAATAGCCTACTTTAGGCAAAACTTGTGAATTCCAACAAAACTGATATGCTCTTTGAGTTGTTATTTGGGGAGCTTGAGAAATTGATTTGTACCCATCTTTAACTGTATAGCAACTTGTTTTTGCTTTAGACCAAATTAATCTATTCGGTTTGGATGAAAAATAAACTGCTCTTTCTTGTAGGATAGATGAAATCTGACCTTTATGATTCTCATCTATCGCTTCATTTTAAAATTCTTTCCACTTGACTTTTCTCATCAATGAATCCACATGTTGAACATAATCTTTTACTTTTGGGCCCCAATTTTGGGACAATATGGATGCAAAAATTCTCAAGTTATAACCCACGACTAGATTCTGATATCCATTCCATGAATTTCTTTCCAAAATAGGGCTTCATTACCATCATTAACTTCCCAAGTTAAATGAGGTAAAATGAATTTTCTACATGAGACTAAAAAACTCCACATTGCTGACCCTGATGGTGGATTTGCCATAGTTAAAATTCTAGATGGACATTGATTATCCAAATACTTGCTTTGCATAAGATGACACCATTTTGTGGAAGGTTTTGCATACATTCATCAAACCATTTTAGCTACTAATGCTAAATTCCTTTCTAACAAGTTATGAAGGCCTACTCCACCTTTTAACTTCTCTAAACACATTATTTTCAGAGATATCAAAGGAATTTTCTTTTTGTTGTCCACATTACCAGACCATAGAAACTTTCTAAACAACTTTTGAATTTGAAAAATGATGGACTTTGGAGCTTTTAAAATTTCCATATAGTAATTAGGAATTGTTGATAACATAGATTTTACCAATAAAATTCTCCTTGCTAAAGATAGTCATCTCCCTTTCTGTGGTAAGATTTTAGCTTGAATACTTTGAATGATTTTTTTCCAATAAGTAATATTGTTTTGACTTGTAAAGAATGGAATCCCAAGATATTTACATGGAAATTGAGCTTGTTGAAAGCCAAATAACCTCACAATTCACTTCTCAGTGGAAGATTTTGTATTGAATACATAGATTTTTGACTTTCCTTCATTTACTTTTTGACCTGAAGCTCTAGTATACTTATCCAATAATGACTTTATATGCAAAGCTTCTGAAATTGAAGCTTTACCAAAGAGAAAAGTAAAATCAGTAAAAAGAGAATGAGTCAGTGATATATTAGTATTTGGAATTGGAACACCTTGAATTAGACCTTGCACATGAGCTTTATGAAAAGACCTGCTCAAAGCTTCTGCTAAAATGATAAATCAAAATGGAGACAATGGATCCCCTTGGCGGACCCCTTAAGTAGATCCAAAAAACCCAACTGTTGATCCATTTAGTAACACTGAAAACTTGGCACCTGATAAACATGCCATTACCCACTTACACCACTTAGGAGAAAAACCAAACTTCAATAGCACCTGATTCAAAAAAGCCCAATCAACCTCTATCATATGCATTCTGCATATCAAGTTTAATAATCATGAAAGACATTTTATTTACAACAATGGAGTGAAAATTTCCATGAGCAACAATTGCTCCTTCTGGTGTTTCTCTGTCAGGAACGAAACCCCCCTATTCCTTAGAAATTATTGAAGACATAAGAGGATGCAGTCAAAGATAAATGGCCTTTGTAAAGATTTTATATATTGTATTACAAAGTGAAATAGGCTAAAAATCAGAGAAAGTATTTGGGGAATTAATTTTTGGAATGATAGCATTATTAGTAACATTGAACTTTTTTAGCATACCTCTTGATTTTCTTGATTCCTCCAATGCATTTAGAATATCAACTCCAATGAACTCCCAACACTTTTGATAAAAGATGGTAGTGAAACCATTAGGTCTTGGGGATTTTTTAGGAGACATGGAGAAAACCACCTCTTTTACTTCTTTGAGAGGAAAAGGAGCCAGCAACCTAACATTATCTTCATGAGAGACCAACTTTGGAATATCTTGAAGAAGCTCTCTCTTTCCCTTACTAAATTAGCATTGTCATTGTTATTTGCAGTTAATAAGACAGAAAAAAATTGAATCCTTCATTCTGAATCTCTTCCTCTTTAGTAAGCAAAAATCCTATCTCACTATCTTGAATTGAGAAAATTGAACATTTAGCTTTTTTTATTTGTGTTGATATGTGGAAAAATTTGGTATTCCTATCACCATCTTTCAACCATAATTCTCTTGATTTATGTCTCCAATAGACCTCATCTCTCAATAACAATTGTTTCCATTTCTCTTGCAATTTACTCTGTTCCTCAAATAATACACTATCAAGTCCATTAGCAATAATTTTATCATTTACCTCTACTAACCTTTTGTAAACCAAATCTTTCTGCACAAAAAACATTCTTAAAAACATGCTAATTCCAAAATTTTAATTGTTGTTTAACATGGTCCAACTTCTTGCTCAATTGAAACATTCTAGAACAATGAAGAAAGGGTGCACTCAACCACCATTGTTTTATCAAAAGAATAAGCTCAATATGTCTAAACCACATTGCCTCAAACTTAAAATAAGATTGAAACTTTGGCTTGACCTTTTTTGCTATCAAATCTAGTGAGATAGCAAAATGATCTGAGGCAGCAAAAGGCAGTATTTCATATGAAAATTCAAATTCACTTAAGACCCAATTCGGAGAAGTTAAGAACCTTTCTAACCTTTTTGTAATTTGAAGGAAATTCTTCCTCCTATTTGTCCAAGTAAATCCTCCATTTTGTGGAATTACATCCACCAAAGCATTATCTTGAATAAAAGTAGCAAAATCCTCCATGTCTTTTTTTGGAGGACATATGCCACCTTTTTTCTCTAGTAAACTTGTAATTGTGTTGAAATCCCCTAGAAGAAAAAATTTGTCTTGCCCTAACCCATCTAATTTCAGTTTTAGAGTTTCCCACAACTTCTTACCTACTGTACTATTATGACCATAAACATTCAACAACCATAAAGATAAATCAAAATGATTAATCTTCATTAGCCGCTAGTTATGGTCAAAAGAAACATTACTAATGCAAATTGTTTTTGCATTCCAAAGGGTAATCAAACCTCCTGAAGCTCCCTAAGATGGTGAATGAGAAGCTTGCCATTTTTTCCACTTTTTAGTAATAGCTTGAAAAGACTCATATGGAGTTTTAGTTTCTTGAAGAACAACTATATCTACCCCACAAGCATCCAATTGATGCTTGATTTGGGTCTGTTTGTCAGAGGAATTTATGCTTCTGACATTCCATGATATTAACTTCATTGCAACTTGGGAGAGCAACAAGCTCTCCTTGGTCTTTTTTGTTTCAAGCCTATACCCATTTTGACACCTAAAGTTGACAGTAAGCCTGCTGCTATTTCTTCTTATAACTTAGTAGCTAAAGACTTCCTACCCCTTTTGGCAGGTGACTTTTTTCTTAAAGGAGGAGACAAGGGGGACTAAGATATTGATAACGAGCCTAGCTCATTTGAAAACTCCCCTTCCCCAAAGACCTTAGAAGCAATATCATCAATCATTTGTTCTCTTACAATTACTAATGCCTCATCAACAAATTTCTCAAACTCCATCTAAAAAGGAAAACTAGAGGAACAAACATTAGAACTGACTAAAGTCGGCTGAGAATGCAAAATGAAATTATCCACATCATCTTGGCCATCAAAAATATTTAACCTTTCTTCACATTGATTTGATAGTCCAAGTGTTAGCATTGAAGCAAATTGATTCAATTGTTGAAAACTAACAAAATTGATCTGAGGAACCAAGAGCTTGAGAGAATGAAGAAAAATATTCATGGGATACAATAAAAGATTCTCCAATCCAGATACAAAAGAAACAATAATAGGCCTTATATGGGAACCAGAAACCTTGGTAAGTGACCCTTCACTACTGAGACCAACTAATGAATTTTTGGCCAGTAGAAGAGCTTTGTCATGGACACATTCTACCACATTAGAATAAATTGCTTGAACACCCTTGAATTCTCCCAAAGAGAGATAGCTACAACAAGAACCCCCAACTGATTTCAACATTGAATTTTTTTGTGAACTTAATCCAGTGATAAATTGACACCACTTAAAATAGACATAAAAAACCTTAGAGAAGAAAAACAAATCCAACATTGGCAACAAATCCTTTGCAGAAGAAGAGAAAGGCACAATCGATATGTCATTCAGAAGATTAACAAAGATTTTGGATGAATGAATATTGGCATCCATGTTCAAATCCTCAGACTCCACACACTTTTGTAAAGGATGAATAGGAAAATGGCAAAGAGAACAAAATTGCTTTGGATCCTCAAAAATCACCATTTGTTTCCACAAACCATGAATTGACTTAATATCGACAATTGCTAGTAGAATCTTAGAAACATCAATAAGAACACAAATCCTAACTGGTAATGATGGATTAGAGAAAAAATGCAAATCTTGATGCAGAAAAATTCCTAATTGATTACCAAGGACCTCAATAATGCTCGATTCTCTGTACTCCAAGGGTAACCCTTGCAACTAAACCCAAAAGGGAATGAATTGAACCCTAGTCTGAGAAGGACAAAAATTTGGAGTCCATAGGGTTATGAATAAACCATTACCCTCACAAATCCAAGATTTTTTCCTATAAACAACATTCCTAGAATCTTTATCAGAAAATATCACTACAAAGAAACCTTCCCCCTTATCTAAAAAGAAAAGTTGATTAGATGTTTCCCAAGTTTGAAATATCCAACATTTCAAAAAATCAAGATCTGGAGTAAAATTCCAAAACTTACAAATGAGGGCCACGTCCTTAAGATCATCAATTTGTGGCTAAAGCATGGCATGAGGAAGAGTGACATTGACTTGATCACTCCCCATATTTTGTTTCGAGCTCCACTTCTTTCCTTTAAAACCCAGAGCCTTATCCTTCCCTTGCATATGAGACTTAGGTTGAACCCTCCGCACGACACCATCAACACCATTAACATTTGGGCCCAAAAGGACCTTCTTAGTAATAATCATGTTATTTAGAAAAGTGAGAGGGGATCTCAATGGAGCAAAAGATTTAGGGCAAACAATTGGAATGTCATTTGGGAAAGTGGTCAGGCAAGAAAAAGAAAATTTTGGAATGAAGGGAGCCCCAAAATTACCAAAGATAGGGATATTATTAGGGAAAGAAGCTAGTGAACGAGAAGCAAAATGACCAAAAGCCACATCGGCCCACAAGTGAGAAGAACTTGAAGAACCTGCAAGAGCTTCCGAATCAAAGACACAAATGTCAAAGGGTGCTTGCTTCTCTCTAATAAGAGATTTTGTGACACGTGATATGCGCTGAAAATTCCTATTAGGGAGCATGGAAGCTTGTTGATAAGGAATCGAAGCCTTGTTATGAAAAACATTACTAGGAAAGCCCTTCAATCCTTTAAACCTGCCAGAAATTTCCTTTTTCGCTGATGAAGATGACTTTCCATAGTAACCCAAAGTTGATCTATTGGAAATTGCACCATTAACATTGGGAAGACCAGTCAATGGAGCCCTTCGTGCCCCATGAAAACCCTTGGCCTTTACAAAACATGTAGAAATTTTTGAAAAGTCTAGTGTTTCTTCTTTGAGAGCTTTCATTGATTCTTTAGAGTAGGAGAATCTAAGTCTTTCACATCCACCTCATTGGGATTCCTATGTGCTAAATATTTCAACCTTGTTTGTGAAGTCTAATATTTATCATTTGGAGGATTCATTAGAATATTTTCATTACTTGTTTGATGGAAGTGGCATCATCACATTGTCTATATATTTAATACAACTAAATAGAAATCTCTCTTGGCTCCACTTTTCTATTCGAATTCAATTCTTATTTTGAAGGAGACACCCTTTTCTAGCATGAGGAAACCCAGGATGCATTCAAGGGCACCTATTTAGAATTGGTTTCCCCATTCATGTGGATTATGGGAATAATTTCCATATTCGCTAGTGGATCTAATTTTTCCCAAGGAGAGGAATGTTGTTTATAGGTAGTGGATTACTTTCTATCTTCAAAAATTACCTTTGATATTCGAGCTACTTCTTTGTGGAGGGGACACAACATATCCCATTCACTTTCTTTCTCCTATGGGGCTATTCATTATATATATGTGATGGACTTGGTCATTTATGATCCATCACTTGTACATACTTGTTTTCTCTCTTTTGGAGAGGGGTTTTCTCCCACTAAGTTTTTTTCCTTTACTCCTCTTATGAGATATCTTTGTTTGTAAATGGGTACACGTCCTTAGGTATTATTGTTGGAACCCATCTATTGAAATTGATAAACAAAGAGCACAAGGCTTTAACACACAATTGATTAAATTATCTTCAACACTAAATTGTTACATTACGATGGATTTATAAATCTTTTCTTCCTTTTAATACCCATACCACTAACAACCAACTAACACATAACTAATATACCTCACTAAAATAAATTAGCATTAACATGTTAATTTATTATTTATTACATTATTCTATGTCATGCACTCATAGTTTCTAACATCATCTTTCTTTTTAGCTTCTGTGTGTAGTTTCCTTAAGTTGCACTTAAGGAGGTGTTGTGAAATTATTAAGCATAGGATGTGTGTACATTTTTTGAAGATATGTTTATTTTGACGTTTTCCTGCTTGGCAATGGTTATATATATTATAAAAGAAATGTAACTGACATGCAAATTCATTTTCTATATATATTATAAAAGAAAGGATATTAAAAGAAATGTAACCGTCATGCAAATTGATGTGACAAATTGATTAAAAAATATACGCCTCAAAAAGGATATCTCTCGGATTTTTTTAAAATATTATTAATAAATAATATGTTTATACTAGTATTTAAATTATCATAATTTATAAGGGAATCTTTGTTAAAAAAATATTTTCCTATTTTTAGTTTGTAAATGTTGTGATGTGTGTCATGATATTGCTTTTCCCACTTATCTCTTTAAGACAAAACCATACCTTTCAACAAACTGGCAATTGCATAATTGCTCTTATGACATAAACAAACTCATAACTAGTCACTTCCAAACTAATTTTATCCTACAGCTTCTAAATCCACATACAAAATCAAAACAAAGTAATTTTTTTTAAAGAACATAACTTTTATATATAGAAATATTTAATTTTGAATGCAACCAAAGTATTCTTTGTAGTCTTTAAAAAAAGAATGAAATAAAAAATGCATTCTATGTAGTCTTGAAAAAGGATCTATGAAATCAAGATTGTATACATCCACCCCAAACTTGTCATTGAACACAAAGCAAATAATCTTGATCATCTAAATCTACTTAAACAGCTCTCCATATGAACATATGAATTACCACATTTATATTTTAATTTCAATTAGATATTTATAGACTGTAATTCAATGATAACTTAAATTGGTGTACCAATGAGTTTGGCCAGTAGATAGACTAACTTACATTAAATCGCTTGCCAGTAGGAACTCAGTTGTTTAAAATTTGGTCCCCATTTATCTTCCTCCAAACAGCTTAATATGTACTGAAACAAATCAGAGTTACCAATCTCTACTGTCAAAAAAAAATAATGTATTAATGATGACTTGTAACCATCATAGGTTGAGTCACAGGTAACCATCCCTAGAAACCCGAGCAATTTTAGACCAGCTATTTATCCAAAAGAATGGCATAAGGAACCCTTTTGCTAACAAGACTCCACACGAATGGTAGGTACTACAAAATCAAAAGCCATACTTACTTTTACTCTGCACGTACACCCAGAATGAGCTGACACCATTTTCAAACAGCAGCTTTACAGCACCAATTCCTATGACTTATTATTGACCACTTGAAGCAATCTCATTCCCACACTAACTTTGACTATGATCTGTCTATTTCCAATCTCTCTTTTTATAATTGCTTATAGTGGCTTCACACTGAAGCTGAGTTCCATTAACAATTCATTTGGACCTTTGGAAATAGATAAAAAAAAAAAGACGCTTATATCTATAAAGTATAAAGTGATGTACACGCTTTACAGTCCATTTGATACTATAAAATTTTAACATGGTTGTAAAAGTATGTTCCGCGTCATGAATAACTAGTATTTGCAGAGAGGATACCCATCATTTTCATCTTTCGTTTTCTTGTTTTTGATCACAAAATATGTATATATATTATTTGCTCATCACGTTGGAGCAACAGCACTGTGTCTGAAATTAATCAACTAATATATATAAATAAGAGCAACAAATTTGTATCTAGCAGAAGTTTGCAGATTTGAAGGATAAAGGATAAAGAAACGTGTTGGAGTATGTAAAACGAATGATTTGACTGCTCTTGAGAGGCTTTCCGCCATTAACGAGACAATCGTCATATTTAAGGCGTCTGAAGACATTGGGATTCACCATTTTGGCCGAGGCAAACCACCCACAGTGCACATGAATATGCGACGGAGAACACCCAGACATACACGTATTGACGATCTGAACTATAAATTCGGGTATGCCGGGAGTCGAAATCGAGCTCTGCGAAATGCTTATGTCTTTGTTCGTGCACGATCCTGATAAATTACAACAAAAGATACAAAAATTATAGTTCGAATAAAAAATTTATAGTTCATAATATTTTCTGGATTAGATTATTTGAACTTTTTTTTAAATCAATGTTTCAGATTACATTTTACAATCTGTTGATGAGCAAGCAATAGAAGATGATCTATTGATGAATGAATAATAGAAGAGAAAACAATGGATCATGATCTATCGATGAGCGAGCAATAAAAGAGAAAACAATAGATCCTGTTTGCTCATTCTGATAATAGATCATAGAATGTGATCCAAAATATTAATAAAAAAAAAACTCACAACAAAAAAATTTCAATACAATAACACAAAAGAACAAAAGACATACTTTATAATGGAAGGTGGAGTTTAAACAAAATTAGGAATTGGGTATGAAGCTTTTTGATAAAACAATGAAGAGGTTTTTGACATAACTCATCTACAATCAGTATGATAAAGGCCAATGAATCATTTTGATGGTGGGTTCCAAAGGGTTTTTTCAATTCAATACTAATTTTGGAAGTAAATTGACAATGGAATTGGAAGGATAAATGCACTTCAATGGTCAAAGGGTCAATAGCAAAAGTGGTAAAATGATAATGGATGGGAGAGGGAAGATGCACATTAATGATCAAAGGGTAAATGATAATTTTGGACAGTGACAATTTTAGAAGTGGTAGAATATAATAATTCATATCCATTTAAATTCATTTAAAAAAACCAACTCTAACAATCCTCCTATCATCTCATCCAACACAAATACTAAATAATTGCCATTGACAAATGAGTAATGAATCAAATCATCCATCCCGAACACAGTTTTAATAGCCTAATGCTTCTAAAACTAGAATTGTCAGAGGAAAACTGTACCAGAGACTTTGAGTCTTCGATTCCTGAATACTGGTTGCAAGCCCACTTTTTCCCTGTCCTCCATGTTTTCAGAGACGTTATTCAGAACTTGAACGTTGTAGTAATCTCCTATGTGAACAGTCCCTGCAGATGGCGAAAAAGAATAGGCATTACGTAATCGAGAAAGATAATCATAATATCATTTATTGGGCTTCAGAACATTTAAAACACTCATGACTAATGCACTCTTCTTTATATACAGTAGTAGAGTACTACTGAAAAGACAGGATTGCAGAAACAGTTGGGTTAGCACGACATTCTCGAGAATGGAATGTCGGTATAATTTTAGTGCCAAATAACGATAAAGAATCTCATTGCTAACTAAGAAAAGGAAAACGCTTCACAGTTTTTCATGCACTA
This sequence comes from Sequoia sempervirens, assembly GCA_007258455.2. Taxonomy (NCBI): domain Eukaryota; kingdom Viridiplantae; phylum Streptophyta; class Pinopsida; order Cupressales; family Cupressaceae; genus Sequoia; species Sequoia sempervirens. The sequence continues at coordinate 116,716,066 of VDFB02252616.1, forward strand.
GGATGATTCATTATTCAGCACCACATCGAACAATCCTTCCATGTGTAAGACATGGTTTAGGTATCAGTCATTCTTGTGAAGATTTTCAATGGTAGTAATGGATGTGGGTAGCTTTATAACCACCAAAGAAATGAATAAATCTAAATTCCCCAACAAATCAAGTTTGGTTTAGGTTTAGAATGACCCAAATTTCTATGTAGCTTTTCCTTTCATTCTAATCCAAGTTAGACTTCTGTGTTTACAAGTTTTAATCCCACCTTATGTGGAAGAGGCTGCCTGCATTGCTAGCTAGACTAGGATATGATCAGTGCTATTTGAGGTTTTGAAAGTTCTGTAACCATATCCATAAAATTTAGATGATTACCCATTTCATTACACTATGAATGTTAGCCCAACTACAGAAGCACTTTAACTGAAACAACGCTCTTTAATTTATCTTTAATTCATTCATGCACAAATCAGTCTCTAGCAAATAGAAATTAGTAATTACAAACCACTATTGCAATGCTCCTGCAGACCGTATAAATGCATGATCGCCCAACAGAAACAATGTGAAAAACAAGCTTTGAATCAACAGTATTAAAGCTCACCCATTACTCATTTCTTTACACTCTGTGAATGTCAGCCCAACTACAGAAACACTCTTAACCGGAGCAGCGCTTTAAAATCTCTCTTAATGCATTCATGCACAAATTACAGTCTCTAGCAATTAGAAGTCAGTAAATACAGACCGATATTGCATCAGTCCTGCAGGTCATATAGATGCATGATTTCCCAACAGAAATCATGTGAAAGCATTGAATCGGAAATAATCTAGTGGGTATTGATGTACGACCAACACAAGCTCAACAGTAATCAAGCTCACCCATTACCCATTTCATTCCACTCTCTGAATGTTATCCCAACGACAGAAGCATTCTAACTGAAACAACACTGATTTCTCTTCATTCATGCACAAATTATAGTCTCTAGCAATTAAAAACTAGTAATCACAAGCCAATATTGCAATGCTCTTGCAGGTCATATAAATGCATGGTTTCCCAACAGAAACAATGTGAAAAACAAGCATTGAATAAGAAATAATCTATTGGGTATTGAACAAGCTTTAAGTCTACCAATGTTCTATTTGGTGTTAAGCTCAATATTATTCATTAACATCATGAAGCATATTTTTGGATTTTGATTGTGTGATAATCTTTACATTAACTTTGGATCATTCTCTTTTCTAAACCATCATCAAGATGATTCTCTTCTCTAAACCATCATCTTTGCATCATTCTCTTTTCTAAACCATCATCAAGATGATTCTCTTCTCTAAACCATCATCAAGATGATTCTCTTCTCCGGCTCTAATTCATCCTGATAATAAGTCATGGAATATAATCCAAAATATTGATGTAAAATTTATCACAATCAAAATCCAAAAATATCATTACATGAGCATTAGTCATTTCAAATCCTCATACATGCACAGAAAGATGATAGGTAAACCCAGAAAAGAGCCAGTGCAATGTCTTAACAATTTAAATGGTATATCCAAACCAAATTGAAATAACATATCATTTTTGCATTTCATTCAAACCTGTGTTTAAGTTAAGCAAGCCAAGACAAAGAACCCAGAGCAAGATGAGTAGAAGCATCAGAAGCCATGAAATGGGTCGGAGAAGCTTTCTGCAAATAACAAAATGTTGACTTTCACTCTTGTTCTTCATCATAATGCAGTTTCTGATCTCAAAATATGTTTATGTCCCAGAAGACTTCGCATTTACAGTCTCTGTTTCAGGGCAATATAAATATAATAATTTACTTCGACAGAGCGCCGAAAATGGTACGACACGGCCCACTAAAGGTGTTTATTTATATTGAATACAGTCCGCAAACTGTCGTGCACACGAGACTTCACAACAAAAACGAAAGACAAGGTCAAATTCAGAGCTTTCTTGCAGAGCAATTAAATGCAAAGAGGCGGGGGCATTGGGGACTTAAAAAGGTCAAATTTGAGCCGTCTCTGTCGGCGCATATGGACCGTTGGATCACACACCGTGGAATCTGATACGGGGCGAGGCGGTGAGGCGTGCGAGGGCTCCTCTGATGAGGTGGCTTATACGTGTGAGAGGAGAGAGAAAGTTGTGCACACGAGTTTAAGGCCCGAACGTACATTTGCCGCATGCTTCTGGTACTGCACCAGACATTTAGTTGTCCGGTCAAATAAAACCGGCGAAAATGCCGTCGGCCAACGCTCGTGTCATTCCAGGCGACATTAAGTAGGAATAATTTTTTTTTTTACTGTTATCAGTTTCTTACTGGGTAGCCATGAAATGAATCGTGTTAACCGGCGCCGCCACAACTGCATTGGGCCCCACGCAGCTGGGTTTCTGCCTTGTGCGCTCTGCTCTCTGCGCTCTGCAATTTGCGTCGCTCTCACCGTTTTAATGCGCCTCTGTTGATGTGGGCGTTGCAGGCTCTCCCTAAGCTTTCATTAATGGCGCCATGTGCAGTTGTGCGGCACTCGGGGGATAATTTTTAAGGTATATATATAGTTTTTTAATATTGAATAGCAGTTGTTTGTATGACAAGACTCTTCATATGATTGTTTTTGTAAGATTTTATATTGGGTTTAGTGCAATATAGTTGTTTTTATTGCAATGATTAGTGTAAAAGTGGCATATTTTTCATAAAAGTTAATAAATATTGAGAATCTAATTTGATTTCATTTGTAAATGTTGTAAAGGACTGTTTGATTCTCTATCTTTTATGGGATGTCTCCAAAGAGACTGTTTGATTCTCAGTTTGATCTAGGTCAAGTATTTATGTGGTAAACAACTAATCCAAGTGAGTATAAATTATATGGACTTCAATTTGTTCTAGGTCAAGTGTGTGGGTAACAACTAAACCAAGTGAGTCTATAAAGTATATGGGTGATCCTTGAACTTTCAAATTTCAAATTTAAATTTGGGCCCTCACTTAAGGGAGAGGGTCCAATAGTGGTGCAGGTACCACTAGTTGTCATAGTACATATACATTCAAAGTCCAATATTTTAAAAGTATGGAACTAGTAATTGTAAGAGAGGATCTAATAGTTGAACAAAATATGTCCATTACATTAAAAAAGCAACAAATCATATGATGCCACATTGACACACTAAAAAACATGACTTAATGTGCCACTATTGGTCTAACTTTTTTTGGGGGTCTATTATGACCCCTCAACAAAAAACATGTTGATGATACATTTTTTCTCGGTCTATACAGGTGAAACAAAATATTTGAATTGTCCATGTCCATGGCCACTCGAGGATATAAAATTTTAATGTCAATGTTGCATGTTCATTGCTATACCGACCCATAAAGTTAGGGTGCACCACTATTGGGCCCTCTCCCCTACTCTATCCAGCTAAAGTACTAAATATTTCTGGATTAAAACTGTGTAATTTTCTTACATCAACATTTTGGATCATACTCCACGATCCATCGTAGGATGAAATGTAGATAGAGAGAAGAATGTGTCAACTAAAGCATAAAATTTTTAAACTTTTGTGCTAAACCATTGTATATAAGGACAAGCCTTAATTCATTTCAAAACATCTAAGAATCAAGAGAGCATTCAAAATGCATTCATAGCATCATAGTGTAAGGCCTAGCCTTCTTGTGTATAATGTTACTAATTTTTTTTTTTAATACAATTTCATTATTGTTATTTGATCTAATCAAGCAAATGGTTGTGATAAATTAATTTGGTTTAGTTGTGTATGGTAATTATTATTTTTACGAGGAGTTGGTTACGATATTTTCATTCAATTCTTATATCATGAATGTGCCTTAAATCCTATAAATTATATGTTATTTGAATTTAAATGCTAAAAGATTCAATCTTCTAATGATATTGTAGTGAAAGAGAATGTCTAGGTTATCTTGCATTCAATTTTTAGGTCATAAACATATTCTTTGAATTATATGAATTTTAGGTTATTTGATTAGACCAGTTGTATTGTAACATAAAAATGCATAAGGTAGATGGATTAAATGATAGACATGAAATATGTAAACGAAATTTTATGAGTAATGTGCATTATGGTGAATGAATTAAAATTGGATTATTACTCGAATGATGAATGTTTATATATTATATTGATTGCATTCCAAGTTGCTTCAACTATATGATCAATATATTAATGGGTGCAATTTAATGTGCAGGTAAGTCCATGGTCAATAAAAAATTTAGAGGTCCTTTAGAAACTCCAATTGTGTTTAATCAGTTAAACTTGTTGACTCTAGTGCATATAGAGGGACAAAGGTCTCTTATGATTTGAAATTGGCTTATTGTGATGTGAATTTGGGTTCTACATGACATGAAACTATTGTATTTTGATCTATGAAATTACTATTTATTTTGTAATTGTATTAGGTGGGTCATGTGATGAAAAAGTAGGTACATTTAAGTGTTTATTTTTGAGTTATTTTAGGGGTTCTACAGTGATTTTTAATTGCTATTTTCATTTTATATTATCATTTTTAAATTTTTAGGTCATAGGACTAGGGGTAGGGTCTTTTTTAAAGGTATATATTAAATCATGCCTAGTGTTTTAACCCCTTTCCATGATCATTTTTTTATTGCACGATAACATTTGAATCTTCTAGTCAAAGATTAGGTTGTTAAACACCTCATGACCCACTCCTTAGTGGGGACACATGGAAGATCCTTAATGAAGAATCTTCCCCATACGTTGCCCACACATTTGGGAGAGAAATTTAAAAGCTCTTGAAGGAGGTGTGGTCCCAAGAAGTTTCTCACACGTGTGAGAAAATGGCTTGGGATGTCCTTAGATATTGAATCAAAGGGAATATTGAAATTTCTTCTTTATCCTCACTTGTGAAGGGAAAAGTGACTTTTTGGGGATTCATTTTTCTATCTTGGCTTGCAAATGGGAGAATAAAGAAAGAGTAAGAGAAAATTGAGAAGCTCGACGAGAAGAGTCATGGAAGGAGATGGATATGGTCTTCATTGAACTACTTCAATGTGTTGGAGGCTTGATATAGTGGTAGGCACTTTTTCTTTAATGTTATAGTTGGGTGAAGGCACGAAGTTGAGTCCACTTAAGGTGGAAGTTTCAGACTTAGAAAAAAAGGTGAAATCGGGCAAAATGAAATGAGATCCCATTATTTAACAAACAGGATCCCATTTTGCTTCGGGGCCTCGAGCCAAAAATGGGATCTCGTTTTTTAATGGGTCATTTTAAAATGGATCTCATTTTTCATTTCATAAAAAAAAATGCTTTTATGAAACGAGATCCCATTTTGTAAAATGGGATATTGTTTTAACTGTTTCATAAAAGCATAAAAAAAATATTTTTTTATGAAACGGGATACCATTTCTACAAGACGGGATCTTGTTTTTTAAATTTGAATTTTTGGTCAGGTTTTTGCCTTTTTTTAGTTTGAGAAAATACTTGGGGACCCGAACCTAAGCTTTGGACCTGGTTTGACTTGCAATTTGAAGGTCATGTCAATGTCACGAGAAAATAGTGACTTTAGACATATGTCTAAGACCTTTTTTGCAGAATTTTTAGATGAAATTAAATCCCATTATAGATGAGATAGTGTAGATTCCAAATATGTATTTTTTTACAATTAGATTATTTTTTCTATTTTTCAATTAATTTATGATGAAACCAGTCCATAAACTTGAAATATCAAGGGTATTTAGTATCTTAATAACTTTTTATTAAAATATTTTTTTGAAAAATGAATTGTATGAAAACGTACTTCAGACTATCTTTTTAGTTTGAAAAAAAAATCAAATTTAAATGATAAGTTTAGGTCATCTTATGTGTGACACACGATTTTTCAAAACAACAAATATGGCCAATAAAAATTTAACAAAAAATATATTCAATAAAAAATTACAAAAAAATATCAAAAATGTGTTTCAATGAGTTGCAAATCTTTTCCCAATAGTATTTAGAAAAATATGATTATATAGGTCAAAATATGGATGATGTACACGTGCATGGTATGGTAAAAAAAAGTGACTTTTAAATAGTGGTTTTAGAAATGCCTATTATAAATCAATTTATATCATCTAGGTATTAAAATAAAATACATATTTGGAAGCTGGACTTAGAGTAATACGTTTTACCATCAGTGACTTTTTTTAAGATTCCATCTCTAAGTGCTTCAAATTTTAAGGTCAAATGTGATAAATTCTGAAAATCAGGGAAAACACTTCCACTTTTTGGCCAAAAAGTGGACTAAACTTCTTGCACACATCCAATTATGATATGAATGTTTTGTGAATGAATGATAGTTAATCTATGAGTAAAAATGTGTGTTAGTTGTATTTTTATGTGTTTTTTATTTATGTTGTTATGAGTGTGATGGGAGAGAGAGGTTTTCTCCTTATCTCTCCCTATATGGAAGTTTGAAGTTTCAAATATTATGATTTCTATTGGTTTTATGGGAGTGTATGGTGTTGGATTTAGTGAGATTGAAAAGGAGATCGAAGTTTAGTGTGTGTGGTATGAGTATGCAAACCAAATTTCCAAAGGGCCTCCTAGCTCAAGGGTAGCTTGCGAGCAATTCTAATGTTGGGAGATGAGCCTCCATTGGTATTTTTGTCAAGATTTTTTTCCAAGTTGAAGACTCATTATGAAGTGTTGAAATCCTTGTGTTGGCACAATTATTCTCCTATGGATGTATAAGAGTTGAAGTTATTGTTTTTCCTTTGAAGAAAAAGAGTTAGAATTAAGGAATATTTGAGATTACATGTTAGAAACATTTTTTATTGTAATGAGTTGGGAGGGGGGCTAATATTTAGATTTGATATCTCCTTTTATTGTTGAGGAGAAAGGTGTATATAAAATTAAGTTGAAATTGTAGTGTAGAAAAATGTAACCCTTTACATTTTCTCACTTGTTTCAGCCCTCCTAATTTAAAATGGACTTAATTGTGCCTTAATTTAGTGTTGTAAAGTGTATCCCTTTAAACTTTAACACTTATTTAGGGCTTCCTTAATTAATTGAGCTTAATTATGGCTTAATTATCCCTTTTATTCATTTACAAGCCCATTTAATTATATTTTTCAAAGAGGAAACCCAACATTTATTAATGCCTAAACATAACACTTTACATTGAGCAATTTGTGTCTTAGGTTTATGGACCTGAGAACCATTCACCCATGGGTGAATGGGTCCTCCCTAGACCTTAGGACCTAAATTTAAATTATGTTTTTGGTAGTATTTTAACAATTTTGGCTTGTTATATTTGAATTTCGGTAAGTTATGGATACATATCTATAAATATAAGGTTATTTCACTAAGTTTCATCTAAGAAACCTAAGAGTTTTCATGCAAGTTTTCAAGAGCTAAAGTTGTGATCAAAGGCATTCAAGAGTAGATTTATTAGAGTTTTATTGCAACATTCAAGATCCAGTTTTCATGTCAAAGTCTTCTTGCATCATGCATGTTTTTGAAGTTAACATTGTGATGTAGGTTTCATGATCAAATCAAGTATTCAAAACACTATTTCAAGCAAGATTCAAATTTCAAGATCCACATCCAATGAAGTCATTTCATGCGAGTTGTAGATCTATATTCCAGGGCTTATTCAAGGGTTTGTTGAGTGGTAACATAACATTTTTCATTGTTCATTCTCTCTTTCATTCTTTTATTCATTTCAAGGTTTGATTACCAAAACGGGTTTTGACCAAGGCAAACCCCCTTCACCAAAAACAAACAATTTTTCCCTCTTATCTTGTGCTTGCAAATCTAGGTAGAAGAAACCTTGAAGATCTCCTGAATAAAAAAATTGAAGAAGTTGACAAAGTTGCAAAAGTTATCATAAAAGTTGTCATCTCACAAAAACTCATCTACAAAAATTATTTTTGACATTTTGACACTACCACTTGGAAAAATTGGAAGATTCATATTTGTATCAGAGGCTCCCAAAATTTGTAGAAAAACCCTGACAATGGACCCATTCACCCCTGGGTGAATGAGTCCCAGTCAGCCTTCAGAAACTCACTTTTGGTGACTGGTAAACATAGTTTTTCCCTTCTTAGATCTGCAATTTAATTTTTGATTCTACTTATTTTGAGTTTAATATTGTTGTTTCAAGTTTAATTTGGCATAATTGGGTTAGTTTACTATTTTTCGTTTTTCTCTCGAAAGTGCCTAGTGAACCTGACCCCCATCTTTCAGTTATAAGGAAATCTGCAGATTCACACCTTGAGTTGACTCACCTAAGGGTTGTTAGTAATTATTTGTGTGGATCTCATTTCCTAATGAAATAGTGAGAAATAGGTCCCCTAAGTGGTTCATAAACCCCATTTTGATGCCCCAACCTATTTTTCACCATTTCAAAAATATCATTTTGGTGTTGTATGAGTTTTTTATAAGCATCTCTTCATATGCATAATGTTGTGAAAATATTGTATTAATTATCTTTAGAATATAGAAATGAGTATTATGATTTTGTAGTTTCATAAAGATTCATTAACAGTAGATATTGTTGAAAGATTAAAAAATGGAAAATATATGTAGATTCTATTTTATTTTTATTTATGTTTTTATGTGAAATAATGTGTATGAAAGTTAAAGAAATATAAAGTTTAATAAAAAAGATTTTGCAACTTTGCATGTTTTATTTTAAAAGAGGATATTTATCTAGATGTAGTGATATGCATACTATTTTGAATGAATTATTTAACTTTTTTTAAATGTATTCCTTATAAGACTAGTATATAGGATCACAAAGGGTTGATCCTTAGGTAGTCTTCCCATGAGCATCTTGCAAAAGACTCACTACAAAAGGCTTACTGCCATAATAGAAAAAGAAGATAGAGAAGAGTGTTATAATGAGAAATCCATCTCAATGCAACAAAAAAGTCCACCATTGCATCACCAACACCTTCGTAGTCTTACTAAAGATTGTAGACATCTTTTGCACACTACGTCTAGTAATCTAACACATGAAATATCACACTGCACTACACTAATTTGCACCTCACAACTCTACAATTTGCATCATTTTCATCGCATACATCTATATTGTCATCCCTCAACAACTCAACACATATTTATACCATCTTCAACCTTGAAAACATTCTCTAAGGTCGAACATACACCCTAACCATATAAATTCAAATTAGGCCAGAACCAAAATATTCCCGCAATAGAAAGGAATGAAGGTGGACCACAATACACCTTAGCTAGGACCTAAATCCACTCATACACACCACACCACACTTCCAAAAACATCGAAGAAACTCTACAATTAGTGTAAACGCCCAAGGTTGGTTGAACCTATGTTAACACAAATAACATTTAAATACACATTTCCTCAAATCCAAAGATGACTCATGGGCCACACACCGCACTTAAACATGATCTAGAATGTTCCACAAACACCTTGAAATCTAGCAAATTCCTTTGCAACATCTTTCACTTGAAGAATGTACACACCTAATACACTCAAATAGTTTTGTCATACACTGCAACTCAAGAAACCAACTTTTGAAGCACCAAACCTCAAACAACTTCAACTAAAGAAAGATATAAACACTAGATCAACACCTCTTCCAGATCTATAAGACCTAAAACCACTTTGCAGAGAAATTCAGAGAAATTTTTTTTCTCCCAAACATCTCTACAATACACATTTCACACAATGGTGAACACAACTTCCTTTGTACAACAATCCAACACACCAAATTCTAAATGCAATACCTCTGAACACCTCTAATCATGATATCCAAACTGTACAAGCAAATCTTCAACATAGAAGAAATGCAGAGCTAGACCAAAATGCTACTTTATAACATAGAACACCACTGCAACATGTTTCCTCTTTTTATTCAAATTTTCTCAAAAGCACTTGGAAACCAAGCACTAGAGGAACATCTTCATCATCTTCAACACTTCCTCATCACCACCAAGCCAACTGCAACATGGAAACTCAACCATACATCCATAGGTAGAAGCTTATCAAAGCAACACTAAAGGTTGACACTAATAGCTTACTAATGACAACATAATGCAATTAATCAAAGCATCATCAAAGACAACATCAACTCAATACCAACTGTTCACCTTTGAAATAATCTCCTACTCATATAGTTGACATCAATGACAACACCAACTGCACATAATTGCAACACTAGCAATAGAGGAAGTACCTATGGGCCCACCAAATCAGGAACCTTAGTAGTGGTTATATTTTATTTCAATATTTTTATTTCATAAAGTTTTGATATAATGAACTTTATTTTTATGGTTCTTTTAAAGCATTAGTTTTCAAGATTCAAGTGATAGTTATACTTTGCAATGCTTAAATATGTAATTCAAAGACATTTGTAGGGTCCAAAATTTTGATTCGGGTTACACTTAGATGTAAGAGTGAGAATTGATCAAAGAAGGATCAATATAATTTTGCCTGTTACTGAAGAAATTCATTGTCTATGTGTATTGGAGATTTGATTGTGATGCTTAGAATGTTATGTATAAGTCTGTGAGCTTAGATAAATTATTGGATATTACTTTCCTTTGTGAATATGATATTTTATTATGTTACATTCATCTTCTTCTAGAATGGAGTGATGTTTAAATTTGAATAGTTGGTTATCTATTGTTGATATCTCAATCTTTGTGTTGGAGTATTGGTAATATTAGTCTTTAAAGTCCTATGACCTATGCATTCAAGTTGATAGTTTGAAGATTCATTTCTTAAGTCTTACCACATTTATATTATTGTTATGAATAAATGTTAGTTTTCCTTTACTACTTACTAGTCAAAAGTATAGTCATCTTTTAAATTTCAAAAAATACAAAATATTATCATACAAGGGAGTTGTACCTTAATTAAAATTTAGAGGGAAGTTAATTCATAACTTACCCAACTGTTTGTTGTTTACTTGTCTTCATTTTTGGGCAATAAAGAGTCATATTAATTTAAGTTTCAAGAAGAAAATTCTATCAATCGATATCTCTGAACACCTTTAAGGTTGTGAAAGTGGAGAATACATCACTCATACTTGAGAGAGTACACCCACATGTGTGATGAGAGTAATCATTAGTTAAGGTGAGTACATATTTTTCTCCTAAAAAATGAGTTAGAAATGGCATGAGGTCACTATAAAACAACTCAAGTAAGGTTGTAGCACAATGGGTCTTACCTTTTGGAAATAGTTCTTGATGATGTTTTCTAAGAAAAAAACCTCAACAAATTCCTTCTATGTATGGAACCTTAAGAATTCTAATTATTACTCCTATGTATTCAACTAAGTTAAAGATACCTATAATTGAGGCAATCCAAACCTCTGATACCAAACTATACTCAAAGAGTCATCATTGAAAATGTGTAATGTACCACAAGATGATTCAAAATCATAAAAAATATACAATCTAGATCCATAATCATCTCTTCTTGAAGAAAAAATCCTCATTATATATATTGTTCTCAAATAACTATATAATTTGGTGAAAACTCAACTGCCTTCCCATCACTAGTGTGGAAAATCTAGTAAATGGATAGAATATTATCCAATATCTTAGGAACGTAGAGAACATCCTCAATGCAACACTTTGTGAGTTATACTATATCGAACCCAAAAAATAGAATCTATGAAGAGTTATCCACTAAAATCTAAGAATTAGTTCTATAAAAAAGATAATCAAGAAGATCATGTGAATGAACCATGTGATGAGATAATCCTATGTCAACTATCTAATTGTCTATGGATTAATCTAACTTCTATTTGTAAGTGATTTTCCCTTACTAGGTTTAAGAATATCCATGTTATGTTTCTTCATGACCTCTTCAAAAGTTGCAATCCTTTGATGAGAAAAACTTAATGTCATGATTCTATAATCCAAAAAAATTATATGGTCCTTTTATTTTCTTCTTTATTTGGAAGTATTTTTTCCAAAGTGAGAAGAGAATGTGGCTTGTGTGTTTTTATTAAGGGGGAAAAACAAGTTTTGAATGGACCTGAAACCATTAACAACAGGTTTTGAATGGACTCAAAACCATTAATAAGCAGGTTTTAATAGGGACTTGAAACCCGCACAAAGAGACCAAGCTACTATAGAATAAATCAAAGACAACCAACAACAAACCAAAAGAAAATTATAAAATGTTAACTTGAAATCTCAAATATGCACCAAGAAAGGTTTTAGTGGGAACCTTAAGCCCAATACAACCATGAAATACAAAGGAATTTGGACCCAAGAACAACCCGAGATGACTAGGCAACCATTAGCTTGAATTATCCAAACTGTAGCACAACACTTATCAACACCAACCAACAACGAAAAACTAGAGACGACCAGGTAACCATCAGCCTAAACTAGCTAGATAGGAACACAACACTTGTCAGCACCATCCAACGAAACCAAGCTCCCCACCTCAATAGGAGAGTTAGGAATTAGAGAAAAGCACATAAGATCCTTAGCAAACACACATCACTAGTCAACCCATAGGACCAACCTGACCTCCACCTCAATAGGAAGGGGCTCCCCTCTATAGGAGAGGATGATATGAGATCCAAAACCACATAAAATAGAACTTCCCACATGATCCACATCACACCTCTCCACCTCAATAGAAGAGGGATCCACCTCTGAAGGAGTAGTCTCCACCTCCAAAGAAGACCATGGATGAAAAAACTAGAGGGAAGTAGCTACACCCATAGTAAAGACCACCATAACATCCTTTGGAAAAAAATTAAATTGGAGAAAGGAAGAGAAAACAGAGCAAACCATAGCCAACAGCACACCCCCATCCTTGAAAATGAACATTAAGACCCAAAAGGGGGAGAGCATAGAGCTTAGCAAAACCAACTGGAAGTTAGCCATATAAAAAACCTAGCACCAAGAGAAACACTCCCCACCGTGAGCAAAAGGAAAACCAATACTACACCAAAAGTAGGAACCAAAGAGCAACAACCTCCCTTCCCATAAAAAACAACCAGCCTCAGCAAAGAGACAATAGGCCTCGAAAGAAAGACAAGGCAAGGAAAGGCTCCAAACAGAGAGATTGGAAAGTTGGTAAGACAATGAAGACCAACCTCCAACCCTACATGCCAGTCAGGGTCTGAAACATGCAAAAAACTATCCACAACCCTCACCACTAGAGTTAGACCAACAACCTCAATCCCAAGCAATGAATAAAGCACCCACACATAGGAAAAGAAACCCAAAAAAAGCTAGAGAGAGCCTGAAAAACCTACAAATAGGGCAAGAGGAGAGAAGGCATAGCAAGAGAAATCCACTTCCAACCCTACATGCTAGTTAGGGTCTGAGATCAGGCCACCATTCTCCTTAAACAACCCCATAGCAAGAACTCCAAGCACCACTACTAGCACCAACACCAAAAAAGAGACAAAGGGACCTGAAAGAAGAAGGAGAGCAGGGAAAGTCTCCAAGCAAAGAGAGTAGAGAGTTGACAAGACAATGTAGAATAACCTCCAACCCTACATGTCAGTCAGGGTTTGAACATGCCAAAAATTTTCCACAAAAAACTCCACCAGAGGAAAACCAACAACCTCATCCCCAAACAATGAGAGCCACCACATAGAGGTAAAAAATCCCCAAAAAGGATAGAAAGAAACGGGAAAACCTGTAGACAGAGAAAGAGGGGATAAGGAATAACAAGAAAAATTCAATTCCAACCCTACATGCTAGTCAAGGTCTGAGATAAGGTCACCATACTCCTCAAGCAACCCATCAGCAAGAGCTCCTAGCACCACATCCAAAACCACACCCATGAAAATAGATAGCCACAATCGAAAGAACAACCCCCACCCAACACCTAACCTGAACAACAAGGCAGGCCACGAGCAGAGCCAACACAAAGCACACACGAGAGAGGAACCGCAAAGGAGTCCACGCCTCAAGTAGCAGAATGGAGTGCACCAAAAAGACCATGTAGTAGCACAGGAAGAAGGCCAACAGTTCCAAATGATTATCCCACCACCATCTCCCTCCTCATCTATGTCATCCCCATCACCATCCTCTCCTTCATCTTCCATAGATCTCAAATACAATCCTCTACTCCCTCTCTTGCTCGGTGCCATTGAAGCTGGATTCCAGTTATGTGTCTTGTGTGTTAGTTTTGTTCTTCTACATAGATTATTTCTCATTTCTTAAAGTTGATTTTATCTTAGATTTTTTGAATACTTTTTACTGTTTCCCTTAGATGAGTATATGAATATTTCCTAAATTTTTAAAGAGGTGATATAATCCATAGATGTCAACTTAGATTGTTCTCTTTTGAATCTATCACAAAATTATTCAAAAGATGGCATTGCAAATTTTATTCCAAGAGCATTCATGGTAGAGTAGAAGGTGGAAGTAAATATATGATAAGGACCTTTTAGCTTTGAAGAAAACAAGAAGACATTATTTATCTACTTTTATTTTAGCACAACCCCAAAGTCAATAAATTGGAGATTTAAAATTAACCAAAAAATGTTGAATATAAGGAAATGCATTAGGAGACAATGTTGTTAATTCAACATCCAATTAAATTATTTTTAATTCATCAACTATTACCAAATAGTTTATTAAATATGTCCCACATTTTCCTAGGATTTGTACAATTTACAAGGTGAACTTGCAAATTATCAGATACATGAAGGCTAATTATTTCCATTGCCTCATCTAACATGTTTTGATAAGTAAACTACTCATTCTCGCTTGTAAAATTATATTTTTTTATTTAGATTTTTCCATAGATTTAATAATTTGTTGTACTTTGAATTTACATGTGTGAAAATTATGTGGATTTAATAAATCAATTTTTGGATCCATGAGATAGACAAAGATGCACCTTAATTATGTCTTACAAATCCCCCACAATTGGATTAAAATTGAAATTTGACCCCAAAAAAATATGTATGTAAAGATTCAGAAATTGTATGAATTTTGAATGCCTAAATTGTTTGTCTATAAATCATAAATATTTTTACAATTTGTGTAAAATTAGAAATCCAAAACTTAAGTTTAAGGACAAATTTGATTTTTTTGCAAATTTTGATAAATATAAAAAAAATGTTCTCCAATTTTTGATAATCGAGATGAAAGTTATGACCCATAAAAAATTGCAAAAAACATTGATTTTTAGAGGTCTAAACAATAACTAAAAAGTATAATTTTGAGAAAGTATTTGAACCATTACATTAGTTATAGAACTAGACTTTTGTTAACTAAAAATTTATAAAATTTGACTCCTCATATACAAGTTAGGGAGAAACAAAAAAAGAGGCCCCTCTTGCAAGCATAAAAATTAGGTGGTTAGCATAGAACACTAGCTATTAGTATAGTGTAAACAATAAATTATTGTTAACCAATTATAAAAATTAGTATTGCACTATGCATTGAGAGTTTGACTGGTTCAAAGGTTGTTTTTCAATTGAAATATTTTTCCTATTATGCAAGGACATTAGAGATGGTGGTTCCCACGTTGATGAATGGTGCTAGTTAAAATTATTTCACATGTAATATATTGTACATGCATATACCTTGAAATAACAATTTGTATTTAGTTCTCTGCAAGATTAATACTAAATCAATGGTTCTTTGCTAATTTCAAATGAATCTCCTAAATCAGATGTTCACCATTACCATAGAGTAGAGGATATCAGTGTCGTCATCAATTAAAGGGGTTGTATTTCCATGCAAGGAAATAAGAAATAAATAAAACAATAAAAACAACCTTCATTATTATTATTTTCTAAAAAAAATTGATGAGGCTTTGGTTGTTACTTCTCACTCATAATATCCTCTAAAATAAGATCTCACTACTCATAAACCAAAACCCTAAATATGGCCCTATCTACACATGGGTATTTAGCAATTAGAAAATATTGAACACACTAAATGGCAAGACTACCAAGCTTGAACACCTAATCAACAAGGGTTGGATATAGATCCTTGATGAAACCTTGACTAAAAATTTATTGTTGCATACAACCAAGCCAAAAATAGGTCATCGACTAAAGCTAAAACTAGGCCAAAAACATGTAAAAGAATGTATTTAAACCCTACAAATTTAAAATTTTGACCAACAAATGGTAGGTGACTGGGTTGAGACCCTTCTACTAATTTTTTTTTTTCTCTTTTTACAAATTTTCCATACAATATGGATTTGTACAAATTTTGTACCATACAGTAGGGTACAAGGATTTTTTTAAAAGTATCAAATTTCATGAATGAAAGGCTATTATTTTTTTCTTAAGCATTTTAGATTCAATGGTGATGTCTATTTGGCTCCAAGATGCTTCATTGATAGGGTTGAGTGTTGGATTTGCCTAATTTTAAAAAGGAACTTGACATTCATTACTCTAATACTATGCTAGAGCAAGAAACTATGGATGCAACATTCAAGAACCTCCACAAAAGAATTCAAGAAATAAGAATTATCTAAAAATGCTTCATCCTCTTGATTGTATCCCAAGAGTCCATCCATTATGAACATATGTTATGAATCTATTACCTTCTACAAAAATGGTCCATGCTCAAGAGAGGGTAGTTTTCCTTGAGAGATTTGATATTTAAATTTCTAAAATTTACACATAATATTATATATCATTCTTCTTTCTTATTTTGATAATATTAAGCAACCATTTAAAATGTCTAATGGGTTTATAAAAGTATTTGCATGGAAATAGGGGACCGAAATAGGGGTCAAAAGTGGCCTTTTTTAAATTAAAAGTTGGTAAAAATTGACCTTGGATGAAAATTGAAGATATTCATGCTCAAAAATTAAAGATGTGATAAGAATAGGATTCATAGTTCTTAAATACTAGTATCTAAACTACTATTTTGTTTAAATGGTGAATATTAAGAGGATCAAATAGGGGAGCACACAAAGTAATCCTATATTTTTAGAGATACATAACATAGCATCCCGTTTGCTCCCCTTAAATCTTTGAATTTTTAAAAGTGTTTAAAAAGTCTCTTTGATAGAAAAATAGCTAACATTACATAGTTTATGCTTGATTTTTTCATTAATTTTTAATGAATATATAATTTTTTACTAATTTTCAAAGTGAACACATGTTGAAAAATAAAAACTTGAGCATGGTCTGCCCTAATCTTTTTGAAAACTAGTAAAAGACATTTTCTTATTGTCTATATAATAGAGTCTAGAATGTAAAACTATAATTTATTTCAAATTTGAATGAATAGATAAAAATGACACCAAAATAACTATTTATAGGTTTTTGGCAAAAAGGAAGAAAGACGAAGATGCTAGCAAAATAAATTGAAGATCAAAACTTAAATTATTCAAAATGTAGAAAAATATATTGCTAGCAAAGTAAGAGAGAGATTGATGTTATAGTGGTATTTTTTAAATTAACATAAAAATGTGCAAACTTGATGGAAAGTACAATTGATATATATTTTTCATCTATTTTATAGAAAGCATGTATTTGGGTAGTTGCATGAAAGTCCAATTACTTGGGTAGTTGCTTAAGACAAATACAACCCTTAGGGTTTGTAACTTCCAAGGTAATTGATAATGGGAGCACATCATAAGGTGCTTGTGCTATGTAAAATTCAAAAGATAGTTCAAAAATCATGTTACTTTTTCTTTTATGGGAAGAAAAATATGAGTGCATCATAATATGCTTGTGTTATATGCATAATGGGCCAAAAAGTGGTTTTGGCCACCTTTTGGTCCTCGGTATTTGTGCACATGCCCATATTACACCCTTCCTTCAGTTTTATCAACTTCTTTTTCATTTGTGGGGAAACAATTGGATTAATAGGCCTTTACTTCTATCTAAAAGGCTCCACATCTGGTTGGAGGGAAATTGTATGTATAAATAAATCCTCCTTGTAATATTTTTAGTTTCTCATATGACCATGTAAAAAATTTATTAAATTTTTTTAACAATTATATTATCATCTATTTCCTCAATACCCTAAATCATCTTTCCCAAGTTACAAAAATAAAATTAGAGTTATTTTTAGGATAGTGTATAAGCTCAATTTTAGGGATATTAGTTAAACAGACTTTAAGATTAAAATAAGAAAATAAAGTTTGAATCCAATGGTTGGGACCATATGTTTTCAATTTTAAATATGGGTTTGGTGCTCATAAATGGGCTATCCTTAACAATCAAGAGATTGAATAACCCATAAATAAATTTCATCTCAAGTGATTACATGCTTAATTTATGGAATTTTATAATAAAAATTATTTAAAAAGTAGAAAAAGATATAATTTTTTTTTAATTTAAAAGTAAGAGAAAAATTATCCTTTGGTGAAAACTACTCCTAATGATGCAGATAACCAAAAAATCCTCTACGTTGTCCCAAACAAGCTCAATCCCAAATTCACAATTTCACAATCTTCCTAGCTAACACTATTTATTTTGACAATTTTATTTTTTTTGAAAAAAGGAGGGTAAAAACTTTATTAACTCAAGAAAATAGTAAAAGAAAGAGTGTACAACCAGCCCACCAAGACCTAAATCCAACAGTAAGGCCATCAAGTATCACCTAAGAAACACTTCATATCTTCCATCACCAGATCTTCCAACACTTGAGACAAATCCTTAGGGAGGCCATCCCAATCACCAAAATTCCAGCCTCCCCCCATCAAATTCCCATTTAGCTAAACCATCAACCACCTTATTCCATTCCCATGGGATATGAAAAACATGATAACCTCCATCACCTCACCCAAAGAGATAATTTGATGAACCACAACCACCAACTCCCAATTTACCTCTTCTAATTAGCGCTTATTAAACAAATCAATCACAATATGGGAATCAAATTCACAAATTATCTTTCTCCAACTAAGGCCATAAGCCCCTTTCAAAGCCAAGAGAATAGCCAAAGCCTTCGTGAAATTATTAGAGTACAAAATTCTATATTCCAAGAAGAAGAAATCAACAAGCCCAGAGCAATCTTTACCAATGCCCCCAACCCCAGCATGACCAAGATTACCTCTAGAGGACCCATCAGTATTAATCTTCAACACCCCAAGAGGAGGCCTCCAATGTCCCTCCCTTAGGACCTTCCCTCCACTATTATGGCCCAACCCAGCACCAAGCCTCCCCTAACCACAAACAGGAAACCCCAAGCTTCAAGACATCCCCATTTCACCTGCAACCATGGGAGCCACAAGAACAAACTTAGTCGCAATAGTCTCCTGAAAAATCCCCAAAAATCTCATCCAAACTTGCCTCACCTGAAGCTTCTTATCCAAAAATATTTATTTTGACAATTTTATTTGTCAAATTAAACCAGATTCATATTTACACAAGCATAATGGATTTTTTTTTTTTTCTATCAATAGTTCATAATTGGATTATAAATTACAAAGATTCAAATCTTCAAATGTTTCTTATCTTCACATGGCTCCCTCATCTATTCTCTCTACAGTTCATTTTTTATTTCCTATGCTCCTATCTTCCAATTTTCCATGCATCTCTGATTATATCTCTAGTTTTAATTTTGTTATTGCTTAAATATGTCGTTTACCAAGGCTTGACCCCCTTCTCCAAGCCGCTCAAACTCTTTCACACTTGAAAAATCTGCATTACCATTATTTTTGTTCACCTTTGAACTTTCAACTACCTGTTCTACCTGTTGGAGTGGCACAACAATCCCATATTCTCCCACACATTTCCTATTCTCTCCAATTTGGTGCCTCACTCTTATCTTCAATTCCACAACTGCCATTTCATCTCTACACATAGTTTCACTTCACATTAAAAATTTTCACTCTTCCCAATTGGGTGCAGGCTGTCCATGTTTTCCTATTTATATTTTATATTTTCCATTTGACATTCTTCTCCAATCTGTCTACCTGGCATCTCTCATTGCAACATCTTCCAAACCAGTCCTCTAATTCTTTTCTTTGGCAACATAATCTTCCTATTATGCCTTTAGTTTCCCCTCATTTCTTTGTTTTCATATGTTGTTTACAAATTTTAAAATGTTAATAACCTAGTGCAACCTCCCATTCTAAGCTCTATGCAACCCCCTTTCATGGCGTCCCCTTTTTCACGATTAAATTTGAAATTATAGTTTTCAAAATAGCACGTTCTACATACCTCTCCAAATTCCTCAATTTTTTAATTTTTATCTTCTTGCATAGCCCTCACACCCTTTCATTTTCTCCATATTCCTTTGGAAAATATTATCTTCCATGTCACACCCCTTAATTTATTTTCATTATACATTTGACATTACACTTTAAACTAATTTAAAATATTTGTCATTTAGTTTGAACTCATGAAAACCAATGCAATCATCAACATGCAAAACTAGTACTTTGTGATATGGCAACAATGATGGAACCTTCCAAAATCCTTCTTCAATAACTCTTCGAACTCTTAAAATTTTTACCAGTGCTAGCATTTTCAAATGTGACTTGATATTTTCTCATTGAATGTCTTTGTCACTTCCAAGATGACATATGTGTTTGCCTACCAATAGAGAACATCAACCAAAACAAAAAAAATGAGACAACTCCAACAAAACTGGAACATGATTGTTTTGGTTGACACAAGATTGTGCATTTTCCTAGATGCTCCTGCATCAGACACACCAAGTAGAAATTTTGCGAGCATAGGATCACAAAGGCAGAGTTGAGTAGTTGAACTACACTTCCAAGTTGCAAACAAACTATGGAAAAATCCATCTCTATCTGAAGTGCTCAAGATCAATCCTTCTTCCTCTTGTTATAGCATTGTATCAAAACATGCACCATCTTACTCCAATGATGTTGCTCAGCACTCTCCTTCCTTCCCCTCATGGACTCATGTCCAACATGAACCATCCTCCTCCACCAAATACTTTCTACTCTCATCTTCTCATTCTTGGGATCCAACCCAGGTTCCAACCGACCACCTCCACCAAGCATCACCTGCAATATCCTCTACAATCTCTAAGAGAAAATATGCAACATCTACAACATATTTTTGTTCTCTATCCACCTCTCCTTATACTATCTTATATAAAAAGTAAAATGTCATCATCATAAAAAAATTACCTTGACTGTAACATTGATTTTTTCTATGACATCTTCCACATCCTCATCATCTGCAACTTTTCATTCTTATCCCTTTGCTGCAATAATGAGCTTCAACATCCACTCTTCTTCAATCACCAACATTTGTGCTAACAAATCATCATCTTTGCCACGATTTATTGCTGCAATTAAAACCACATCTTCATCCTCTATAAGGGCTTCTCTCACCTCTTTCTTCTTCCATCTTGGGATGTAACACTCTTTTCCTCTACTTTTCTCTTCACTATCCTCTTTCTTCTTCTCACTTTTCTTAACCAATGTCCTCTTAGCTTTTCCAATACTATTTTCCAATTTCTTAGTCCTAGATTGGATCTTCTCCACTTCCTCATGGACGATCTTTCCCATCACCACAAACTTTTCATTTTCTTCTTTCTCCCAATATTGTTCCCAAAAAATTATTCTCATGGGTCTCCTCATGACCCATCCCATCTTCATCTATTGTAATCCTCCACAACTCACATCACTTTGCGGCTACTTAGCTCTACAACTACTTAGGACTCCTACCTGCAATAACCCTCACATGAGCTTTTCCTCTACTGCCTTTGCACTATTTTCTACCCACATGTCTTGGTGGATCCTCTCCATGCTTAATATCCCCATCTCTTATATCAATTAACGCAGACAACCACAAACTCCTGTATGTTGTCCCAAACAAGCTTAATCCCAAATTCACAATTTCATAATTTTTGTAGCTAACACTATTTTGAAAATTTCAATTGTCAAATTAAACCATAATCAAATTTACATGCATAATGGAAACAAATTTAATTTATTTCTATCAATAGTTTGCAATCGGAATACAAATTACAAAGATTTGAATCTTTAAATGTTTCTTGTCTTCATATTGCTCCCTCATTTATTCTCTCTATAGTTCATTTGTTATTTTCTATGCTCTCGTCTTCCACTATTCCATACATCTTTGATTACATCTCTGGTTTTAATTTTTTTATTGATAAAATCTTCCTTTTACTAAGGCTCGAACCCCTTCTCAAAGTTGCTCAAACTCTTTCACACTCGTAAAATCTGAATAACCATTATTTTTGTTCACCTTTGAACTTTCAACTACCTTTTTTCTACCTGTTGGAGTGGTGCAGTGGCTCCTATTCTCCCACACATTTCCTCTTCTCTCCAATTTGGAATGCCACTCTTATCTTGAATTCCATGACTTCCATTTCATCTCTGCACACAGTTTCACTTCATTTTTAAAAAATTTCACTCTTCCCAATTGGGCAAGGGCTGTCAATGTTTCCCTATTTGCATTTAAATTTTTGATTTGATATTCTCCTCTAACCTGGCTGGCTGGCATTCCCATTGTAGCCTCTTCCAAATTAGTCCTTTGCTCCTTTTGTCTAGAAACATAATCTTCCTATCATGCCTCTAAATTCCCTTCATTTACTTCTTTTCATATGCTATTTGTAAATTTTAAAATATTAATAACTTGGTGCAACATCCCATTCTAAGCTCTGTGCAACCCCCTTTCATGGCACCTCCTATTCACAATTAAATCTACAATTATAGTTTTCAAAATATCATTTTCCCCAAACCTCTCCAACTTCCTTAGTTTGTAATTTTTATCTTCTTTCATAGCCCCATGCCCTTTCATTTTCGTTATATTCCTTTGGAAAATATTATCTTCCAAGTCAATGCCCCTTAGTTTTTTTTCATTATACATTTGACATTGCATTTTAAACTAATTTGAGCTATTTTTCCTTTAGTTCGAACTCATAAAAACCAATGCAACCATCAACATATAAATCCATTACTTTGTGATATGGAGATAATGGTGGAGCCTTGCAAAATCCTTCTTTGATGACTCTCTGAGCTCCTAAATTTTTTCCTTGTGCTAGAGTTTTCAAATGTGATGATATTTTCTCATTGAATATCTTTTCCACTTCCAAGTTTACATCTGTGTTTACTTTCCAATAGAGAACATCAAACCAAAACTGAAACAAATTGAGACAACTCCAAAAAAATTGAAACATCATTTTTCGGTTAAAGCAGGATTATGCATTTTCCTGAGATGCTCCTACATTAGACACACTGAGTAGAAATATTTTAAGCATAGGCTCACATAGGAAAAGTTGAGTAGTTGAACTACTCTTCCAAGTTGTAACCAACCTACAAAAACCTCCATCACTATCCAAATTTCTCAAGATCAATCCTTCTTCCTCTTTTTCCAACATTGTGCTAGAACATGCACCATCTTCCTCCAATGACGCTTCTCACCACTCTTCTTACTTCCCCTCATGGACTAATGTCCACCATGAAATTCCCTCATCTACCAAATACTCTCTACTCTCCTATTCTCATTTGTGGGATCCAACCCACCTCCACCAAGCATCACCTGCAATATCCTCTACAATCTTTACAAGAAAATATGTAGAATCTACAACATACTTTTGTTCTCTATCCACCTCTCCTTCTACCATCTTATCTGAAAAAAAAGTCATCATCATAAAAAAATTACCTCACCTACAACATTAATTTTCACTACGACATCTTTCACATCCTCGTCAGCTACAAGTTTTGATTCATCTCCCTTTGTTGCAACAACGAGATTCGACATCCACTCTTCTTCAATCACCAACATTTGTGCTAAAAAATCATTATCTTCACCATGCTCTACTATTACAATTACAACCACATCTTCATCCTCTGTAGGGGGTGCTCTCACCTCTTTCTTCTTCCATCTTGGGCTGCAACACTCTTTTCCTCTACTTTTCTCTTTGTTGCCCTCTTTCTTATTCTCACTTTTCTTCACCAATGTCCTCTCATCTTTTCTAGTACTCTTTTCCAATTTCTCAATCCTAGCCTGGATCTTCCCCACTTCCCCATGGACCATCTTTCCCATCACCACAAACTTCTCATTTTTTACTTTCTCCTAATATTGTTCCCAACGTAATATTGTTGTAGGTCTCCTTATGACCCATCCCATTTTCATCTACTATAATCCTCCATAACTTACATCACTTTGCAGCTTCTCAACTTTTTCATTGCTTAGGACTCCTACCTGCAACAACCCTTACATGAGCTTTTCCTCTATCATCTTCACACTCTTTTCTACCCATAGGTCCTTATGGATCGTCTCCATACTAGAGATCCTTGTCTTTGATACAAATTGACACATACAACCACAAACTCATCTACACTGTCCCAAATTCACAATTTCACAATCTTCACAGCTAACACTATTTATTTTAAAATTTTCATTTGTCAAATTAAACTAGATTCAAATTTCAAAAGCATAATGGACACAAATTTATTTTATTTCTATCACTAGTTTATAATCAGATTGCAAATTATAGAGATTCATATCTTCAAATGTTTCTTGTCTTCACACTGATCCCTCATCTATTCTCTCTGCACTTCATTTATTATTTCCTATGCTCCTATCTTCCACTATTCCATGCATCTCTGATTACATCTCTGGTTTTAATTTTTTTATTGCTAAAATCTTCCTTTTACTAAGGCTTCATCCCCTTCTCAAAGATGCTCAAATTCTTTCACACCCACCAAATCTACATTACCATTATTGTTGTTCATCTTTGAACTTTCAACTACCTTTTTTTTTCCTATTGGAGTGGTGCAACAACCCCCTATTCTCCCACACATTTCCTCTTTTCTCCAATCTGGCACCCCACTCCTATCTTCAATTCCACGACTATCATTTCATCTTTGCACACTGTTTCACTTCATTTAAAAAAAATCCCTCTTCCCAATTCACTGTAGGTTGTCCATGTTTTCCTATTTGTATTTTAGATTTTCCATTTGACATTATCCTCTAATATGTTTGTCTGGAATCTCCTGTTACAACCTCTTCCAAATTAGTCCTCTGCTTCTTTTATCTGGCAATGTAATCTTCCTATCATGCCTTTATCTTCCCCTCATTTCCTTCTTTTCATATGTTGTTTACAAATTTTAAAATGTTAATAACATGGTGTAGCCTCTCATTCTAAGCTTTGTGCAGCCCCCTTTCATGGCATCCCCCTATTCACAATTAAATCTACAATTATAGTTTTCAAAATAGCACATTCCCCACACCTCTCCAACTTCCTTAGTTTGTAATTTTTATCTTCTTTCATATCCCTTGTTCATTTTCATTTTCTCCATATTCCTTTGGAAAATGTTATCTTCCATGTCATGCCCCTTAAATTATTTTCATTATACATTTGGCATTGCATTTTAAACCAATTTAAACTATTTGTCCTTTAGTTTGAACTTGTGAAAACCAATGGAACCATTAAAATGTAAATCCATTGCTTTGTGATATGGTGACAGTGATGGAACCTTGCAAAATCCTTCTTTGATGACTCTCTAAGCTCTTAAATTTTTTTCCAGTGCTAACATTTTCAAATGTGACTTAATATTTTCTCATTGAACTTCTTTTCCACTTCCAAGGTCACATTCATGTTTTCCTGCCAATAGAGAACATCAACCAAAACTGAAACATCTTTTTTTGGTTGATGTAGGATTGTGCATTCACCCGAAATGCTTTTGTATTAGACACGTTGGGTAGAAATTTTATGAGCATAGACTCACAAAGGTTGATTTGAGTAGTTGAACTACTCTTCTAGGTTGCAACCATGCTACAACAAACTCCATCACTGTCCAAAGTGCTCAAGGTCAATATGTCTTCCTCTTTTTCCATCATCGTGTTAGAACATGCACCATCTTCCTCCAACGATGTTGCTAACCACTCTTCTTCCTTCCCCTCGTGGACTCATGTACACCATGAACCATCATCCTCCACCAAATACTCTCTAATCTCATCTTCTCATTTATGGGATCCAACCCACCTCCAATCGACCACTTCCCCCAAGCATCACCTGCATTATCCTCTACAATCTCTACAAGAAAATATGCAACATATACAACATACTTTTGTTCTATATCTACCTCTTCTACCATCTTATCTAAAAATAAAATGTCATCATCATAAAAAATTTACCTGAGCTACAACATTAATTTTTGTTGTGACATCTCCCACATCCTTGTTAGCTACAACTTTTCACTCTTCTCCCTTTGCTACAACAACAAGCTTCGACATCCACTCTTCTTCAATTTCCAAAATTTATGCTGATAAATCATCATACTTGTCATTCTCTACTCCTACAATTACAACCACATATTCATCCTCTGTAGGGGATGCTCTCACCTCTTTCTTCTTTCATCTCAGGATGCAACACTATTTTCATATACTTTTATCTTCATTATCCTCTTTTTTGCTTCTCACTTTTCTTCACCAATGTCCTTTCATATTTTCCAATAATCTTTTCTAATTTCTTGATCTTGGCTTGGATCTTCCCCATTCCCTCATGGACCATATTTCCCATCACCATAAACTTTTCATTTTTTACTTTCTCCCAATATTGTTCCTAGAATAGTATTCTCGCAGGTCTCCTCATGACCCATCCCATTTGTGTTATAAAAGGGATTCACTGCACATAGGTCTCTTTGTTCTCAAGAGATCACCAAGGAATGAACTGCCCTTATCCACCTTAACATGAAGTAATTATGAAAGAGATGGATATATGTTAGCTTTTACAGGGAACTACCTTATAATCCAAAAGAGTGAAACTTCTAGATTCCTGCCTCAAACAAAGGAGCTCTCAGCTAGAGGACAAAAGCGCATATTTTATTAGTGTAATTAATTAATTAATTATTACACTAGCATAAGTTAACTTCAGTCTTGAATTTAATTAATTAAGTCCTAGGTTACATTATTAGATAAATCATAAATAATGGGGTAATTTCCCCTTCCATGTTTGTAGGGATAATATTCCTTCTAGAAGATGAGTTTTCCTTCTAGAACTTATCTCAATCTTTTATCATTTCCTAGGTAGGGTTCACATGTTGTCACATGTTGTTAGATCAAGACACATGGCAACATCATATTGCATCTTACATCTCATTCATGCCTATATATTCAAGGAATTTGTACATTTGTAATCATCTAGTATCTCATATTCTAGATCAATTGCAATCTCTATTTGCATGCCCTTAGTTGCAACACTTTCTGTGTGGTTGAATTTCTCTTGAAAAGGATCCTTTGAAGTGTTCGTAGCTTCATTGGATGATTCAACATCCATTATTTCAACATGGTATCAGAGCCATTCCATTGAGAGTTCATCCCAGGATCAAGAAAGTTGGGCTAGAGATATTTTTGCAGGCTTGAAGGTTTCCATTGCAGGCTACTTGACTCCACCCAGGGACCAAGCTGATTTCTGAAGAGATTGAGTTAGATCTGAGCTCGCCATTGTCTTCAGAGGGCCTTGAAACCCTAGGATCGCCTATCCAATCATCAAAATCAGATTCATCAACCCGAGAGCCATCAAAGGTATTTTAGGGTTTGCAAAATCAATCGTACTATCCGTACAATTTGTAGTAAAAAAATTACCCCGATCAGTTGTCCTCTAAGGAAAAAAAATTTTAGTCGCAGGCATTTTTTTCATTTCAAAAAATTTGGGCTTTATTTTCTATATTGTTTGGCAAAAAATATATATTCAGGCTATTTTTCTATAGTTTGATAGAAAAATTAAAAAAAATTGGAGCGACCAACTATTAAAATTAATCGTCGGCATCCATCGGCATGAATTTATTTTTCCATCAACTATAATATATCACAGTCGACATTTTATTTATCTCTGCATAATATATATTTTTGGATTATCAACTTTATTTATTTATTTATTTATTGAATTGCTAATATGACAATATTCAAAAAAAAAATTGGTTTGTTGGCTTGATAATTCAAAAAGTCTACAAAAGGTTTTTGGTCGGCTATGTTTAATATCTGGCATGGAGTACTTTGTCGGCCCATTTGGAGGGGCCAATCCATCGACTGCTGTACACTGTCATGTTTCTGTCGGGCCCGCTCACCATAGGATTTATTTTCCATCTGCTGACCACATCATTGTCGCTAGAACTCCCTGCTGATCACCAAAGTCCTTTTCCGGTAGGTCATCCACTGATTGTGTTCCTTGTTGGGGTCTTCCACAATTAGTGACTATCGGGATTTGTTGTCAGCCACTGGGCTATTCCTCCACCGGCGGAGCTCATCCACCAACGGAGCTGCCATTTACTCTCAGCCCTACCGCCACCACTTGGGTGGAATGTTCTTTTTGCTAGCCTTAACCCCACGGTCACATCAAGGACCAGGGGCAATTTTTTTAAAGCTCGAGTGCTTAATTTCTACACCTAGTTAGCCTGCAGAGTGCCTCATCTAGGCATTCTTTTCATTTTCTCATAAATTTCACCCATGGTGTCAAAAATGAACAAACGAGATACTGTCGAAAAGAGAATTTCGTCTACTTTTTAGTGGTGACATCCATTTTGCAAAATTTTTCTTGAAAAAAATTCCATATTCAACTGAAGTTAACCCTTCATTTTGGGCTCAATAGCTCATATCTTTGCAACCATTCATCAAATTTTGGTGATTCCAGCAGCATCAGGAAGGTGATTCAGAGCTTTTTTTTATCAGTCCATTCACTTTAATCAGTTTCAGCTCCAGGCACTCTTGCATTATATTTTTTCAGTTTGGTGCATCTTTTCAATAACTTGGATATCCTAAAGTTTGGGAAAAGGATTTTTGATCCAGGTGGCATCACTTTAGTTGCACATCATCTTTGGAAGTTTCTATTTGTTGTTGAAGGTCATTGTCTTTGTATTTTTGGAGATATTTGATAATACATTATGGGGCTTGCATATTCTCCTTCTCTGACTATGTTGCACAAGGGAAACTATAAAAAATGGTAGGATGGGATAATACACCATCTCTAATCACTTGATTTATTGCCACATCTATATGGTATCATTCCCCATCCAATTGAAGGTATTCATCTACTTGCTTGGAGTTACAGCAGATTCATTGTCTTGGAGATCATTTCAATGCAAGTTGATTGTGATGTTTTGAGTTCTATTGATCATTGTGATTGTCCTCACATCCTTTGGACTAAGCTTTTTGAGATATATGGAGGATCAAACAGTCCACCCTTCCTCGATGGTCATGATTTAGAATGTCATTCCTCAGATCAGGTACCCCATGATGATATTTTTAAGCAGGAGGTTGATTTCCTTCAATCTTCCAAAGAGGTTGACAACGTTTCTTTAGATGCTTCTTCTCCATCAGAGATAGTTGGTATCCCTTCACATTTAGTGATTCCTTGTCCAAATTCATTGATTGAGGCTTCCATCATCCATCAGGACACATTCAATTTTCTAGACTTGACATCACAGGATAGCTTCGTTTCAGGTGTCACTGACTTGGCTACTTCTATAGGTTTGGAGGACATTCTTGAGGGGATATCACTCCTCTATTTAGATCCTACTTTGGAGAGTTTTCTTGAGTCTCCAAATTATTTTGTCTTGACCTTGATTGGGGATCCTGAGACTATCTTGGAGGCACTTATTTTCTCTTCAAAGATTTCAAGTGTGATACTTCTTCCCTATCATTCCATTCAGGATTTGAGGTTTCTTCAACATCTAGCATTGGATTGGCTTCAAACTTCTTTCAGTGGTTTTGAGGACACTTCATTCAGGGGGGGCTATCAAGTCTCCATCATATTCATCTTATCATAATCTTTGGATATAGTTCAACATCAGTTTCCACATCATCCTGGTTTGTCACCCTCTTCATTGATTGTGGCATCTTCATCTTTAGGCAAGGAGACACACGAGCAGTTTTCAGAGACATCATCATCCATATTCATCCTTCCTTCCTTCAATTCCTATTCAGAATGGGAAGCATCCCTACACTTGCACTTGGTTTTGTTTCTTCCGAAAGGGAGACAAGTTGTTTGTCGACATTGGATCTTGTTTTGTCTTTATACACTTACCATTTTTGCAGGTGATCACATCTTTTGAAGGGGCTATATAGTCTCTCTATTTCCCTCCTATGGGGGAGCCATTGATTGTATTGTATCCATGAGATGGATGGTGTCCTTGGGGGGTATTTTGGAGTCCTCCATCCTTCCCATCCTTTCTTTTTTTTTTTGCATTTTCATCTCCTTTTTGGAGAGGGGTTTTGTTTCCACTAGGTTTTCCCCTTTTCTCCAGTTTGTAAGGAAAGTAAAGGTGCAGAAATACTTTCCTAACATTAAATCCACAGGGGAGAATGCAATGCAGGGCTTTTAATTTTTCAAATTACAATCCAATTAAGACACACATGAAAGATTAACAAAAACAAAACAAAAACCACGAGACAAAAGAACAACAGATTTACGTGGGAAAATCCTTTCGGGAAAAAACCCACCACACCAAGCTGAATCTCATTGTATTACAGTAACAACAAAATTACATATAATCAGAAATACAACTCTCTGGTATTTCACAGTAGTTTCACTTGTTCAATTTTTTTTCTCAGAAATGCTCTCTCCAATTCAACTTTCTCAATTCTTTTTTTCAAATCAGAATCAATCCTTTAAATCTTATCTCATTCTAATTTTTAACTTCTGTGCATCCTTATCCGCCATTACCAACTATAGACAATTTCCTTTCGAGCTTTGATTTTTCCCTACATGTTTTTTTCTCTAGCGTTGCAACTGCTGTAGAAAACCAATTGCCATCCGTTTGAAATTCGCTTGCTCTGATTGGTCCAACGGGATGCCACATAGGATGGTCAATCTGGTCAAGGGTGTTCAACTTTGTTGGCATATCGGTGAGACACTAACAGTGTCTCCCCGATGCCACAAAGTCTTCTCATCGATATCGCTAAGAATTCAAACAGTCGGCAAGATGTTTTACCGAGCTCACAAGCTGCATTGACTTCAGCTATTAGTCGGCGAGACCCGTTGCTATTGCCAAGAGATCATACCGGGGTTCTAAAGTCATACCAAAGTCTCTGTCATCCATCGCATTCCTATTGGAAAGAGTCTTCGTTCTCGCCAAGACCTTCCACCGATCACTTCATGTTACATCGAACATCACCAAGTAGATCCCGAAGATTATCGGCATGACTTAACCAACTCGCCAAGACTTCATAACGAAGTCTTTTGTCACCGCGAACGCACTAGGTTTTATCTCTGTCAGCGAGACCACTTTTCATCACTAGGACATCTCATCAAGCATCATCAATTCTTACCGAGTCGGCAAGACTTATGCCTTTCGCCGAGACCACATACCGAGTGCCCATGTCTTGTTGAGTTGACAAGACATTTCACTTTTGCCGAGACCTTTCACTGGCTGAGCAAGTCATACCAAAGCGCCCAAGAGTCGGAAAGACTTATTGTCTTCACCAAGACCTTATACCGAGGTCTTAAGTCACCCCGAGTGCTGCATTCACTAGTCGACAAGACTTATGTCTTTTTCCGAGACCACATGCCGAGCTCCCATGTCTTGCCGAGTCGGCAAGAAATTTGACTTCGCCAAGACGTTTCACCAGGTGCCGAGAGTTACTTCGATGACCACATGCAGTCGGTAAGACAATCTCTAGTCATTGGGACATTTCCCCGAGACCCTTCTGTTTATCTGATAAGATCAAATTTTCACCCAGAGATCTCCATTCGCCAAAAGGTCACGCTGAACACAGAAAGTCACAGCGATAGACTTGTCAGAAAGACATCAACCCTATCACAGCGATATGAACATTTTAAGAGCTTCAGAATAGTTAGTTGGCAAGACATCCATGATGTCACACCGATTTTGTCTTCAAGGAGTTTTATGTTAGTAAGGATTGAGGCACATATTCCAACAAGCTCCCACTTGATGAAGATCTTACTGACACCTCCAAAACATAATAAAACTACTAAAATTCATGGGCCAAGAGGCCCATCGAACTGGCACACCACCTAAACTTGTCTGTGCTCACAGGCTTCATCAATGCATCTGCAACATTCTCCAAAGTATCCACTTTCTCCAAAGAGACCTTCCCATCCTCCACCATATCTCGTAAAAAGTGATACTGTACATCTATATGTTTCATTCTGGCATGGAAAGTAGGATTCTTTGCCAAACATATAGCACTCTGACTATCACAGTAAATAGTAATCTTTCTTGCATCAAAACCAATGTTAGAACACAAATGTTTTAACCAGATTGCTTCTTTACATGCATGTGTTGCTGCCATGTATTTTGCCTCTGTAGTGGACTTGAAGCGACTACAGCTTGCCGCTTGCTCATCCAACTCACTACACCACCATTCATCATGAAAATATATCCACTGGTGGATCTTCTGCTGTCAATGTCCCCTGCCCAATCAGAGTCCACATAACCTCGAATACTGAGATTCCTATGTGATTCAACCAAGTTTGCCATGGTAACACAAAGCATAGTCAAGTGCCCTTCAGATATCTAAACACTCTCTTCACAACATCCCAATGTGTCCTTCCGGATTTTCCATAGAATGACTAAGAACTCCCACTACTTGGGCAATGTTTGGCCTTGTACGACCATTCATACATGAGACGCCAACCGCACTTGCATAAGGCACCGTCATGTCCTCCATCTCAAGAAGATTTTGGAAAATCCTCAATAGATAGCTTCATTCCCTGCATAATGGAACAACTAGTTGTTTGCAATCAGTCATACAAAATCTCTCCAAAACAGTCATGATATACTTATTCTGACTGAGCCAAAGTTTTCTATTCTTTTTGTCCCTGGTTTTTTTTATTCCTAGAATATACCCTGCTGCACCAAGATCTTTCATTTCAAACTTTGCAGACAACTGAGACTTAAGATCAGAAATCATTAGCTTACTATTGCCTATGAACAACATATCATCAACATAGAGTGCAATAATAAGGACTTGACCACTTTCAGCTTTGTAATACACACAGTGATCACATTTTGATCTTACAAATCCCAATGACAAAAAAATGTGTCAAAATTTTGGTACCACATTCTAGGGGATTGTTTTAAACCATACAAAGATTTCTTTAACTTGCAAACCAGTCTTTCTTTACCTTTCTCCACAAAGTGCTCCAGCTGAGACATATAAATTTCTTCTTCAAGATCACCATGAAGAAATGTTGTCTTCACATCCATCTGCTCAATTTCTAAGTCATACGCTGCTGCAAGTGACAAAAGGAATCTAATAGATGTCAACTTAGCTACAGGAAAAAATATTTCTCCATAATCAATTCCCTCTACCTGGGAATAACCTTTCACAACCAGCCTTGCTTTATATTTCTCCAAACTACCATCCAGACCTATTTTCTTTTTAAAAACCCATTTGCAACCCACAACTTTTCTGCCTTTAGGAAATGGCACCAAACTCCAGGTATCATTCTTTTCTAATGATGCCATCTCTTCATTCATGGCTTCGAACCAAGAGTTTGAATCAGACATTTTAAATGCCTCTTTCACAGTCCTAGGTTCATCAGTGCTAAAAATTAAAGCATAGGCACAAGTAGACTCAATTAAAGAAAACCCATACCTATTAGGTTGCTTTCTTTCACGAGTTGACCTCCTCATAGGCTGAGGCTGAGGTGGTTCTTCATCTTCATTAGAACTTTCATAACTACTTGAGCTTTCCTCAGTATCAGGTACATTTTGATTTTTCAATTCCTCTTTATCTGGTGTCGGAGGAATTGCTGCTACATCCTTTTCATTTTCTGATTTCTTCTCTGACTGCAGATCCAAAGTAGAAGGTTTCAGATCATGAAAGATAACGCTTCTGCTGTGCAAAACCTTCTCAGTCTTAGGATTCCAAAGCTTGTATCCTTTTATGCCAGCACTATAGCCAATAAAAATACACTTTACACCTTTTTTTCCAACTTGGATCTTTTTTCAAATGGCACATATGCATATGCCTCACAGCCAAAGACAAGAATATGTCTAAGAGAGGGATTCTTTCCAGACCATGCTTCCAAAGGCGTCTTCTCAACAAGAGCAGAGTTAGGAGAATGATTTACCAAGTAACATGCTATAGAGATTGCTTTAGCCCAGAACTTCTCCTCCAAGCCAGCACTGCTCAACATACTTCGTGCTCTCTCCATTATTGTCCTGTTGAACCTTTCAACAACTCCATTTTGTTGTGGAGTGTAAGGTGTAGTCTTGTGTCTTTTGATCCCATGATCTTTACAGTACCTTTCAAATTCATCTGAATAAAACTCACCGCCATTGTCAGTCCTTAAACATTTTATTTTTCCACTAGTCTGATTTTCTACAAGGTTTTTAAATTCCTTAAACTGACTAAACACTTCTGATTTACTTTTCAAAAAATACAAATGCTCTTCTTGAATAATCATCAATAAATGACACATAGTATCTTGATTTAGACAAAGAAGGAACATTTACTGGACCAAACACATCAGAATGTATATAATCAAGAAAACTAGAAGTTTTGTGAGGACTGGAATAAAATGAAACACGGTGCTGCTTTCCATATATGCAATGTTCACAAAATTTGAACTCAAGGTTACAATCTTCAAGCCCTTCTACCAGGTTTTTATTTTTCAAGGTTTTTAAACCTTTCTCACCAATGTGGCCTAGCCTATGATGCCAGAGCATAGTCTTCTCTGCTGGAAGTTTAATCTCCATGGAGTTTACACCATCAGGAATGTTTTCCTTCTTTTCTTCATGAGTAGCCTTAAGTGACTTTGCAAAGACACTGTTGCATTGGACATCCAGTGCATCCAGCTTGTACAAAGTACCAATTCAAGTACCACTAGCCAGCACCATAGAGCCTCTAGTCATCTTGCATCCATTTCCAGAGAACATGACTTGCACTCCAATATCATTCAACTTACTTACAGAAAGTAGATTTCGAGCCAGACCTGGTATATGCATCACATCATTGATTCCCTTCATTCTTCCATCAGGGAATTGAATTCTAAATCTTCCACGACCAAAAATTTCCAAAGATGAATCACTTGCCAAGTACACATTTCCACCATTGTATTCTTCATACTTCGTGAACCATTCTCTATGAGATGTCATGTGGAAAGATGCCCAGAATCAATCAGCCAGACATCATTTGATGCCCATGTAGCCAAGCTGCAATGAAGGCATCTGCATCACTATGAGAAGAATCATTTCCAGAAGAGTTCTTCTCCTTTTTCTCCTCCTTGCAATCCTTTCAGACATGACCAGGTTGCCCACAATTCCAGCACTTCACCTTGGAATTCTTGCCAGGAGACTTTGATCTCCTTTTTGATTTTGATATGGACTTCTTGCCCTTCTTCTTGCCTTTCTCCTTTGGTCTACCTCTGACAGCCAGAGCCTCCTTTTCCATCTCAGAAGATTTTCTTCTCATTTCTTCTGATAACAGAGAAGCAACAACATCTTCCATCTTGAATGTGGATGTTGTACTCCCTATAGCCATCACCAAATGATCCCAAGAATCAGGCAGAGAACATAGCAACAACATGCAACAATCTTCATCCTAAATCTTCACACCAACATATGTTAACTAAGCAATCAACATGTTGAAAGCATTTAAGTGATCAACAACAGATCCTCCCTCCTACATTCTTAAAGAGTACAACTTCTTCCTTAAGAACAATTTGTTCACCAAGGACTTTCCTTGATAAATTGATGCCAGTCTTTTCCACAAGGAAGAGGCATTCTTTTCTTCATGTACATTCAGAATAACATAATCTGCTAAACAAAGCCTTATCAGCCCTTTTGAATTTCTATCTTCCTGGTCCCAATCCTCTTGCTTCATGCCTTGAGGCATTGTTCAAGACACAACAGTCCAAAGATCACGATCCACTAACAGATCTTCCATCTTGAGTTTCCACAGCTCAAAATTGCTACCATTGAATTTCTCTATCTCCATCTTTCCGGATGTGCTTTCCTTCTTAATCTATAATTAAATTATCAGACCTCTACCAGACTCCCACTAAAAAAGATTTAACACAAAAAACCCAACCCACTCACAAGGATAACACAACTGGTCAGGCTCTGATACCACTTGTAAGGAAAGCAAAGGTGCGGAAATACTTTCCTAACGTTAAATCCACAGGGGAGAATGCAATACAGGGATTTTAATTTTTCAAATTACAATCCAATTAAGACACACATGAAAGATTAACAAAAACAAAACAAAAACCACGAGATAGAAGAACAACATATTTACGTGGGAAAACCCTTTCGGGAAAAAACCCACCACACCAAGCTGAATCTCTTTGTATTACAGTAACAACAAAATTACATACAATCAGAAATACAACTCTCTGGTATTTCACAGTAGTTTCACTTGTTCAATTTTTTTCTCAGAAATGCTCTCTCCAATTTGACTTTCTCAACTCTTTTTTTCAATCAAAATCAATCCTTTAAATCTTATCTCATTCTAATTTTTACCTTCTGTGCATCCTTATCCGCCATTACCAACTATAGACAATTTCCTTTCGAGCTTGTATTTTTCCCTGCATGCTGTTTATTTCTCCAGCGTTGCAACTGTTGCAAGAAACCAACCATCATCCATTTGAAATCCGCTTGCTCTGATTGGTCCAACGAGATGCCACATAGGATGGTCAATTTGGTCAAGGGTGTTCAACTTTGTTGGCATATCGATGAGACACTAACAGTGTCTCCTCGATGCCACAAAGTCTTCTCATCGATATCACTAAGATTTCAAACAGTTGGAAAGATGTTTTACCGAGCTCACAAGCTGCATTGACTTCAGCCATCAGTCGGCAAGACCCATCACTATCGCCAGGAGATCATACCGGGGTTCTAAAGTCATACCGAAGTCTCTGTCATCCATCGCATTCCTATCAGCAAGAGTCTTCGTTCTTGCCAAAACCTTCCACTGATCACTTCATGTTACATTGAACATCACGAAGTAGATCCTGAAGACTATGGGCATGACTTAACCAACTCGCCAAGACTTCATAACGAAGTCTTTTGTCACCGTGAACACACTAGGTTTTATCTTTGTTGGCGAGACCACTTTTCATCGCTGGGACATCTCATTGAGCATCATCAAGTATTACCGAGTTGGCAAGACATTTCACTTTCACCGAGACCTTTCACTGGCTGAGCAAGTCATACCGAAGCACCCAAGAGTCAGCGAGACTTATCGTCTTTGCCAAGACCTTATACCGAGGTCTTAAGTCACCCGAGCGCTACATTCACTAGTCGGAAAGACTTATGTCTTTCGCCGAGACCACATGCCGAGCGCCAATGTCTTGCCGAGTCCGGAAGACATTTGACTTTGCCAAGACGTTTCACCGGGCGCCAAGAGTTACTTCGATGACCACATGTAGTCGGTAAGACAATCTCTAGTCGCTGGGACATCTCCCCGAGACCCTCGTGTTTACCGAATAAGATCAAACTGTCGCCCAGAGATCTCCATTCGCCAAAAGGTCATGCCGAACACAGAAAGTCACAGTGATAGACTTATTGGCAAGACATCAACCCTGTCACAGCGATATGAACATTTTAAGAGCTTCAAAATAGTTAGTCGGCTAGATATCCATGATGTCACACTAACTTTGTCTTCAAGCAGTTTTATGTTAGTAAGGATTGAGGCACATATTCCAACACGGTTGTGGGATATTTTGTGCATCATCATGTACATGGGCATCTAACATGGCCTCGTAGCTAGGACCCATTATCATTGCATAATCATTGCATTTTCCTCCCTAAGTTGAACTTATGGGGGGGTGTTAGTGTAATTAATTAATTAATTATTACACTAGCATAAGTTTACTTAGGTCTTACATTTAATTAATTAAGTCCTAGGTTGCATTATTAGATAAATCATAAATAATGGGGTAATTTCCCCTTCCATGTTTGTAGGGATAAGATTCCTTCTAGAAGATGAGTTGTCCTTCTAGAACTTATCTCAATCTTTTATCATTTCCTAGGTAGGGTTCACATGTTGTCACATGTTGTTAGATCAAGAAACATGGCAACATCATACTGCATCTTGCATCTCATTCATTCCTATATATTCAAGGCATTTGTACATTTGTAATAATCTAGTATCTCATATTCTAGATCAATTACAATCTCTATTTTTATGCCCTTAGTTGCAACACTTTCTGTGTGGTTGAATTTCTCTTGGAAAAGATCCTTTGAAGTGTGTGTAGCTTCATTGGATGATTCAACATCCATTATGTCAACATATTCAAGATGATAGTGTGACACACTGTTGTCCAAATAGTGCATCAGTGTCCTAAGCAACATAAAGCTCAGGAACTCAACTAGGTAGGACAAGGTTTCACTTATTGGCTTGGGTCAGAGGTGTGTTGGATGAAATAACTAGACAAAAAGTAGAAACTTAGAAAAAAATACAAGGAGAACTTGGAGAAAACTTACCTTCAACCAGACATTCGAGTCTTCACTACAAGCTCTGCTTTGCAACCTACACACAAGAACGAGGGGAAAAGGTTGAGGCTGTGTAGGGGTTTGCCTTAGTTAGACCCCCATTTTGGTGTTCCCACCTCCACAGACAACCAAGTTCGAAAGGAGTGTAAATGAAGTAAACAAAGTTTGTGGTGAAAGAAAAGCTTGCTTCAGGAGTAGAACCCGCACCATGAAGTAGCAAATGAACAAGTAGGAGAAAATAAGGACAGAGAGAGTGCATTACCCACGGGCCTAGGCCCTCTCTGGAGCACACAAATGCACTGTTGAGCACTTGCTTGAGAGTTGTAGCTATTGGAAGGACCTAAATTTGGCATGGCTTCACTTGTGAGAGTACTACTATCAGGAAACAAAGAGAACTCAAGAATGAAACTATAGAGAGAGAGCTTCACTGAATGGCTTGAACCCCAAAATGAGAGCCAAAGAGGGATTTTTTTGCATGCAAGGGCGACAAAGAGCCGTTACATTTGAATTTTGACTGCTAGGAAAGATGTTGTGAGTGTCAAGATTCAAGATTCCCCATTTCAAACTCGGAAAACCGTCAAGATGCTAGCGTGCCGTGCAAATGTCTGTGCACCATTCAGGGATCTAAGGCATAGATTTTTTGGGAAATGTGTCATCAGGGTTTTGTTGCTCTGCCACTAGTCCACATGGAGCCAAAATGGTGAGATTCTGACTCATGAGATTATTAATTCCCTAAGATGTCATAAATGCTAGGCAAAAGCGCAAAAATGTGGAATTGCCCTTAGTTGTAATTTTGCAACATTACATTTTACTCCCACTTTAGTGGGCTTGATTTTGAGAAAAATCAGCCACACTAAAGTAGAGAAGAAGAATTTTCACCTCAAATTTGAATTTTACAGATTTGTGTGCTAGGAAAAGGGGCCTTAGGGGCCACCAAGGTCGAGCTAATCAGTACTAAAGATGCCCCTAGCAATCAAGCTCAACCAGGAGTGATAAGGCGATTGTAAAAAATCATGCAAAACTTTAACTTGCAAAAGTAAAATTTTAGGTTAGCTTCAAAAATTGGAAGAAGCTACCATGCAAGAAGAATGGTCAAGAAAAATTCATTTTTTCAAAAGAAAAATATGATTAAGAGGTGACTATATTCCCCTTCCTAAGTTTTCTCCCGCCTTGGTGGGGTAAATTTGGGAGAAACCGAGGAGCCACAAACTATAGGAAAAATGGGCCTTGGGGGGCCTATATATACCTAGGTGGCCCCTTAGAAGGATCATTTTCACTATTCACTACGATAAAATTGTTGACTTTTGTGAGAGAAAAGTCAGCAAAATGTTGAGCAAGAGGGAGTATGAGGCACCTAGACTAGAGTAGTTGTGTGACAACATTACTGAGGGTCGTGAGGTGGACTAGTAGGCCTCTAAAGCTCATTTTTTTGTGAATTTAAGCTCTTTTCTAGCACTTATTTCCATGTCAAGCTGCGCATGTGTCCGTTTTGGGCACTCACATCCAAAATGTGCGCTATCTACATTGTGCATCTCCATCCCTATTATGTGTTGGCATCTCGCGGATGTGGTGTCATCCTAGAGACATCCATGATGGATAGGAACATATGCATGATGTACAGACATTTGTGCGATGCAGATAAGCCTTAAAAAAAATTGCTTACAAATGGAGATTCCATGTTCTCACTTAGAATTTTTTCACTTTTTATAGGAGTATTCAAAGATTTGCGAGCATCCTGGACGGCGGGCTTATTGACTAGTTCAGGAGCAAGGGGATCATCTCACTGTGGATGAGGTCACCCACCTAGAGCAGGTTGGTCTCTCCATGCCATAGATGCACTATCACAAGCGGATGCTTATAGTTCTGATGGGGCAGTGGGATGCCACCACATCATCTTTCTAGTTACCTACTAGGGAGATGACCATCACATTGGAGGATGTCTATCGGATCCTCGGACTACCCATCTATGGATGGTGGGTGACCATTGATGATACCCAATCGACACGGGAGTAGGCAGAGGGAGTCCATTATTGCTCGGGATGGACGAACGGTGGTGATGACATAGGCCATATTTACACACACTAGTATGACTAGGCACGTACCACTACACCACTGCTATGCGAGGTGATGGTCATGACCATTGCATTCTAGATCATGATAGGTAGGTGAGGCTCTCACCTTCATGGGGGCCTCATTCACACTATTAGAGAGATGGTGGAGTATAGGACAGTTTTTTCCTAGGGGTGCAACATGCTAGCACACCTCTACTAGGAGTTAGGCTGGTACATTCATTATGAGTATTGTAGTCTAACAACGTGCACACTTTTGCAGGTGTGGGCCTTCACCCACATCATGTGCATGAGGCTCATCAATTTTCCCTAGTTACTGCCATATTGTGTCCCCATGGCCCATTGGTATGACATGACAGGCTAGTGGAGGTATGAAGATTTATAGTTTTTGGTAGTTACAGTATGATACTCTTTTTGTGGAAAGGGTTAGATGGAGACCCTATCAATTTTTCAGATGGGTGGATGATGGAAAGTACCTAAGGAAATTGCAACAAGACATTTTTCTAGTAGGTCACTGCAATCACACCATCATGCCATACTACTAGATTCGGGTCATGCAACAACATGGCTACATACAGAACATTCCTCCAGACATGCCCAAATATACTAGGGCTTATAGGAGCACGAATAGACCCAAGGATCACCCCTTCCCCACCATCACCAATTTTGTTCCATCGGATGATGATCAGCCTGACCACAATCTGCTGCCCATGGCGTCAGAAGATAACATTGGGATTGTTGTAGATTTTAGAGGGTGGTGAGATAGGCATCATCCTCCTCCTATGTTTAGTGAGGGTTCCCCTAGAGGGGATTCAGGCCCATAGGTCCACCTCCACCTCCACAAGATAGATGGAGAGGGTGGCAACAGGTTGGTGAGGAGGAGGAGAGGCCGCAAGAGGAGGATGCAATGTCATAGAGGCTCAGGTGGTGAAGGGTGTCAAACCCCCTAGTAGCTACTCCAATCTCATTAGTGCCACAAGCACCCATGGTCACAATGGCGGCAGCCTTGGTGGCTCTGGGAGTAGCTATCGATGTCGTCTGTGCAGGTCCTAGTGCTGCTC
The DNA here is from genome assembly GCA_007258455.2 of Sequoia sempervirens. NCBI lineage: Eukaryota > Viridiplantae > Streptophyta > Pinopsida > Cupressales > Cupressaceae > Sequoia > Sequoia sempervirens. Next base: position 116,757,458 of record VDFB02252616.1, read on the forward strand.
CTCACCCTGATGCCACATGGTAGCCAGGGGACCTAGGTATATAGAGCATGTTTTTTATACTTCAGTACTTTTAATTTTTCTATTTATGATTATATATATATGCCATGTGATACTAGTTTCTCTCTTTCCTTTTGTGGTTGTAGAGGATGCACAGGGATGGACTGGGAATATGGCTCAATGCATTTTAGAGGTGGCTCTTGACATGCCCATCCAGGGGACGGTCCTCAAGGATTTTCGGCTGGTGTTTGTAGGGAAACATGCCCATATTTTTGAGTTGGTAGCATGCTTGAGGACCACTTACGAGGAGCGGGGAGTATAGATTGTTCAACCGACTATAGAGCTTACCACTATTCAGGGACAACATGACCAGCTATTGGGGAAGCTATGAATGGTGCTTGATGAGCGAGACATGGAAGTGATGAGGGTCGATGCCGCCAAGCAAGCACATGACACCCTTTAGAGTCGCCTTGATGACCTCGATAGGTAGTCAGTGGTCGTGATCCCAACAGATGTTCAATAGCTGTAGTAGTAGATGACACATGCATGGATGACTATATGCTCACTGCAAGTAGATATTAGGGGGGTGCAGGTAGCTCTATCCACATCAAGCTCACATCGGTCCCGATCTATGACCACCGTACAACCTCTCCCTAGACCATAGTAGCAGTAGCTAGAGCTGGAGGGCTCAGGGAACCATGCGCCATAGCCATAGATGCTTGTGATTTTGTATATCATTTTTGTAGCGAGAGATACATATATATATATATATATGTATATATATATATTTCTGTAGATATTTTGTATAGACACATATTTAGTAGCCACTCATTTTTTATAGTAGTGGCCCGATACATGTACATGACATTTGATACATACACGTATATATATATATATACTAGTTTTGACATCATGGCATTGTATATTTTGTTGTACATGCTTTTTATTTTCATGTATGTTGATGCTATGGATATTACATGCTCATATGGATGTATGTTTACATTAGACGCTAACATAATTTAATAAACACACATGGTTGTATGTTAATCAAATACAACAATGATCTAATCACCTTAAAAGATGTAATGTGATATATAGATACATAGCATAGCAAGACACATGTATGTATATCGCGCACACACACATGGTCATATCATAACACAATTTTTTTCACAATGTGTTAATGAACAATGTCAATATATGCAGTGCTACTACCCTTTCAAAAAGAGAACACTACACACATGACACATGGGATAGTATGCATAGTATCGACGAAGATGCATCACATTAATGGGATCTTTTAGAGGCATTCCATCCATAGATGATAATCCATAGGCACCCAAACCATAGACAGAGACAACAATGTAAGGGCCTAAAAATTTAGGACTAAATTTCCCTCTTTGATCAGGTGGTGCATTCACATTTCTTTGATTCTCGCAAAGAACCAAGTCTCCTAGTTTAAAGGTCCTATGAATCAAATTTTGATTATTTTGTCTCAATAACGACTATTGATAAGCTTTAAGATGATTGAGGGCCTGTAATTGGCACTCATTGAGCATTTCTAGCTGATGCAAATGATTAGCTCGATAGGTTTCATTGTCAACTAACCCTTTAAGGGAGACCTGCAGAGATGAAATTTCCAACTCCAAAGGCATGATAGCTTCAACACCGTATATGAGGTTGTAAGGAATTGTTCCTGTCACCATGTGAACACTCATTCGGTAGGCCCACAAAGCATATGTTAATTGAATATTCCAATCCTTACATGTTTATTAACTATTTTACGAAGAATGAGTTCAAGAGTCTTGTTAGATGCTTCCCCTTGGCCATTGGATTGTGGATAGTATGACATAGAAAATATATATTGAATGTGAAACTTCTCTAAGAATTGATTTACTTCCTTATTCTTGAATGGCATACCATTGTTAGAAACAAGTGTAGCAAGAAATCTAAAATGAGAAATAATGTTGTTCAGAAGAAAACTATAGATAGCCTTAGCGTTTATGGATCGAAGTGGAATAGCTTTGACCCATTTTGTGAAGTAATCTGTGGTGGTAATGATAAAGGTATGTCCCTAAGAAGGAGGTGATATCTTTCCAATAATATCCGACCCCCATTTCATGAATGGCCAAGGAGAGGTCTGATTTTGTAACTCTTGCGCAAGTGCATGAATGAGACGACTTTGTTGTTGACATTGAAGGCACTTTTTAACAAAATCAAAGGAATCTTGCTCCATCATTTTACAATAGTACCCCATGTGTATCAATTTCCTTACCATGGATTTACATCCAAAGTGTTCACCCCCAGAGCCTATAAATGGGCTTCTTTAAGGGTGAGGGGTATTTCCGCTTTAGTAAGGCATCACAAAAGCAAGCCATTATAAGATTTTCGATAGAGAACATCGGATAAAATGACATAACATGCTAAAAGATTATGTATATGAGTGTGATCATTCTTTGTTTCATCATCGGGAAAGTTCCCAGTATTTCAGTAGTTATAGATATTAGAGAACTATTCTCTCAATCTATGTGAGAACACACAAGGGCCTCAAATTTAGGTTGATAAAAAATTCCCGAGGTTCGAAGGACCTGAACCATGAAGTGGTATTATTTCATATCCTCTTTTGAAGGTACCAAGAAAGCAGCACTTTCCATGGCATCAAAAAGTCTATTCTCCCTTCTAGGGATGTTTCTATCATGAAGGAAGAGAACCGATTAAGCAAGAATAAAGCAAGGTCTTGATATTGAAAGAACTTATCTTGTTTAGCTTGATAGGTCCCCGTAATCTAATTCACAATAAGCTTAGAATCACCTAGTATGCAGAGATTTTTTATCTTAAGTGTGATCGCAGCACACAAGCCAGTAATAAGAGCTTTGTACTCAGTGATGTTGTTAGTGCAAGGAAAATCCAATCGAAAGGATAGAGGGACCAGCTTGCCTTTAGGGGATATCAATACCACGCTCGCTCTAGAACCAGTCTGACACCTTGATCCATCAAAATAAATCTTCCATTCAAGGTCATAATTAATTGTGAAAATATTCTCATCAAGGAATAAATCCAACCCTAGGAAGGAGTGAGATGAGTCTGCCAATTGATTGGAAACTACTTGACCCTTTATTGATTTTTGAGTAACAAACTTTATATCAAACTTAGAAAGCAACATAACCCATTTCGCTAACCTCCTAGCGAGGTCGACACTAGACAATAGATGCTTTAGAAGGTCAGTTTTTACAATGATGTGTGTTTCATCATGGAGAAGATAGTGCCTCAACTTCTGTGTAGCTAAGACAAGAGTGAGGCATTATTTCTCCATGGAGGAATAATGAGTTTCATAATCAACTAGGATGTGGATAATGTAGTAGACCGCTCTCTCTTTCCTGACATTGTCATACTGAGCCAGTAAAGTTGTCAAAGCATAGGGTGATGTTGCGAGATAAAGTAAAAAGGGTCTATCTTGCATAGCCAACATCAATACAAGAGGATTGGCCAAATAGGCTTTGATTAACTCAAAATATTTTTGGCACTCTTCATCCCATATGAAGAGAACATCTTTATTTAATAAATGAGTGAAAGGAAGGGTATGATTAGCCAATTGAGATATAAATCTATGAATTTCTTGAATTTTCCCTTGTAAACTTTGTAATTCAGTAATATTTCTAGGTGGAGGCATGTTAACAATGGCATCAATCTTATTCGTGTCGACTTTGATTCCATGGTGAGAAACTATAAATCCTAAAAGCTTTCCTACATATACACCAAAGATGCACTTATGGGGATTGAGCCTCATCTTATAGAGTTGAATCCTTTCAAAGATAAGATAAAGGTTCTTTACATGATCTTGATGGGTTATCGATTTCGCTAAGATGTCGTCAACATAGTCTTCTAAGATTTTGTGAATAAAATCATGAAAGATCAGGGTCATCACCAGTTGGTAAGTTTCTCTTTTATTCTTTAACCCAAAGGGCATGAACACATAAGAGAAGGTACCCCAAGGGGTAGTGAAGGTTTTCGTGTACCGATCTTCCAGGTTAATATGGATTTGATTGTAGCCCAAGAAGCCATCCATAAAAGATAACAATGCATGGCCTGGAGTCAAATCTACAATTATGTCTATATTAGGCAATGAAAAATCATCCTTAAGGAAGCCTTATTAAGATCTCAAAAGTCAATACATGTGCAAATATGGCCATCAGGTTTACTAACAACAATGATATTCAAGATCCAATGGGATTAGTCGATTAGATGGATAAAGCCTGCTTTCAACAACTTCTCTATCTCAGTCTTAACCATCAATGCCACCCTGAGATTGATCTTTCAGATCTTTTGTTTAATTGGCTTGGTGTTGGGACATAAGACAATATTGTGAACCTTTATGGATTCATCGATACTGAGCATATCCTCATATGTCTAAGTGAATATATCTAGATAATATTGTAAGAGATTAGAATGTTCATCTGCTTCCTTTGAAGAGAGAAAATTCCCAATCTTAATTACTTTTTTAGAGGACTTAGGATCCATAGAGATTTCAGTAGTATCTCCTCTAAGGAGGGAACTATGATCTTCAAGATGGGATATTGGAACATCATTATTAACATTAGATAGAGGGTCTTCCTCATCAATACTCAAGACAAATTCTCCAAAGTATGCTTGTTTATGCAAGCGATATGAGAATCGTCTCTTGTGGTGAAAAGGAGGCAACAAGAAATAGGCACCTAGGAATTCCTCAAGTGATTCATCTGAAGAAAAGACATATAAAGGGATTTTCTCGGCCTGCTCCCTTTTCTCTATCAATTCTGGATGGATCAAGTTCAGTTGTTCGGCTGAAATCATGTTAATGCGCCACCAAGGTTTTTGCTTAGATTGTTTGATAGAGCATTCCAAAACCAAATAGTGCTTGCATGAATTAAACTAGATATGGAATTGGATTCTTTGTTTGATATGCCTTAGGCCTTTCTGTCCATAGCCATACCAAGAAGTGAGCTTATATCCAAAACCATAATGAGTTTGCAAAACTTTGGGAGGTGGTGGCTCTATGTAGAGCGTTTCATTCCACCAACGAATGTCAAATGTATCTACGAGAGCACTCTTGCCTTCTTCAAAAACATTCACTTCCTTTTTAGGAATGGAGTTACTCTCCTCAATAGAGGAAGGAGTGATCTCTTGAATAGGGTCACCTTTATCTTCCTCAATGGGAGTATCACCCATCTTTTCATGAGAAGTACCTAGGAGTTCTATACAAGAGGGGTTTGCCTTGTATTATGTGATAAAGAATTCAAAGAATTCCAAGGATCCCCAATCATCACTAAGGAAATAATTCAATTGAGAGGAAGAATTGGAAGACGGGGGAGACTTAGGATATTCTGCTTTAGGTGGTTCATCTTTAACAATACTCGCTCCGGTGATAACTTCCACAGAGGGTATCAACGAAGAACACACCATAACATCAACAGTTAAGGATGGAATACAATTCTTGAGAGTGGATATGATTGAAGCATGACCAGCAATTGCTAGCTCACAAAGGTTAACATCTTTTGGATCTACTTTAACTGTAACCACCGGATTGTTTGCAATGAATTTTAAGGAACGGTGTAAAGTAGAGGTTACAACACCCATAGCATGAATCCAAGGTCTCCCCAAGAGAAGATTGTAAGGTAAAGGGCCAAACATTACATAAACCAACGTATGTAAGGTAACAAGACCCAGTTGTAGTATTATCGTGCTCAGAGCCTAACGACCAGCGTTATCAAACCCAGGAATGTACAAGGAAGAAGTTGCTAAAGAAGATGAATCGATTTTAATCTTAGGTAATAGGTCGATACTGCAAACGTTGAGAGCCAAACTAGTGTCAATGACAGTACGTCTAATACTAATATTATTAACATTAATTATAATCATCAAGGGATCTGCTTGCTTTTGCACATCTGGAGGTAGGAGTTCTTGTGGATGGAATGTAATATTCGATAATTCTACTCGAATATGAGCCAACAACGCATTAATATCCATTGGCCTAGTGGAGGAAAGCAAGAGAATCTTTTGTAAGGCTTCCTAAAGCATCTCTTTATAAACTAGAGCGGTCTTAAGCAAATCCCAAAGTGATATCTTAGCCAGAGTAATATGAAGCTACTTGACAAGATCATAATTACTTGGTGCTTTGATCGCAGGTTTAGGTGCTACAGGAAGGCTTGGTTGAGAAGGTGGTAAAGAAGTAGGAACTTGAGTAGGTTGAGATGTAGGAACATAAGGTTGTTGATCCAAGTTCTATTTATTTCTTCTTGTGTTATATGTGTGCCCAACAAAATTATATGAAGGGGAGTCTATAGCTTTCACGAACCTTGAATATAGGTCTGATGAATTACTATGACATGAGATCCCATAGAAAAAATAATCCTCCCTAGAAGAGGAGTTAGTTAGGGTCACGTAAATAATGGGTTTCTTAGGGCTTGAAGGAGCCACAAAGACCACTACTACATTCGCTGACTTCTCAATCGGTGGAGAGGAAGCTTGCTCAGGAGATTTACAAATAGGGGAGGGCACTTCTAAGAAGTTATCTAGAGTGTCATCCAACATATCAAAATCTTCCTTAGAGTTTAGGTATTAGCGTAGATGTGAAAACATTGTAAAAATAGATCCAACATCTTCACGTTGGGTTCACCAAAATGTGTGATAAGAGGGATTCACTGCACATGGGTCTCTTCATTCTCAAGAGATCACCAGGGAATGAACTACCCTTATCCACCTTAGCATGTGAAGGAATTGTGAAAGAGATGGGTATATGTTAGCTTTTATAGGGAACTACCTTATAATTTGAAAGATTGAAACTTCTAGATTCTTTCCTTAGATAGAGGAGCTCTCAGCCAAAGGACGAAAGTGAAAATTTAGGACACTAGTGTGACACACTGTCATCCAAATAGTGTCTTGGCATCCTAAGCAATAGAAAACTTAGGAACTCAAGTGGCCAGGACAAGGTTTCACTTACTGGCTCGAGTCAGAGGTGTGTTGGATGAAATAACTAGATAGAAAGTAGAAACTTAGAACAAAATATAAGGAGAACTTGGAGAAAACTTACCTTCAATTAGATGTTTGAATCTTCACTCCAAGCTCCACTTTGCAACCTACACATAAAAGAACAAGGAGAAAAGGTTGGGTCTGTATAGGGGTTTGCCTCAATCAGATCCCCGGTTTGGTGTTCCCACCTCCACAAACAACCAAGTTGAAAAGGAGTGTAAATGAAGTAAACAAAGCATGTGGTGAAAGCAAAACCCGCTTTAGGATTGGAACCCACACCATGAAGTAGCAAATGAACAAGTAGGAAAAAATAAGGAGAGAGAATGTTACCAATGGGCCTAGGCCCTCTCTGGAGTGCACAGATGCACCGTTGAGCACTTTCTTGAGAGTTGTAGCTATTGGAAGGACCTCAGTCCTACATGGATTCACTTGTGAAAGTGCTATTATCAAGAAATAAAGAGAACTCAAGAATGTTCACTGAATGGATTGAACCCAAAAATGAGAGCCAAGGAGGGATTTTTGTTGCATGCAAGGGTAGCAAAGAGTTGTTACACTCAAATTTTGACTACTAGGACACATGTCATGAGAAGTCAAGATTCGAGATTCCCAATTTCAAACTTGGAAAACCACCGGAATGCTAGCATGCCATGCAGACGTCCACGTGCCGCACAAGCGTCCAAGGCCTAGATTTTCAGGAAATGTGTTATTAGGCTTTCCTTTCTTTGCCACTAGTCCACATGGAGCCAAAATGGCGAGATTCTGACTCATGATATTTTTGTCATTAATTCCCTAAGGTGTCATAAGTACTAGGAAAAAGTGCAAAAATGTGGAATTTCCCTTAGGTGCAATTCTACAAGAGTACACCATCTTCATCTATTGTAATCCTCCACAACTCACATCACTTTGTGGCTTCTCAAATCTTTCACTGCTCAAGACTCCTCCTACCTAAAATATCCTTCACGTGAGCTTTTCCTCTACCTCCTTCATAGTTTTTTCTACCCACAAGTCTTGGTGGATCCTCTCCATGCTCAAGATCCCTGGCTCTCATACCAATGGACACAAATGACCATAAAATCCTCTACATTGTCCCAAAAAAGATTAATCCCAAATTCACAATTTTATAATCTTTGCAACTAACACTATTTATTTTGATAATTTCATTTGTAAAATTAAACTAGATTTAAATTTACACAAGCATAATGGAAATAAATTTATTTTATTTCTATCAATAGTTTACAATTGGATTACAAATTACAAAGATTCAAATCTTCAAATGTTTCTTGTCTTCACATTTCCCGATCATCTATTCTTTCTACAATTCATTTGTTATTTCCTATGCTCTTGTATTCCACTATTTTGGTGCATCTCTAATTACATCTTTGATTAATGCGGTCCTCAATCATGTGACAAAAACAGACACATCTTTTAGTATCATGCTCAACAACTCGATGGAATTGGATTTTTTTTGAGATTCGTACTATTTAGGATACATCTCGAAAAATAGTTGAATCTTAGGTAATGCTATCACTTTATCTTTTAATAATTTTTTTAGGACATTAGTGTATGATTCTGATAACTTAGTAAATTTTTTGTTTCATCCTATATTATTTTTATTTGAAGGAATATAGACCATGTTAGCCACAACCTTGTTCTTACATGAGACTGACACAACTGACTCACTATCCTAGCATGAGCATGAGGGCGAATCCCCACACTGAACAACTACTTGGTGATATTCTCTCAAAGTGGCACACAAATGCGTGAAAGAAGGATACTTCATTAGAAAAAATTCTCTTGTAGCGTAGGTTGCAAGTTCCTAATAAGCACCTTTTAAACATTGGAGTCAGGAAAAGGATAGGAAATCTAATAAAAACTAACCTAATACTAGGCTATAAAGTTAGTCAACTTCTTGTGGGTTCCTTTCTTACATCGAACAAGATCGTTGAAGGCGATATTTAGCTTGAAGTTGGCTTGGAACTGCTAGAGAAATTGGTTAACTTGTTGGTCAAAAGAGAAAATAGAATTATTTTTGAAAAAGCACAATACCATTCTAGAGCAATGTCCTTGAGGGAACACAAAAAAAACTTGGCCAACAAAGCATCATTATGAAAGAAATCAATACATAATGTGTTAAAGGGTGAGACATGCATCCAAGGGTCCCCACAACCATTATACTTTTCAAACTTTGGAATCTCCACCCCATGAGGGATAGGAGTGTTCAGAATGGAAATGGAAAGAGGACTATGGTGGTGGAAGGGATGGAACATAGGTTGAGAGGAGGAATTGACCAAAATTTCCAACTGACTTTGCAAGCGTCCCAAGTTTTGTAGTAGAGCATTAAGAAAAGGATCAATGAATGAAGTATGACCAAAAGGACCTCCACCACCTATACCACTAGAGCCCTTAGCATCGATACCTATAGAGGAATCGACACTAGAAATAGGGACACCTTGAGCCTCAAGTGTAGCATAGCTAAAACCCAAAGGGACATTTTTTAATTTAATTGTACTATCTTTCTCAGGTATAAAGTTGGTATTAGTAGGATCCATGCCAACCATACACATTGACACCTCGAGCATCGACACATTCAATTGTTTTCCAACAATTTTTTATCCATAGTCTAGATTAATATTCAAGTTAGAAGTGTAGACGAGGACATGATTATCCACAATATCTGATATCCCTCGAAGGAGTTATATACCTCTTCAATCCTTATCCAACATGGTTCTTAATTTCTTAGTGATAGGAGCCACCTGGGGAAAGTTATCATCTTGTGCCATAAATTTCTCAAGCTCCTTGAGTCTCATATCTAGGGAATATATTTTCTCTACAAGAATCCTGAGAGTAACATCATCCTCCAGAGAAGGGACATAGGGTGAGGTAGGGGGAGGAACATGAGTCACCACCTCACCAAATGGAGAAGAGAAATCGATAGAGACTCCTAAAATAATTTCTTCAAAAGTAGGACCGGTTTGAGGGGAACTAAATCTTCTAGATCCCATTCTAACATGTTGAAGAATCCTTCTTACAACATATTTGAAGCTTGTAGATTGGGTCATAAATCCCATAAATGCTTCACAACACACCATCTGCAACACACCCTAGATGTGAGAGAAGAATTTTTTTTGAACACAAGAGAAGGAGATAGAAGATTCTCATTGGGCTCACCAAAATGTAGAGGAGGGGATTCACTACTCTCGTGTCTCTAGGACAAGAAAAAGTCAGTATGGATCAAATAACCCTCGACTACCTCAATGAAAAAGATAAGAAAATGAGGTGGAAAATGAAAGACAAAATGGACACTATTTTATGATTTCAGGGATGGAGGATTTTGGGAATCAAGTGAGCAAACCAAAAAGGTCTCAGACTATGGACTAACTAGCTCTTATCCATATAGTGTGGGAATCGTATGATAGCATGACATGCTATCATCTCAAGGATGTATTGGAATCTTGTATGGACCAAGAACAAATTCTACAATCATAGACTTGTAAGGTGTGCTAATGACCCAAAAAACTTAATCCAATAGTTTAAATAGAATGGATACAATGCTGCTAAAGCATAAAATAAACAAACCACAACAAGAAGAATACTATAACTTAAAAGATAAATTGATTATGAAAAAATACAAAGCAAGGGTAATATAAATCCAACTTATGAGCGATCCAGCCTCCCACAAGCTCCACATGAATGAAGTACCTATACACACAAAGATGAAAAAAATGTTGGGGCTATGTTTTGAAGTTTTCCTTAGTAAAACCCCAACTTTGGTGTTTCCACCTCCATGGACAACCAATATACAACAATAGAGAGAAAAATAATAAAGAAAAGTAATAGATAGAACTTATAGAAAGAAAAGACAATCTATATGCTAAGCTATAAGTAAGACAATGCAATAAAGAAAATGTTACCCTCCCTCCTACATGCTTGAAGAAGACACGAAAGGAAGGAAAATAGCCTTGAGAGCATAAGACAATAGTTCCAACGACGTAAAGATTGAAACCTATAAGAAACAATGGTGTAAAAGCAAGAAGCAATAAGAACAATGGTGTAGAATGGAATATTGGATTGAAAGTGTAGAGGGAATGAGAAAGAAGAAAGTCAAATTGAATGAATGGAATCAATAGAATTGAGAGAGGTAAGTTCAAAATATATTTTGGAGGCAAAATAGGTATTTCGCAGGTGGTTAAGGTTCATAGGAAGCATTGCATTTTGCAAGGTGATAGAGAACCATAATGTCCCAACATCTACTAGCCTAGGAATATTGTCAGGATGCCAGCGTGCCACACAAATGCCTGCATGACATGGAGGTGTCCGTGACAAAAATACCTCACCAATGGAAAATGACAAAGCACATGCAATAGTGAAGGGTAAAGGTGGTATATTTTTGTATTTTCAAGATTATAAAGCTAAGGTAAAGGCGATGTGGGAAACTGCACTAGGGTGCAATTTTATGCCTCAACATAAACTAATTTAAAGTATTTTTCCTTTAGTTCAAACTCATGAAAACCAATGCAACCATTAACATGTAAATCTATTACTTTGTGATATGGCGACAATGGTGGAACCTTGTAAAATCCTTCTTTGAAAACTCTTCGAGCTCTTAAATTTTTTTCCCAATGCTAGAATTTTCAAATATGACTTGATATTTTCTCATTGAAAATATTTACCACTTCCAAGGTCACATCTATGTTTGCCTACCAAAAGAGAACATCAACCAAAACTGAAACAAATTGAGACAACTCCAACAAAACTAAAACATAATTTTTTTGGTTGACCCAAGATTGTGCACTCACCTAGGATGCTCCTACATCAAACATGCCAAGTAGATTTTTTTTTTAGCATAGGCTCACAAATGTAGAGTTGATTAGTTGAACTATTCTTCTAGGTTGCAATAAACCTTGAAAAAACTCCATCACTGTCCAAAGTTCTCAAGATCAATCCTTCTTCCTCTTTTTCTAGCATCATGTTGGAACCTGTGCCATCTTCCTCCAATTATGCTACTCACCACTCTTCTTCCTTTTCCTCATGGAATCATGTCCACCATGAACCATCCTCCTCTGCAAAATACTCTCTAGTCTCTTCTCATTCGTGGGATCCAACCCACCTCCAACTGACCACCTCCACCAAACATCACCTACAATATTCTCTACAATATCTACAATCAAATATGCAACATCTACAATATAATTTTATTCTCTATCTACCCTTCCTTCTACCATCTTATCTGAAAAAAAAATATCATCATAAAATAAATTTACCTTAGTTGCAACCTTAATTTTTGTTGTGACATATTCCACATCCTCATCAACTATAACTTTATGTTCTTCTCCCTTTGCTACAAAAATGAGCTTCAACATCTAATCTTGTCCAATCACCAACATTTGTGCTAACAGATCATCATTTTCCCCATTCTCTACTTTCTCCCAATATTGTTTCTAGAACAATATTCTCTCAAGTCTCCTCATGACCCACCCCATCTTCATCTTTTGTAATCCTCCACAACTCACATCACTTTGTGGCTTCTCAACTCTCTCACTATTCAAGACTCCTCCTACCTACGACATCCCTCACATGAAATTTTCCTCTACCACCTTCACACTCTTTTCTACCCGCATGTCCTAGTGGATCACCTCCATGCTCAAGATCCCTGGATTTGATGCTAATTGACAAGCATAATGGAAACAAACATATTTTATTTCTATCAATAGTTTGCAATTGGATTACAAATTATAGAGATTCAAATATTCAAATGTTTCTTATCTTCACATTGCTCCCTCATCTATTCTCTCTATAGTTAATTTTTTATTTTTTATGCTGCTTTATTCCACTATTCCATGCATCTTTGATTATATCTTTGGTTTTATTTATTTATATTTCTAAGATTTTCCTTTTACCAAGGCTCAACCCTCTTCTCAAAGTTGCTCAAACTCTTTCACACCCGCCAAATCTATATTACCATTATTTTTGTTCATCTTTGAACTTTCAACTACCATTTTTTTATCTATTGGAGTGGTGCAACAACCCCTTATTCTCCCACACATTTCCTCTTCTCTCCAATCTAGTGCCCCACTCCTATCTTGAATTCTGCAACTTCCATTTCATCTTTGCACACAATTTCACTTCATTTTAAAAATTTCACTCTTCTCAATTGGGCACGGGTTGTCCATGTTTTCCTATTTGCATTTTATATTTCCATTTGGCATTCTTCTCTAATCTTCCTACTTGGTATCTCCTGCTGCATCTTCTTCCAAATCAGTCCTCTTCTCCTTTTGTATAACATAATCTTCCTATCATGCCTTTTTTTCCCACTCATTTCCTTCTTTTCACATGTTGTTTGAAAATTTTAAAATGTTAATAACCTAGGGAAACCTCGCATTCCAAGCTCTATGCATCCCCCTTTCACACTGTCCCCCTATTCACAATTAAATTTACAGTTATAGTTTTCAAAATAGCACGTTCCCCATACCTCTCCAACTTCCTCAGTTTATAATTTTTATCCTCTTTCATAGCCCTCATTCCATTTTATTTTCTCCATATTCCTTTGAAAAATATTATCTTCCATGTCGTTCCCCTTAATTTATATTCATTATACATTTGACATTGAATTTTAAACTATTTGTCCTTTAGTTCTATCTCATGAAAACCAATGCAGCCATCAACATATAAATCCACTACTTTGTGATATGGAAACAATGGTGGAACCTTTCAAAATCCTTATTTGACAACTCTCCGAGCTCTTAAATTTTTTTCCAATTCTAGCATTTTCAATTGTGACTTGATATTTTCTCATTGAATTTTTGTCACTTCCAAGGTTGAATCTGTGTTTTCCTACCAACATAGAACATCAACCAAAGTTGAAACATCATTTTTTTGGTTGAAAAATAGGATTTTGCATTCACATGAGATGCTCCTACATCGCCAAGTGACACCTAGTACAAGTATTATGGTGAAAAAATACTCATAGCTATCATGTGTGATAAACAAACTATTATCTTATAGGTCCTTGTGACTCATCCATCCATATCTATTGCATGAGTCTTATAGTGGTTTTAATATATTCACGTCTCAATTGGTCCATTGTATCTCTCTATGGTTCCTTTCCACATTTTCTACAAATTAAATTTCCTCAATGACCTAAACCCATTGTATTCTTATTAGAATAATTTTTATCATAGTTACAACAAGAAAATTAGAGCTAGTTTTAGGATAGGTTATAAGCTCAAATCTAAGGGATAACAGTTACAACCTTTAGGAATGAGACAAGAAAGGAAAGTTTGAACCCAATGATTGGGGACATATGTTATCATTACTAAATATGGCTTTTTTAATCATAAATTAGCCATCTCTAAATAGTCAAGAGATTGTAGAATCCATAAATATTGTGCACCTAAAGTGATTAAATTCTTAATTTAAATAACTTCCCAATATTAAATATAAAAAAATAAAAATTTAAAAATTAAAGAGAAAAATCATCCTCTAAAAAAAACCACTCTAAGTGTCACCTATGAAAAGTGCCATGGTGAAGAATTTATCACAAGTGTCATGTTCAATAAATAGAGTCCATTATTTTTCAGTTCCCCATCACTCAGCCATCCATATCCATTTCATATTATTATAGCCGTTTTAGTATATCCACTCTAGCTAGTCCATCTTATCCCTTTATGTTCTATTCCATAATTTTTCCATTGACTTGAGCCATCAACCTATCCTCCTTAGTGTATCCTCCCATCCATTAATATTGTGATTATTATACTACATTGAACCATCAATATATCCCCTTTAGCAAAAAATAATCATTTTTCCATGTCACATAAATATTAGTAGAGTTTCCTACACATTCTACCACTCCATTATGCAACTTATTCTTTCCTTGATCTATTTATTAGATAATGCAATCCTTTACATAAAACCAACACGTATCTTGTTCCTCTAATTCCTGGAAAGCCACTCTTTATGATACTTCCTATCCCAATTACATCTTTAAACCTTGTTTTATATTATGCAAGTGATTACATCTTGTCTTAGAAAATATATTTCTTACACATGTTTTGTTGCTTGCTTATTACCTAGGATGGAATCCCTAGTATTGATTTTCATAAATTTCATGCTATCCCTACAACTATTCTTATAAATTGTCCTAAAACTATGCTTTTACATTGTACCCATCCCTACACTTAAGACACATAAACATAAATTATATGGACCTTAAACTCATAAAATACACACTTGAATCATCATGTTTAAAAAAAAAACCAAAAATCTCTAAAAAACCTTGATAACATGCAACAATCATATAATTTTTCCAATTTTGAGACCCTATCATCATACTTTTCATTTTTAGGATATAAAATTCCCCATATTAGGCACCACAATATCATCACTTTGTAATCTATTCCCTAGTACATAATATCCACTAATTTATCAAATTATTTATCTCATCACTTGTAATCATATTACCTACATTTATAACCTTCACTTGTTAATATAAATCCATTAATTATTATTCATGTCCTTGTTTTCCCTTTACATCATGATTCACCTTGTGTAAATTATTAGTTATATTACATAATTTTATTTAGTTTACTAATTCAATTATTCCATTTTATCACCATAATTTCCTTTTGAATTATTCCATGTTAAAACTATTCATCATTCCATATTATAATATATTCACTAATACACCATACATTTATCATACAAACATCATAAATAAACATCATATTGAATCTAGCTACTCATCAATGTCATATATATATTATGCAATACATTAGGCATCCATCATTTATCCATTATCTATCAATCACTTGTGTATTTTACATCACCACTATGTGAATCATAATAAAACCATATGCATCATATATAAACATTTCATTAGTACACATATCATCATAATCATAATCAAATAATATATTCATAATCATAATTAAGCATATATGATTGAATCACAATCACAATGATAAATGTACATCATCAGCTATCATCAATAAAAATAGAATCCATACATCAACATATAATCATAACTCACAAATAATTATATATATATAGCCATACTACATTGGCATTTATGCATCTATTAAATCATGAATAAATCAAATACCATGGTATCAACTATACCATCTCTACGTACATCATCAATTTGAGTACATCAAGATCTATAGAGAATATGAATCAATATGTAATATAACTAAATAATATATACATATAATAAAATTATCATACAACAAAGTGGAGAACAAATGTTTTTGCTAGCACTACCACTTGGAACTCTAGCTCTAGCCCCTAGGTGGTGGAGGTGGTGGTGGGTACATCAATGATACAAAGTGGATTGATCTCTTTAACACACTATATTTAAAAGATAATTTCTCAACATATGGTGGTGACCTATAACCTACAAAGAATACCTACTCATAGAGTTACCTATATTATTAGACCTCATGTAATACCCACATTATTTCTCTAGTCACTATGGCCATGTAGGTCATTATCTTTAAAACCCTAGGGTGATAAACTAACCATGCCTAACATTTCTCACTATGGATCCTCTAAGCATCAGCTTGGGATCATTGTAGATTAACTATAGCTCATCTCTCTACCATCCATCCATCCCTTTTTTCTCTAAAAATGTATCTCTTAACCACTAGCCCATATTTTTCTACCTATATGCTATTACACCTTTCCTATAGTTTTTCCCTCTTAGCCTATTGATTAGTCTCACTTCCCCTCATCTAATATCTCTCCATATAAAAATAACCCCTCTTAGATAGAGATATAACTAGACTCACTTGAATGCAATTTTCCTTACTCTACCCCGTAGTCTACCATTGTGTCCATTGGTCATCTATCTTCAAGAATCAAATCTTTCCCAACCTTGAACCTAGGTCTAGGCCTAATCCTATCCTTGAATTGGAGCATATACTTATTGTAGACACTTAAAATTGTCCTGACTGATATTGCACACTTGAATCTGATTACTAACACCGTTCCATCCTAAATTCATTTTATTTTCAACTGTTTAATAGAATAATCCTAGTCATTTAATTAAATGCATCATTCTCATCTATTAATCTGATAATTAATTTCATTAGGTTTATTTAGCCCCTTTCACACTAACTTTTCATCTTGTTTAATTGGATAATGTAAATTATTTAAATTAAACCCATTTATGTCCTTCCATTTAATTGAATAATCTAAATTATTGAATTAAATATCACATTCACCCTCTTTCATTAAATAAATCAATTATTTAATGAGCATCCTAATTTCACTCAACTTGCACAATTAAAAATTTGTTTTAATTATCTAATTCCTATTTTCCCTCACCCATCCACTTGCATGGGAATATTCCCTTGGAATATTCTTCCATTTGAACTCAAAAATGGAATATTCTTTCCTAACAACTTCTCTAAAAAACTTCTTAAAGTTTAACAAGTGTGCTTCTTTGCATCATTGTGAGCCATTGATTAACTCTTTGATCCATGTGATCTTGCATTCTCATCCATTGATGAGAATCCTCGATCCATGCCTTCACCTCTCATGGCTTCTCATCCCTTGATTGATCAAATTAATATTAGCCATTGATTCACCATTTTATCCTATAAATACATTCCATTTCTAGGAGAAAAGGATCCACAATCATTTGAGCAAAGTTATGCTATTTTTTTGCATCCAAACTTTCATCCATTAGCATTTATTTGGGTATTTTTCATCCATTGTGGTTCAAATCACCATTATCAGTCATCAATCTATCAAACCAAGCTTGTTTTGATCTAAGGGATTGGGAAAGGGCTGCCATTCCACATCAATGTAGCACCAATCCCCCAATGGGATGAGGTTTGAGGAATTTAACTAGGTTTCCTTTATGCATTTCTTCATTGTTTTGTTTAATGGCTTATTTGTTTCATGCTTTCAATAATTTCATTGGGATTATAGCTTAACTAACTAAACCTTGCTTAATTTCATATGGATCTGGTAGATTTAGGTCATGTTATGATTATAGTCACATTTTGGAACTAGAAGGATGGCAAAAATAACTTTGTTTGGCAAATTTTCCTTGAGATTCCCATGTTTTATAGTTTACAGGCAGTGATTCGCTTTTGTTTTTACTAGAGTGACATTTTTAAGGAATAGTGACACTTTTGAAATGCAAAGTCACTTTTGAAATTCAACGATGATTTTGGCTTTATGGCATCACTTTTGAATTTTTTAATAGTCACTTTTGATAACAGTGATGCTTTTGAAACCTCTAGTTTTTGATAGGTACAATAGAGATCCACTTTTGTCCTTCACCAGAGCATTGCTTTTGAATTACAGTGGCACTTTTGTGGAACAACGATGCTTTTGATGTCTACCATAGCAACACTTTTTTGGTCCAACAACACTTTTTCAAGGTAAAACAAAGAGCTATATTTTAATTTTTTCTTTGATTTTTCAATTTAATCCACTCCCTGATCATTTAATAACTTCTAATTTTTTTCTGTGAGGCTAACTGATTTTGCAGATTTGAAAAGGAGCAAAAAACTAGGAAATTATTTACCCCAACTTGGTGGGGTCATAACTTTCTGCTCAATGCTCGGAATTCAAATCTGTTTACACCATTGGAAAGGTCTCCAAGAGTACTAGATCAATTCTTAAAAATAAATGCCTAAAAAAATAAATTTTAAGGAACTAACGCCAGTTTCAACCCTAAATTCTGCTCCAAAGACATCTAAAAATATGATTTACTAGAACCTAGAAAATACTTAAAAACACCTAAAAATTTGGATTTTTTAATTTTTCTCAGTTCTATTTATTGTAAAAGTGTTTCAAAACTTATGGGATGATATAACCCATCATATGCTATTTTATTTCATGTCTTAGGACAACTAAATTTTAATTGGGTTTAAAATTTACAATGCTACGATATTTCAAAGTTGGTTAAACTTGAACCCATACATCCTCACCATTGCAATGTTGGTTAAAATAGAACAAATACAACTTCATACTTTAGCTTGGTGCTATTCAAAATGAAGTCATCATTTCCTTTGAGTATTTAAAAGTAATGAGTGTATTGCATGAGTGCTTTTCTTATGTAAACTTGTAGTGCGTATCCACTCCCCTTGTGCTTCATGTGATTTTGTGTGAAGAGAAACACTCCAAGTGTAAAAAAAAATTTGGTCACCACAAGAAATTTCTATGTATCCACTCCCATTGTGCTTCATGTGATCTTGGGTGAAGAGAAATAGAATTTTTCTTGTCTTTATTAGAAAGTGCCTACTAATGAGATACATCCCACAATGGAGAACTAATATAAGTGACTCTTAAACAAGAATGTTTATTGTGGGCTATATAAAGGTTACAAACTTGAAAAATAGTAGCTTCAATCTGTGAGGGGAATAACATATTGGGCCTCATCCTAGTTTGGACATGTGGGCCGAGTAGGAAAAACTAAATCCTTTAGTGTCTTCTGGGTGTTTTATACATCTCGGTTTTCACTATTATCATTAAACACTTTGTCTTAGAAACCTATCCTTGTTTTCCAAAACATACTTTAAATTAGTGCATAGGAGGCACATCACTCCTAGAAGTTACTTACCACGTCCAATTTTGGGTTGAGGTAATAAAGAAAATAGGGAAGGGAATCTTTTGCTTGGCGTGCCAAGATGGTACATTTCCTTGACATAGCCTATTTTTCCACTCCATCTTCATGGATTTATCATCTCTTAGGGGATTTTGGTAAGCCTACCAAGAAGAACGTATCTACTCTATTAGGTTGTTATTTATTGTTCTTGTTGAGTTAGTTTGAAACTTTGTTTGATTTAAAAGGAACTCAAAACAAACATCAACATGTTTGTCAAATTTCAAATCCCTTGGACTTAGTGTGAATACATTTGAAAATCCCTATATTGTTTCTTGTCCCTAAGGATTTTATCTTTAGAGGATTCTAAATATTTGTACTTATATCTCAATTCACACTTTCCAAACTCAACATAGGAGACTATGGCTTTAGCCTCTTGATTTTCACATATTGGAATTTATGTAATGAACATTACTAAGTTATAACATTTAGAGTCAAATATAATCAAGAAATTTGAATGTGGTAAAAGAAATTTCACTAAATTAAAGTTTAAATCTAATGAACACACCACACATTGGGCTTATTTTCAAAACACATTAACTCCCAAGAAATAAAGTGAAACAAGGAAATGTATTTCCAAATATTGTATCAAAGTTCTACTATCCAAACATTGAGTTCTTAGGTTTCATCACTTTAGGGGTAAAGCATGTTTTTAACTACCTTGGTTTTGTAAAACAAATATCCCTTTTAGGTTAATACATTTTTGGTCAAAAATATCATCCATCTTTATACATTTCACATTCCACATTATAAAAAACTTTAGAAACTTTGGACACATCAACATTCTAGACTTAGGCTATCCTCAAATCAATCCCCTAACTTAGCTATTTGTGTGTAAATGAATCCTTTTCCATACACTTAGTTGAGTTAGTCATCAACCTTTTGAACTAGTATATCTTAAAGGTCACAAGTATACCTTTAGATTCACAAGTTCATTAGCATCTTTTATCCAAGACATCAAACATCAAACCTTTTAGTCTAAAGTGTTTTCCAAAGTTTAGGAAGTTCATCCCCATATCACTCACCCCTTTGCATCCTCCACTCACATAATTGGTCCAAAAAAACTTAGAGGGTCCCTTTTATCAAAATTTGTGTCAACTAGAGAGTTCCAAAAATACAAGTCTCAACAAACCTCTCCCATAGTTGATCCATAATTTATGGTAACAACAAGGTCACAACACAAGAAAAACACGGAGAAAAATAAACCTACATCTACCACAAGGGATACCACCCAACAAGAATTCAGCCCTAGGAGCCACTCTACCCCATCACAACAACCAAAAAATCCACTAGGGATGGGGTATGAGGTAGAATATGTCAAGAAAAACCCATTTGAGATCATTGAGGAAGAACTCCTTGAATACCAATAAGATCCTAAAACAATCCACATCATCAACACTTTGATAAAGAAAAACCCTACACAATGCATGCTAGCTTTATCAAAAGAAGGGGCTAAACTCCCTTCAACATTTTACTTTGACAAAATTAGGGAACAAACCTTATGGAATGTAGCTTCAATTCCTCCAACTTTCATCACACAACCCTTGGCACAAGGTTTGAATAAATCTATAGTTCAACCAACTTCATCCCTTGTACCAAGTCAAACATCAACTTCCAGTCTTGCAACTAGAATTGGAACCAAGCTTGGTATCACTCCCAATTTAGGAGGTAACACACTTTTGGGTACACACGAATCCAACCTTCCCCAAAACATAAATTGGATAGCAACATTTGGTGCCCTATCACATTTTTCCACCACCATTCATGAACACCCTTTACATCCACACATACCACTTACATTCCATAACACCACAATGACCTCAAAATTTTGAGTGCAACCATCTTCTTCAACCACCACAAGTACCCAAAGTGTGCCTAATGTTACACAAAGTAATGTGAGCCAAGTACCCCAAGTAGAAAAACAAGGGAAAGTAGACACCCTCACATAAGGTCAACCCTTAACAAGTTGTTCCAAAATACACTCAAAACAACTCGTAAACCACTTCAAGATCACTTGTCATGAATCCCAATCAAAGAAACCCATTGGTCATGAATCCTATCAACCAAGGTAACACCTTGGCACCAAATCCAACACAACAAGGGAATCCTCAACATCACAACAATCAAGGGAACCCTTCCAACAAACTAGTCCAAAGAATTCCATTGATATCACAATACCAAATGGCACCATCATCTCAACCATTGGTTCCCCAAGTCATGCAAAATCAAATGGGACCCCAAACCTACATTCCTCCACCCCAACTGACAATTTTACAAGGAATGATGGCACAAAACAACCCCCAAAATATCATTACACAACAAACATCTCAAAATAAAATTAAACCATGACTCACTCCCACCATGGTTACTGTAAATCCATCTCACATACCCCAAAATCAAAACACTTCTACGTTGCAAGCACAACAAGCTCAAGCATAAGCTTTGCAACAACAACAAGCCTATCAACAAAAAGCTCAAGCTCAAGCTTTGCGACAACAACAAGCCCAACAAAAAGTGTTGCAAGCACACAAAGCCTATCAACAAGCATTGCAACAACAACAAGCCTAATAACAAGCATTGCTCGAACACCAACAACAAGCATTGCTAGCACAAAAATACGATCAACAACAATAAGTGCTTATGCAACAACAACAAAAACAACAAGGCTTGTACTACAACCCCTAATAATATTCCAACATGTTGTAAAAAATCTTGAACCCAACTTTTCAAGGAGCATACACACCTCCACCACTATCACCATCACCTACACAATATCAAAATCAACCCGACATGCCATATAACACCCCCATATCAAAATACCACCTCCAATTCATCTACCATCTTGCAATATAACATGTATGCACCTCTACCAAATCCTCAAGATGATTTGGCATCACAAATTAAGGTTCTCACACAACAAATCTAGGACATTCAAATGGGGAAAATAAAGAAACCACATGCACAACAAAACTTGTGTCCATGCCCCTTCGATAGGAATATCGTGATGGTACCTTTCCCACCTAGTTTTAAATTCCCAAAATTTGACAAATACACATGTCAGGGAAATCTAATCGATCATATCAAAGAATTTCACGCATTGTGTATGGAGGTTTCTTGTAATGATTCCTACTTGATGCACCTTTTCCCACATAGTTTAATAGGCCCAATGATTGATTGGTTCTCACAATTTCCTTCAAGAATTCAAACCTTCCAAGAGATAATCGATGGGTTCATATATTATTTCTATTATAACCTAGACATGGACATGAGCTTGGAAGAGCTATACACCCTCAAACAAAACAAGGGTGAATCCTTCAAAAAATTCCTACAATGGTGGAGGAAAAGAGTTAGCAAGAGTAAATGGCCTATTCCTAAGGAGCAACAGATAGGAATCATCATTGCCAATGTGGACACATACCTATCTTTTCAATTAAAAATGCAATGTGTCACAACATATGAAGAGCTTATCCCTAGGGCCCTTAAAATTGAGAGAGCCCTTATTGCACAAGGGAACACACAATCTTACAAGGACAACTAAACATCTACTAGTTCTTATGAAAAATCCCATGTATGTGCTAAGAACAAGAACATAACTAGTGATAGTGTCATTGATGCAAAGGTAGTCCTAAGTGCTCCTAGACAAGCAACCACCCAACCCATGAACATGCAACAAACAAACATGCAACTGCCAAACAATCAACCAACAATCAATGTAGAAAAAACTCAACATGGACCAAAAAGAAAAAAAAGTGCTCCTAAATGATAATCCACTCCCTTAGGGGAACCTATGGAAGATGTGTTGAAGAAGTAGATATAGTCTAACCTTATCACACTCCCAAATTTCTCAAACTATCAAGAGGCACAAGTAAAACCTCCTAGCTATAGAGAAGATTATTTTTGTGAATTTCATCGATACAAAGGTCATAATACACAAAATTGTTTTAGACTCAAGCATATAATCCAAGATCTTATTGAACAAGGAGACATTGATGTTGATCAAAAATTTGGGAATGAAAATCTAATTTTTTATATAAACCCTATGCATGATCATACAAAAGAAAAAGATTCAGGAAATGCATCAACCTCAAATAACATAAACAATACTCATGATAGCACAGTGGGACACATTCATATTATTCATTTATCACAACATGAGGAATCAAACATGTATCAGGGTAATATTTTAAAACAAAGTCCAAACCAATCAACGGTGTCTAGCAATATTTCATACTACAATGGCATCAAATATGTATTAGATTGTGATATCTATCCCACATATGACTCAGTGATTGGGAATATTGAATAAGTTCCAAAGGAGCAAGAAATATCACCCTTGGGATGTTTATTTCTGATGGGCATATAGATGCTCTTCATCCAAAATAAGAGTCCCCCAATCTTGATATTCCTCCACAAGAGCAAGCAACAATCGAGATTCTTGATCCTTATAGTGACTGTACATAACAAAATCTTTTGAATCAATACCAACATCTTTTGAAGCAGTATCAACAAGCAACAATTTCATAGAATCAAAGCAAACAGTCCATATTCCTGAAGAGTAGGAACCCATAGCAATATCATGTGTTCATGACAAGTCATATTCAGTTGCTATGGATCAAAGGATATATTATTAGGGAAAAGGATTAGGTATTTTCAATACCTTTATAAAATTGTGGGTGATCTTGTATAATACAACCATCAACATAGGGGGCACAATGAATCCTTATGATGAAAATGTTGCCAACACTACAACTAGTTGTATCATGAATCGTCATCCACCCATCATCTCATACACAAGTTGGGACCAACACAGAAAGGAGAACATCATTGAAGCAAAAGAAATAGTGAAGCACAAAGGAGATGCTAAATAAAAATGGATACCAAAGAAAAATAAAGAAAATCATCCCCCTAAAACTCCATTAGTCAAATAAACTATGGGAAAAATAAAAAAGGGAAATGTATCCATCAAAGTTGTCCACAAATACAAAGGCAAGCTTCTCAAGTGATGTACGAGACATATCCAATAGTTGGTCTTAATTCCACTCAAACCTCCATTCCCACCCATCATTGCTCATATTCCCAAGTTTGGAGAGTCAAAGGTTCCAAACCATCGACCAATCCATCTCATATTCCTTCATGCATGACACCATACAATCCATTCATGATATCCAATTCTCGTGTTAACCATTTTTTGGCAACTACTCTTCATCATAAGGATTTTGAAGGTACTATATCACGATGTGTGCACATAGACAAGTTTAATTCTAGGACCAACAAGGTAGATTAGAGTTCTTTGAAGTTGCATTCAAGTGCTCGTATCTTAGAAAAGAAGCTTCTTCAAGTTGGATATCATTGGAGTTCATTATGACATTGGCCTCTACAATAGTATCACCAAGTGGTTCAAAATGAGGGAAAAATTAAAAAAATAAAAAAATAAAGAAAAATAGTAAAAATAAAATTTGTCCTCTTGTGAAAACCACTTTGGTGGTGCTTTGGGCAAGTACTATGATGAGAACCTAGAAAATAGGAATCATGAGTATAATCAAGCATCAATATGATCCTTTGTAGACAAAAGTATCTCATCTTTGTCATGAAAAATCCAATGTTCCCTCCATCCACCCAATCCATATTTATCCAGATATTCTAGTTTATCTTGATCTTGACAAAGATTCAATGTATAATTCAACTCTACTCATGGAAAATATCTTGGTAGGCTCTTTACCATTTTGTCTCATGAAATACAATAGCCCATATCTAGCATGATAAAACTCGGTTGAACTCTTCACATATACATTACCTATCTTGGTTTGTCCATTGCACTATGAAACATTTCTAGACACTAGGGGCAGGTTATTGCACTCTTGTCTTCAAATAACTCTTGATCCATGTCTTATATCTCACAACATGACATTGATGTCATGATCTAGCATCATTTATCTCAAAATCTCATAAAAAAATCCCAAAACATTTGAAAATATCATCAAAATCTAAAAACACTTCCAAAATCCAAAAAATCCAAAAACATCAAGATCTTATATAGCCAAAATCCCAAAAGCATTCAAAAATTTGTAAAGTCAAAATCCAAAACATCCAAAACGCATAAAAAATCCCTAGATAGGTCAAAACATCAAAAAATTTGAAAGAAACCTTGTCGAACTACATTGTCTCTAAGTTTGAATGCATGAAAGGCCATCATTGATGTTCCCTCAAGACACATTGGGTTAGTGCTTTAGGATTCCATCATAATAAATCGACAATCCATCAAGTGCTCATATCTCATCAATAAATGGTTATAGTTCAAATTTAGTTTAACTATGTAGTCTTTGTGTGTATAACGTAAGCAAGGCTAATCTTTGATAAGCCCCTAAGGCCCTAGGTCAGTCCCTCTTAGGTCTTGGTCAAAACTTAGAAAACACAAAAACATTTAAAAACTTGAAAACCAAAAACATTTGGAAAACATTCAAAATCCTAAATAGTCTCAAACATTTTGAAAACTTAAACACTCACATAATCTAAAAACATCAAAAACAACCTCAAAACATTTGTAAAACACCAAAAACATTGAAATATTAAAAAATAGTCCAAAACCACCCATCCCATTTCACTTTCACCCATAGTAAACTTCCATCCAAATAAATCAATTGTCACACTCACCCTTTGGTAACACAAACAAAAAAATAAGTACAACAATTAACCAAAGTAAAACTTTAAATGCAACACAAAAATCAAACTCTTAATCATTATCAAACATGTCAAGCAAACTTTATATCAATAACCTTTCAAACAACCTATCAACCTGCCACCATCCACTAACATGTACTAGGATGCATCCTTCCTACAATGGGCATTATCATTGGCAATCATTTTGAATACTTATCCTCAAAACAAATTACACCTTTTGGAAAGAGATGCAAATAACATTGATTGTTTGTTTTGATCATGTCTTATGATTTATCTTGTTGATCCATTCTGAGAACCTCTCGATGATGTCTATCAAAATGATTTAGAGAGAAAGGGATGGGTCATTGATCATTATCTTTTGTTTGCTATGCTTTTTGGATATTCTTGTAATATAACCTCTGTGAATACTTTCTTTGTTGTGTGTGGGGAGTTTGTTTTGAATAAATTTTTGACTATTGCATATGCTTTAGTTTGAAATATTCTAAACTTCTAAACTACGCTCCAATGAGGTTTTGGTATGTAAAGGTGTGAACAAGGATTATCCTATCTGTTTGCAGAGTCAAATTCTATAGCACTAGATACAACACCATCCTGGTTATCGATACCATGATGTATTGTGTCTATGTGTTATATAAAAAATAAGGAATGATGAAGTATCCCAATCCCTGAAATGAGCATATCCATTAATAGTTATTCATGCCATTGTTTTCTCTTTACATCATGATTCACCTTGTGTAAATTATTAGTTATATTGCATACTTTTATTTAGTTTACTAATTCAATTATTCCATTTTATCACCATAATTTCCTTTTGAATTATTCCATGTTAAAAATATTCATCATTCTATATCATAATATATTCACTAATACATCATACATTTATCATACAAACATCATAAATAGACATCATATTGAATCTAGCTACTCATCAATGTCACATATATTATGTAATACATTAGGCATCCATCATTTATCCATTATCTATCAATCACTTGTGTATTTTACATAGCCACTATATGAATCATAATAAAACCATATGCATCATATATAAACATCTCATCAATACACATATCATCATAAGCATAATCAAATAATATATTCATAATCATAATTAAGCATATATTATTAAATCACAATCACAATCATAAATGTACATCATCACCTATCATCAATAAAAATAGAATCCATACATCAACATATAATCATAACTCACAAATAATCATATATATACAACCATAATACATTGGCATATATGCATCTATTAAATCATGAATAAATCAAATACCATGGTATCAACTATACCATCTCTATGTACATCATCAATTTGAGTACATCAAGATCTATAGAGAATATGAATCAATATGTAATATAACTAAATAATATATACATATAATAATTATAATACAACAAAGTGGAGAACAAATGTTTTTGCTAGCACTACCACTTGGAACTAACACACTAGATTTAAAAGATAATTTCTCAACATATGGTGGTGACCTATAACCTACAAAGAATACCTACTCATAGAGTTACCTATATCATTGAACCTCATGTAGTACCCACATTATTTCTCTAGTCACTGTGGCCATGTAGATCATTATCTTTAAAACCCTAGGGTGATAAACTAACCATGCCTAACATTTCTCACTATGGATCCTCTAAGAATTATCTTCGGCTCATTATAGATTAACTATAGCTCATCTATCTACCATCTATCCATCCCTTTTTCTCTCAAAATATCTCTCTTAACCACTAGCCCATATTTTTCTACCTATATGCTATTACACCTTTCCTATAGTTTGTCCCTCTTAGCCTATTGATTAGTCTCACTTCCCCTCATCTAATATCTCTTTGTATAAAAATAATCCCTATTAGATAGAGATATAACTAGACTCACTTGAAATCAATTTTCCTTAGTCTACCCCGTAGTCTACCATTGTGTCCCTTGGTCATCTATCTTCAAGAATAAAATCCTTCCCAACCTTGAACCTAGGTTCGAGCTTAATCCTATCCTTGACTTGGAGCATATACTTATTGTAGAAACTTAAAATTATCTTGACTGATATTGCACACTTGAATCTGATTACTTACACTGTTTCATCCTAAATTCACCTTATTTTTGACCGTTTAATTGAATAATCCTAGTTATTTAATTAAATGCATCATTCCCATCTATTAATCTTGTAATAACTTATGTAAAGTAACAATATGATCAAGAGACCAAAGATAGCACAAAAGAGAGAGATACAATATGATGATTGTATTCTCAATATGCATGAAGATGTTCAATTATGAGTATGTACAAGGCTTGCTTATAAAGGCAAGCTAGGACTCAAGGAAGGGCCATGAATGAGACAAGTGTCACATTCATGTGCAAGGGTAGGTAGAATGAGATAATAGATAATTCCATGAAAGGTGGATCACCCACCTAAAGTGGAATTATCATGCCAATATAAGTGGAGATAAAAAGGTGATAACTAGATCACACCACAAAGAGTGGGATTTCTCCTACAGACACTTCCCTAAGTGTCCCTATCACATCTCTTAATGTATGCACAAACCTAGATGCAAGATGAAAATAACTAGGTGTTATAAGTGCAAACTAAAATGATATACATTCCCTAAGTAAGCTTAAGTAAAGTGTAATAAGTAAAATACTTATTTACACCAACACCCCCCCTTAAGTGCAATTGGGGGAATGAAGACTCAAGTGAACCATGCAATATAAGATGCAAGATGGGTCCCAACAACTGGGCCATGTTAGGTACCTATGTACAGATGCAATGCAATCTATGACAAGCAAGGAAAGGGGGAAAACCTCATGGGAAAAACTCCCCCTCAAAAGAGAGAAGAAAACAAATAAATGTACAAATGGAGAAGGACAAAACCCCAAGATGAGGAAAAAGTACCCCCCCATGAAAGAGAAAGGAGAAGTCAAGTGACTCGCCCTGACACATCCCTCATCCCCAAGAGAGCTCACAAATGATGGTACTTACTCTTAGTAAAGGGTTTGGTGAATATGTCAGCAACCTGCTTTGTTGTCGGACAATAACACAAGTCAATGACCTGATCCTGAATCAGCTCCTTGATGAAGTGCATATGAATCTCAATGTGCTTGGTCCTGTAATGCTAGAATGGACTCCTAGAGATCACAATAGCATTGTGATTGTCACATCAAATGACTATCGTTCATGGAATGGAAAAACAAAACTCAGAAATAATGTGTTGAAGCTAAATGGCCTTACTAGCGAAAATAACAACCCCCGTATACTTAGCCTCTGTCAATGAAAGAGAAATGGCATGTTGCTTCTTGCTCTGCCATGAAGCAGGTCTTGACCCAAGATGGAAGTTGTAGCTAGAGGTGGACTTGCAATCATTAGAATCACCAGCCCAATCTGAGTCGGTATATCCTCCTAAGTCAAGCTGTGCACTTTCTGCATAATGAATCCCATGTTGATGAGAACCTTGGATGTAGTGCAAGATGCATTTGGAAAATTTCCAATGAAGCTCATGTGATTCCTTCATAAACTGGGAGACCATGCCAACTACAAAGGAGCTATCAGGGCATGTGTGAGTCAAGTAGATGAGACTCCCAACAAGCTGATGATACAAAGTAGCATCAACAAGTGGAGAAGAACATAACCTCAAGCTTGACTCCTGAAAGAAAGGGAGTCAGAGCAAGCTTACAATCAGCCATGTGAAATCGAGCTAAAATATCAAGAGCATACTTGGGCTGAGAAAGAGAGATCCAAGAAGTTGATTGTGTGATCTCAATCCCAAGAAAATAGTGCAAAAGGCCCAAGTCAGTCATAGAAAATTTGTCTTGCAAAGTAGTTTTGACACTGCCAATGATGGATGAGGTGCTCCCTGTAATGATCAAGTCATCAACATAGAGCACAAGTATCAAATGTGCATCATATTGTCTCAAGATGTAGACATTCTAATACAAATGACACCTAGTGAATCCTATGGAGAGAAGGAAGGAATCCATCTTGGCATACCAAGCTTGATGGGCCTGCTTAAGACCAAATAGAGACTTCCTTAACCTACAAACCAATGAAGTATCTTGGATGAAACCCTATGGCTGCTCTATATAGATATCCTCATCAAGATCCCCATGTAAAAAATCACTCTTAACATCCATCTGAGGTACTAGAAAACCATGTGAAGCGGAAATGGCAAGTGTAAGGTGAATGTAAGTCATCTTTGCAATAGTTGCAAAGGTCTCAGTGTAGTCAACTCCTGCAACCTGTGAGAAACCCTTTGCAACAAGTCATGCCTTATACTTATCAACACTCCCATCCGCTGCATATTTGGTCCAATAGATCCATTTGCATCAAACCATATTTATCCCCTTAGGGAGAGGGACTAAGTCCCAAGTGTTGTTACTCATCAAGGAACTATACTCTTCCTCTATAGCTGCATCCCATTCAAGAACCCCAAAGGATTCCTTAAAGGATTGTGCATTTGAAGCTGGCGCAATGAGAGCATGTGGATCATGCTGTGACCTAGTCCTTCGAGTATCCAAAGGATCCCCAACAAGCGGACCTGCTACCTCAAGAGTCTAACACACCCAATGAGGTCTAGTAAGGGTAGAAGGGCGAGGCTCCTAAACTGGAAGTGCACCCTGTGAAGGTGTAACCTTACGAGTCGGTGATGAAGGCCAGTCATCATCATTTGAATCACTATCATCGTTGTCAACTATTGAGGAACGAGGAGGATTAGAAGAGTTAAATCTAGGTGAGCTTTCTTCAACATGTACACTCCTCTCAAAGAAAATCTCATGAGTCTCAAGATCCATCAATTTGTATGCCTTAACACCATCTGCATATCCCACAAAGATACAAGGCATGCTCTGTGGGTCTAATGCCCTATGTTTGTGTAGAGGAATACAAGCCCATGCTGGACTTCCAAACACTCTGAAGTGTTTCACAACAGGTTTCCTAACAAACCAAGCTTCAAAAGGAGTGATACCCTTCAAAGCTTTATGAGGAACCTGATTCTGGATGTAGGTGGCACAACCGATTGCTTCTATCCAAAAATATAGACTAAGAGACCTGACATGTATCATGCAACTTGCCATTTCCTTGAGGGTTTTTTTTCCCTTTCTGCCATACCATTCTACTGGGGTGTGTAGGAAACAAAATTCTATAAGTCAATTCCCTCAACTGTGCAAAATTCCTCAAGTCTATTGTTCACATACTCTCTACCATTGTCTGTACGAAGGATCTTGACTTGCTTCCTGTATTGCTTCTCAGCATGTGCTTTGAAGTTGACAAACTTGTCAAATACTTCACTTTTGTGACAAAGGAAGTAGACCCAAGTGTATCATGAACAACAATCAATGAAAGTGAGGACATAATGATCTTTGCCAAAGGATGGCACCAAAAATGGGCCTGTTACATCATTGTGAACAAGTTGAAGAAGATCCAAGGCTCTCCAAGAGTTCCCTCTATCAAACTTCTCTTCGGGATGCTTTCCCATGGAACATCCTGAACATACACCCTCAAAAAGACTAACTTGAGGAAGCCCTTTAACCATGTCCTTGGTGTGAAGCTATTGTAGATAGCGGTAGTTGAGATGACCAAATTGCTCATGCCATATCATGTCCTTGGTGTGAAGCTATTGTAGATAGCGGTAGTTGAGATGACCAAATCGCTCATGCCATATCTTACTCTGTGAGTTTGAATGAGTGATCAATGCTATAGAAGGAGCACGAGGTATCCAATGGGAGAATGAGTAAGGCCTTGCATTGTGATTAGCTCGACCCATTGCAACCAAAGCATCATTTTCAAGTTCCTTTACCACAACTATATCGGGAGTGAATTCAACTTTCTTACCATCTCCATGATGTGTGATTTGGTAGATGGAGAGAAGATTGGTGCTCAAGTTTTGAACATAGAGCACATCCTCAAATGTCCCATCACCCACCTCAATAGGCCCTGAAGAGGACTCCAAGGAGGAAAATTTCCCCTTTGAAGAACACATATATTAAGTAGCCCCCTAATCAAGAATCCACTATTGCCATGAACCTATTGTTTCCATGAAAGCTTTCCCTTTTCCATTAGACTAAGATGAAGTAGAAGTGGAAGGAGATGAGTCCTTCTTATAGGCATTAGGAAAATTGATGTTGTTCTTCTTGATGATGTTGCTCAATTCATCAATTTTTTTTGGCATGACAATGATGCTCCTCATGTCCAATATTTTTACAATATGCACAAGTTGGTTTCTCCTTCTTGCTTGAGTTGTTCTTCTTTGAAGAAGATGATGATGAACCTTGTTGTGGAGGAGTGTATTTTTTGTTCTCTCCTTGTGGCTTTGGTGAAGATTGCTTTTGGCCTTTCCCTTTGCCTTGCTTGTTTTTTCCATGATTGACCACCAATGCTTTTGAAGTTGAAGACTTGAGAATGCCCATTTTCATTAACTTATTTTGCTTAAGAATCAAAAGATCTATGAGAGCCTCAAAAGATGGTGATGTAAAGTTGCTAATTGTCAATCATTGAGTTTGAAAACTTGAAACAAAGGCTGCATACTCAGCTAGAATATTGTCCAAAAAGTTGAAGACCAATTGATCATCCTCTTTCTCAATACCACAATCCTCTAGTTGTGCTATTAGCTCATTTTCCTTAGTGACATAATCCTAAATGGTGTCAAAATTCTTGGGATCAAGGCTTAGGAGATCATTTTCAAGCTTGTATCTCTTAACCTTATCAACCTTTCCATACAAAGTAGCAAGCTTATCCCAAGCTTCCTTGGTTGTAGTACATTTATCAACATGGAAAATGAGATCATCTGAAATGAACTTTCTAATTGTATCCAATTCCATAGAAGTTTTAGTGAGCCAATCCATATATGCAGTTGGATTTACCTTAGGATCTACAGGTACAATTATGGTAACATCAATATAGTAAATTAAACCTTTTTCCATTAGTTTACTCCATGCACGCACTTTCGATGTAGCATAATTATGTGCAATTAAGAGTGAAAATTTAGATGAAACCATGATGGAATGTAAGAGAAAAAGAGAGAAAATAGGCACAATCACACAAGAGACACCCTCCCAAATTCACTCAATCAAAGTACCCCCCAAAAAAAGATGATTTTGACGCTTTATAATTTAGTGTGTGTACAATAGGCCACTTGCAACTTGGCTAAGTGGACTTATGATTTCTGATTTACAACTTGCCACAAATAGGTTGAGAACAGACTAGAACAATGAAGCGAAGACCTCAATTGAGATCTATGAAATACAAGTGCCAAATAGGCCAAAAAAAGACCATATGCTGAAAGTACAAAATCCACTCAAGATCACTTCAAAATGATTTTAGATTCAAGAAGTAGATGAAAATTCATGCACTTTAAAAAAATGACATTTGAAAAGGAGTTCGTATGTGCCTATACGAAGCCCCAAAAGTTGCAGAAATGAGGATTAGATAAGTATAGTGTTGAAAAACTAAAAAATATAGAAAATATATCCAAAAAAATTAGAAACCAATCACATGGCTGCAAAGTACATGAAAAATTATCCCAAATAAAAAAAATTGCTCAGAAAAAGGAGTTAAAATGAGCAAGCTATGGGCATTTGAAAATTGATTGTAAATTCAAAATGCTCAACCGTGAGGCGGCCAAAAAATTTGAAACCAATGCTAATGTCACTGCTAACACAAAGATGACATTAGTGATATACTTAATTAAATTTGACGGTCATTTGGTCGTTGAGCTCCTGCACAATATTAAAATTGATGGTTGTTTAACTGTCACCGTCATTGACCCTCCCATGCTAGAATCTTGAGATGCCACCATAATATTCCTTCACAACCATCGGCGATCGAATCTATGCGTTACAAAATAATATTCATTGGTATGATGGTGTCAGATTCAAAAAGTTTGACCGCCCAATAAAGTTTCTATATTTTTTAAACCATTGGTTGGATTTTTCCTCATATCGCCCACCAAGTTTGACAGTGGCTGGATATTCAAATTCTTGACATCAGATTTTTGAATGGACCATTGGTAGGGGAGTGGGGGCCCACACAAGTGATAGGGTGTCGTGTGGCACATGTGGGGACAACGATACTCTATGAAGTAGATAGGTACCTTGTGCAAGTCTGCGCAAGTGTACCCTACAAACACTTTACAAATAATATTGAACTTTTGATTTTGATTATGATTTATGATTTTTTTGATTTATAAAAAAAAAAAACACAAATACAAATTTTTTAGAAAATTCAATGGATGGGGGTTTTTAATTTTTCAAAAAAAAAATTCTGACAAATAAATATATATTTTTTTGCCAGAAAATATTACGAAAAACTGGAAAAGTTCTGAAAAATGATTTTTTTTCAAAACTATAGAAATTTTCAGAAAATTGAAAAAAATACCCAACTAGGAGATTTTCTTTGATCTAGAGCTATTGGTGTTATATTTTGATGAAATAAAAGGCTATCCTAACTGGAAATGACTTTTCGAATCTGAATTTGAGGTCAGATATGGTCTAGGATGCACCAAAATGTCGTTGCTCCTCAGATTTGCCTCTTGACCACCTTCACACGAACTAAGATCTCCCAACAATGGCTATGCAAAGGACCTCTAACCATTTTGATACCATGTAAAAACTTATAAAAATCAACAATAGGATTAAGAGACCAAAGATAGCAAAAAAGAGAGAGAGAATATGATGATTGTATTCTTAATATGCATGAAGATGTTCAATTACAAATATGCACAAGGCTTGCTTATAAAGGAAAGCTAGGACTCAAGGAAGGGCCATGAATGAGACAAGTGTCACATTCATGTGCAAGGGTAGGTAGAAAGAAATGATAGATAATTCCATGAAAGGTGGATCACCCACCTAAAGTGGAATTATCATGCCACAATAAGTGGAGATAAAAAGGTGATAACTAGATCACACCACAAAGAGTGGGATTTCTCCTACACACAATTCCCTAAGTGTCCCTATCACATCTCTCAATGTATGCACAAACCTAGATGCAAGATGCAAATAACTAGGTGTCACAAGTGCAAAATACAATGATATGCATTCCCTAAGTAAGCTTAAGTAAAGTGTAATAAGTAAAATACTTATTTACACCAACAAATTTGATAATTAATTTCATTAGGTTAATTTACCCATCCAAATGGAATATTCTTTCCTAACAACCTCTCTAAAAAACTTCCTAAAATTTAGGAAGTGTGCTTCTTTGCATCATTGTGAGCCATTGATTAACTCTTTGATCCATGTGATCTTGTATTCTCATCCATTGATGAGAATCCTTGATCCACGCCTTCACCTCTCATGGCTTATCATCCCTTGATTTATCAAATCGATCTTAGCCATTGATTCACCATTTTATCCTATAAATACATCCCATTTCTAGGAGAAAAGGATCCAAAATCATTTGAGAAATGTTATGCTATTGAAAAGCATCCACACTTTCATCCATTAGCATTCATTTGAGCATTTTTCATCCATTGTGGTTCAAATTACCATTATCATTCATCAATCTATCAAACCAAGCTTGTTTCAATCTAAGGGATTGGGAAAGGGCTACCATTCCACATCAATGCAACACCAATCCCCAAATTGGATGAAGTTTGAGGAATTTAACTAGGTTTCCTTTATGCATTTCTTCATTGTTTTGTATAATGGATTCTTTGTTTCATGCTTTCGAGAATTTATTTGGGATTATAGCTTAACTAACTAAATCTTGTTTAATTTTGTATGGATCTAGTATATTTAGGTCATGTTATGATTATAGTCACATCAATCATTGATTTGAAGTAACTTTCATCATGATAATATTATTAAAAATGGTCTTGAGGCCATCTCTAGGATCCCTCAATACATTTCCTATTACCTTCCCCTTGTATGTGTAAGGGGGTTAGCCTCCTAGAAGGAAGGTACAAAAAGAATCACACACTAGGGGAGAATGGATTATGACTATCCCATACTGGTCCCATTTACATCCCCATCCTCACAAGAAAAATTCCCTAGCACATCTGCACCCCCATACGACTTTCCAGGGACCCCTCTTGGATATAGCAGTTTACAAAGTTCACATCACAACACATATGCCAGTAGTTCAAAGAAGCCTCAAAATTAAGAAGATAAAATAATATTTTTAAAGTTTCAAATAAAATCTTGAAAAAGTAAAGTAAAAGAGTAAATAAAGTACAAATGAAACATTTTAATCCAAAATAAAATGTGTTTAAATCGAATTAAGTCCTTGAGGCAAAGAGGACTACACAAATCAAATATCCAAAAATACAATACTACTGGTGAAATCACAAAAGAAACTTCAAAATAATACATAGTTCATAAAGATTGGCACATTACATGCACTATGTGACTTCTTCAAGCCACTCGAGGGGTGGAGGGGAATGGTGGTTCTCAAACCACATAGCCGACAAAGCATAGTGGTCTCAAACCACTTATAATATGGCAGTCTCAAGCCAAAAAATAACAATATGGTGGTCTCAAACCATATAATATCAATATAATAACCAAGCATAGTCCCACACAACCTAGGACATGTCATCCAAGTAGCCATAAATCATATATTTGAAGTAGCCTGTAAATTTTTTTATCTATACACTGAATCTTACCCAAGGAAACATCATTCGCTAACACATATCTCTGCCACCATCCCTCTATTTCTGTTATATTCACTGTAAAGTATGTAACTCAAGAAATTTGTAATATTTTACTATCACAAGCCTTGTATTTTGTCATTTTATATTCTTTTTGCAAATACTAGATAATAAGAATTAAACAATTGCATTCTTCTCCCTCTATTTTCAAGATTGCTCATATACCATGACTAGTTAAAGCATTACCTATATGGGAATACACCAATAATGATACCACAATAATACTGCATCTATTAACCATGTCTCTAAATATCCGATCATTATAACATTTGTAGCCCAAGTAAAAGTTCATCCAAAGTTTGGCACACTAGATCCATCCTCAACCCATAGGATACAACTCAAGGAAAAATGTTTTCCACTATGGACCAACAAATGTGGTTTTCAAAGGGGGACCAATATCCACGTCAATGTTCCAAGGGAGAACATAAACTTTGATATCTATCCACTGGCTAGCACAAGGATGCATCAAGAATCATAATGTTCCAATGAATGAGGGACACTCTCAACCCTTGATACACTAGCAGACTCTTCTTTGAATGGAGTGGTCGATACTAGGGGAATTACAACACACAATGAAAAACACACAATCACACATAAATTAGCACAAGAGTATACACAAGTAAATCATCTCAAATTCCCACACACCCTTCTCCCAAGTTGGATACCCCATATCTCAAACTTGATTCACGAACATAACATTCAATGGTTTCTCACAACACATAATAATAATTCACTTTTAAAGCTTTTGATACACTCATTTAAACAAACAAACACTTAATCCACCTTGAACCACATAAAGACCACTTATCACTATAAATGCATGAAGTGGTTTACACTTGAAACAGTTACCAACACCCAAGCACATCACTATCACCTTGGATTTCCAAGAAGGAATTCCATATAGGGGGAGTAGGGGCTCTACTAGACATGGGAAAACATATGAACAAATAACATAATGAAATATCCATCAAAACTCTATATAATTCCACACCTAGAACCAAAACAACTCCACATCAGTGCCACATCATAACCACAACTAGATTGACACCCTTATCCCTCCCAACATCAAATCTATCAAAAGTAGAATGGGATACTCATATCCCCAAATGATGAAATTTCCCAGTGTGTGGGAGCCACGCCCACTCATACCCCTTGCACTTGGAGGAACCATAATCTCCTCTTCAAGAGAGGGGGGTCAACTCCCCTAGAAGGCACATAAGAATTGACACATATCACAAGGGACCACATAATTCCCAATCCCCAACATGACACTCAGGACAAAAATTACTTCCAAAAAATAGTACATAATTTCACCATAGATTAAAACAAAATATACCATTAAAGATAAATTCCCTGTTTACAAGCTAGAATACATGATTCAACTTATAGTTTCATTGCACCAACCTTAAACATTAGTAAACAAAGATTAAAAGAAAAAAATACTAATAATTGAGTCTAAATTTCTTCGTGCATAACTATTGCATTTTAATTTTCTACTTGCATAATTAGGGTAATATTTTTCATTTTAATTAGGAATACTAAAACATCAAACCCTTTGAACTGGACACTTTTAAAACTTTAAGTTACTATCATCAAGAAAAGAAAGCAATAGTTTCATTCATGTTTTTAAATTTTCATTTTCAAACAACCAATGTTAATATTTCCAATATTCAAGCATGCCATCAACATGTGAATAATGTAGCATTTAATTCATAACAAAATATTACACTAACTCAACTAGATAACTTTACAGTCAATTTGTGATATTAATCAAGTACTACCAAATATATAGAGCATGCAATAACAGTAATAACCTCATGGTGAATTTACTAAATTGTATTAAACTTGTAATAACCAACCAAGAAAGCATCCAATTATGATGACCCTCTTTACTGTAACAATCATTAAATAATTTCTCGAGGAAGTGACTCTATATCTAATATGAAACATGTTAAAGTGACAAACATAAGCGACTTTATTTACTATCTCAAGAACGAAATTTCCCATAGACAAGACTATTTATTCTCTTAAAGCCAAAATAAATTTCATATAAATCATTTTCCTTCTTATAATCTTATCCCTTTTCTAATTAGTATTACATGAATTCGGGCATAACTATGTTCAACCAAGAATGCAAATAAAGAGAACATTAGAAGTGGAAAATTAAAATTAAAATGAAGATACTTCAAATAAACTTTTCATAAGCTTAAATGATTCAAAGAACTTTCCTTCCTAAACCAAACAACTTTCTCCTAACATGGACAAGGATACAATGATCGCAACAAGCTTGTCAAGAACCTAAGGCATTTGAATTCAAAGGATGAGAGAATATAACTTTAGGTGTTTTTGAAAAAATTATAATTAACATTCTACTTTTAACCTTTTATTGCAAGACTAAGGAAAAGGTCACTTAATTACTTCCCCCTACAATATCAGCAAAAAACTTTACTCAATGATAAGATATTACACAAAAAATAAGACCCTAAGTAAAAACAAGTAACCCCAGAGTTCCTAGTGTTGGAACCCTGCTTTGATACCAAATATCATGCTCTAACTTTTTTTTCAGTTAAAGAATACACAACTACCAATTATTTTTATGAACACGCCCACGTGAACACCAACATTTATTAACCACACATAACATAGGAACTCAATAATGGTAAGGTGGATATTAAATGCACCTCGTAACATATATCTTTATTAATTTTCACATCAATATTATAGCTACATTTATTCATAATATCCCCTTTTATATTTACATTGAGTGACATAGTTGTCATCAATGATTCAACACTATCATTTCCTTGATAAGTAATGATTATAATGTTATTATCTTAATACTCAAATTTAATCTACCACCCCACTCATAATATTATGATTATTATTATTCCTGTTATATTACTAAGGATAGAATTATCAACATTACTCTTAAATTTACCATATACATTCAAATTGAAAATTTTCTTCTAGTAAGGTTAGCATTAATCCTATTGGAACACAAGAACACCTACCATCCTAGTTAACAACCTTATACAAAACATATATTTTATCATGCACCATCCACCATTCCTTTCCTAACATTACTCTTGAAATCAAATTACTTAACCATTAACTTAATTGACACAAACCAGCCAACAATGACATTACTCCAAATGTTGATATTAAATCATTACCATAATTTTAACAACACTTATATAAGTGTCATGATTTCCATTACTTTTTAATATTCACTTTAATATTTATAATCACTAACATTTTTTTTATAGGAAAAACATTTTTTGAAGGGGTCCCAAAACCTTTTACAAGATAAATCACTACTTCAACATATAATAAAAAATAGAACAAGTAGCCAAAAACCAACACACAGACAACTAGAAAAAGATAAAAGACAGAAAAACTAGAGATTTTTAAGAATGTCTGCCACTTCAAGATCACTATCAATTATTTTTTGATGGACATTCATGACTTCCACCAGTTCATCAACATGAATACTAACCTTTGCATTAAGTTTGGTCTTGTTATAGGTTCTAGCAGAAGGTCCCATATCACTAGTCGTCTTTTGTTGCACACCACCATCAGCCACCATGTCTTTCATACTGGAACTGTCCCCCAACCACTTCATAGCCTTCTTATTTAGCAAACACAAGCTCTCAACCTCATTGCACATAGCATGTTTAGTGACCTGCAAAACCTTCTCCAATTTACCATCAAGGGAAACAAACTTTTTTTCATAGGAATTCTTCATGTTGAGCATTTCATCAGCCACCATTTTGAGAGTGTCGAATAAGTGATTGACCTCGAGCTGCACCTTGTTGACTTGAGCCTACATATTAGACCCATTAGAAGAAGATGGATTTTTAGTGTTGTTACTCATAGCTCTAACTCAAACATTAGTGGAGTTCATCTCATGGAAAACCCACTTGAAAAGCTTAAAAAAGGAAAGAGAGATCTCTTTCACCAAACCAAGATAATCAGGCATAATATTCCTCCTAAAGTTAAAACCATCCTTGTCCACAACATAATCTTCTTTGGAGTCACTGCTAGTAGAAGCATTCTTCATGGTCTCCTTATCTTTTTGAGTAGAGACCGCAACACCTTTTTCCAAGTTTTACTCCAACAACTGGTTCTCAGCTTCCAACAAATTGTCAATATTATCTTGTGGCTCATCCCTTCCCAAATCCATAGGGGACTTTCTCCTCTTTGAACCCTCTTTATTCTGCACATTGGAAATAGGGGAGACCCCCAACTGACCCTTGTTAACCTGATCCTCCTTGCTCAAATTCTCTACAATAGATCCCTTCATCTTTTTTCCACTTGACCCCAAATTTTCCACAGTAGACCCCTTCATAGGTTTAGACTTTTGGCATGACCGACCCACCTCAGCCTCATCTCCTGTTTCATACAAATCAACCTTAGAGGAGACTAGGGTCTGATTCTTTTTTATTTTCTTACCTTCAACCTTCAGCTTTTTTCCACCTGACTCCTTCATAGGTTTAGACTTTTGGCAAGATCACACAATCTCTTCCTCATTGCCAGTAACATACTCATCATCCCTAGAGGAAATAGGGAATTGATTCTTCTTTCTTTTCTTACCTTTAGAGATGGAAAGAGAATCTAAATCACCCTCCAAGGATGCATCAGACCCAAGGGAATACTCAAGATTCTTCTTATTCTTCCTCTCATCATCTTTGAAGAAAGCATCCATTTCCATAAAAAAATCATTCTTATCTCTATAGAATTTTTTCCCTTTAGTCAATAAGCATGTGAGTTCGATAATAAGATCCTCAGTGATATTGAACTCTTTTCCTCTAATTTCTAGCACATTATTATACCGGCCCTCAAGAAATTCTTGCAAAATCTTCACATCAAACCTATGGAATTTTTCCCTATACGGGGTCACTCCCCCGGCCGCCAAAAAATCCCAAAA
The DNA here is from genome assembly GCA_007258455.2 of Sequoia sempervirens. NCBI lineage: Eukaryota > Viridiplantae > Streptophyta > Pinopsida > Cupressales > Cupressaceae > Sequoia > Sequoia sempervirens. The sequence goes on from VDFB02252616.1 coordinate 116,799,331, forward strand.
CTTCTTGTAAGCCTTCACAATGTCACAAGATTTGGGCTCAATTCTATTTCGGCTACCCCCTATAGCAGCAAGCACACATCCCAACAAAAGGAATAACTTGTAGAGGAGCTGAAGATACTTAGAGAACTTGCAAAGAAAAAAAGGAAACATCAAGAAAATAAAGGACCTTTGAATACCCACAATCTATGTGGATTGGAAAAGATGGTAGAGAGGAATAATGGGAAAAGAAATCCTAGTCATTCAAGCCACCACACCATCAGAATTCCACCTAGCCTTTACTCTAAGCGAATTACACCTCAAAAATAGCTACCACATCAGAAGCATGTGACAACACACTAATATTAAAAGACAATTCCTCTCAACACCTTTGAGATTAATAATGAATTACTGAGTGAGCCTCCAGGGGAAGAAGTTCATGTTCTCCCCATTCCAAAGAATCATTCACCCCATAATTGGTGAAAAAATCAGCCAGCCTATTCCCCTCTCTATATACATGTGAGATGTAACATTGATCGAAGGAGTCCAAAATATTTAAGGCGTCATTAGTGATAGCCTCCACCGTCCATGAAGGATGAGACAACTTCCTAAGGTTATTAATGATGTTGAGGGAATCACCCTTGAGCCACACCTTATAAAACCCTTTAGTTTGAGCTAACTTCAAACCATGATAGGTTGCAGATATAATCACTAATATTACTAATGTTGATGCCCTTGATTTCCTGATAACTAATTATTATATTAATATTACCTTTAACACTCAACATTAATATTTTACTTCTCAAAAAATTTCCTCATTAGTACCAAGTTAATGCTATCGTTAAATTAAAATTTAAACTTTACACATTAAATATCACAAATTATTATTTTTTAACTACCAATGATTTATGTTTACATTAAATATAAATTAAAATATTATTGTATTTCTTAATTTCATTTTTTTCCCACAATTACTAATTTTAAAAAAAAGTTCACACATTTTTATTTGTGTGGAGTTGCATTCACTACGAGTTTGTTTTTGTTTAAATTGTTACAATGAAATTGTGATTTAAATTATTTTCACTGTTTTAGACATAACGTCAACTAAGATTTTTTTAAGATTAGTGAACGGTAACTACTAGATTAAATTGATTTTCCTTGTTTCTTGAATTTCACCCCAAAATAAATATAATCAATTATAAAAATCAAATGGAGTTTAAATAGAAAAACTGTTTTATTTAAATTAGCTCTTGATTAATTTATTATTTTGAAAACAAAATTAATCCTCAAAACTAACTTGGAACTAGCCAGTTTCATTATAAGATTTCCAAATTTATTCTTCCAATTTCTTCCAAACGTTTGCAGATGTGTTTTATAGATTTCATAATCCTTGAAATTACTTCATTCAATCTCTTATTTATCTATTTTCAGCAGGTCAATATATAGAATGTGGAGAGAATAAAATTTTACCAGAGATCTCTTTTAATCCATGCTATTGAACTTTCAAATGGTTTCAAATTTATTTCCCCTATTCAAATCTTGATTTTGAGTGTTAAATGGAAGGAGATACTATCCCTTTTCTAGATTTATAGAAACTGATTTCAAACTTATAAGCAATCCCTTAACTGCTTCCTTCTCCCAAAGTTGTGATCCCTCCCACTATCGACATTCTAGAAATTGTGAACATTCTATTGTAGTTACTGATTATTAATCTCCTATCTATACAGATTATTTGACTTCCGAAAATTAATTCACAAAAAATATTGAAAAATAACACAATTGCAATTTCACAAATAAAATCACAGGAATATAGAAGAAAATATGCAAAACAATGAACACAATTTTTTTGGACAAGTTGTCCCTGGAAAAACCCCAAAGGGAAAACTAGTTTAGTAGATGAGGAATTTTTATTAAACATTCAACAAATCAAGAGATACATAAACTGCTTGCCTCTTACTGACAGAGCTCTGACAAATTTATTCTTCAAAAATTATTCCCTCAATTTCTCCTACTGAAATTCCACTACTGTTGCCTCCAATGACATCACTACGCCCCTACTATCACTAGAAATTTATTTTCTATCAATGGAAATATTTATCAAGTGTGTGTTCTCCAAATTCTCATTGATCCCCTTTTATAATCATCTCATTGAAAAACCAATGGAAACAATTTAATCTCAATTGATGGCTAAGATTAACTAGACTCTAACAAACCCTAACGAACTAGTTTCTAGAAGTCTCTAGAGGAATCAATTAATTAATTAATTAATATTTCTTGGGTTTGGGGAAACCTATCCAAGCTACATAAATTAATGCTCCCTCTTAGTCAGGAAGGTGTTCTGCATGACACCCAACATATCTCTGAAGAAGATGAATTTTTCCTTCCCCAATGCCTTTGACAAAATGTCTGCTGCCTGTTGTTCTATAGGTATATACTGCAGCTAAACTATCCTTCACTGTACAAAATCCTTGATGAAGTGATACTTGATTTCTATATGCTTAGACCTATCATGAAATAATGGATTCTCAAACAACCTGATGCAATTCTAATTGTCGTAATGTATCACCATAGTATCAATCCTCTAACCAAACAAGGCTACTGGAAACTTCTGAAGCCATATAGCCTCACACATTTCCATGCTAGCTGCTATGTATTATGATTCTATAGAACTCAGAGCCACAGACTTCTGCTTCCTGCTATACCAAGAGACAACTCTTGATCCCAAACTGAAGCAACACCCTAAAGTGCTTTTCCTATCCGTTGTATTTCCTGCCCAATCTTCATCAATATAGCCTATAAACCTAATACCATCACCTTGAGCATATTTGATCCCATACTCAATTGTACCACACAAATAACTCAACACATGCTTTGTCGTTGTCCAATGCACTCTCTTTGGCTCAACCATGAACTAACTAAGAGAGTTTACTACAAAGCATATATTTGGTCTAATGTTGACCAAATACATGAGAGACCCAATCAATTGTCTTTATAATGTGGTGTCTACATCCTTCTACTTGAACGAGTCTACCTGTAGTGCCCCTCCACACTTCACCCTGTTAATGTGATCAGTTCATTTTGATTTGTCAGCATTGTTGTTGTGTATTTCCTTTCGTTTTGCTTCGGGGTCAGGTACTTCTTGGTATTATGTTCATTTGAGTTAATTATTTGATTAATACTTGATTGATCATTATATTAAAATAAATTATTATTGTGGTTAACAATTATTTTGATAATTTAAATAAATGTTTAATACATTGTGGTTTGATAAGTAAAATATTATTAATGTCTTATTTGCCTTAAATAAATTGAAATTATGATTTAATAAAGAAATATAAAAATAAATATTATAAATTATGATATTGTGCAAATAAAATTGAAAAGAAGGATTAAATTAATAAATTTAATATTTTAATTGTTGATTTATTTTGTGTAAATAATAAAGCATAGTGAAATTATAAAAATAATAATAAATAGAGGAAGTTGACGGTAGTGGGACAAACTAAATAAAATAATTAAAAATGAAGGTAGTGGATGTTGCAACGGATTGGGAAATAGTGAATAAATTAGTTAAATTGCATTAAGAAAGGGGCTTTTTCACTATTTCTTTTATGAAAACCTAATCTTGCTTTCGATGAATAGTTGTTCTTGTTCTTGGAGATGTGAGAGTTTTTTTTTCTTGGGGGTTTTTACTGTGGAAAGAAGAATGTCTATAGAAACTGCAAATTTATGGTTGTGAGAAAACTAGAGCTGCAACTTGGAACTTGAAGCTGACAACAATTTTGAGCTCAATCATTTGATTTAACTCAGGTTCCTCTGTGTTCCTTCAATTTTAATTCTATTTAGAAATCGAGTAATAAATGAACATTCTGGCTGTAGCAAAATAAATTCTAGTTAATTTCTAAGTGCACAATTCACAATTGCATGATTTGGGAATCTTCTAAGCTTTTTCTTGAAAATTGAATTGTGCTTATGTTGTAAATTGCATTCAGCTATTGAAAGCTCATATCTTTTGGTGTATTCTGTTATTTTGTTGCTTTCTATGTAATTTTTCCCAATTTGATTATAATCCTTTTCAAGCACCTCAACTATAACATTGATAAAGTTCTCCATTCTCTTTATAACACACTCCTCACTCCCTCTCTTCAATGGCATTCAAAATATCCTTTGCCATAGTATTTCATTTAGCCTATAAACATTATTGTTTTGAGTATTTAATCCTCCAGACTTACTTCTTTTGGCACACCCTGTTATGGTGTTGATTTGTTTAAAATGGTATTGATGTGTTCTTGGGGCCGACGGCCTGGTGGTGGTCACCAGCCTATAAGCCAGGTTTGGCTCGAACCCAACAAGGATAGCCAACCACTTGCACCTTTTCTCTCATTAATTTCCCATTGAATTGGTATTCGTAATCTTTACTTAGTAAATTTCTTAGTTGAGGTAAATTTGTTGCTGTGGGACCTTGTGTTATCTTCTAGCACGGGGGGTGGACCTTTGGGTTCCACATGGTTAGGTGGAATGTTCCTTTCACTCCATTGGGTTTCCCTTGCTATTGGTTGTTCGTGTAGTGGCTATCCTTGGAGTTGTGGACTTCTACATTGATCCTGGTCGAGTGGATTATCTTACCAGTACTTGTATTGTACTATAATTTTGTTGTATCATGTATTGTAATTCTGATGTATAATCTCCCCAATTGATCATGGGGAAGCATTGATGTAATGATGTAATGTTGTTAAGTTGTAATTAGTTGTGAACTTTCCCTTGTAATGAAAAAAAGAAAATGACTTCTATTGCATATGCTAGTTAATTGAATGATCTTGATGTTGTTATATTGATGATATGATATGGAAGATTCTTATTGGTTGATCATTAATATGCAATGGATTAAATGCATTTGATATGTTAGATGAACCTTGGTTAATTTGATGTTTGTAATGATTTATTATTCCTATTAGTTTGGTTAATGGGATTCTCGCAACGTAGTCATGGAACCTTAGAGGACTTAGATTTTGTATTTAGGTTAAATTATCTTCTGCAATTTTTAATATGTTGCACTTCATACAAAAAAAAAATGTTCCTTTTTTATGTGTTGTCCTCTAGGGTTTTGTGGCGGGGCATTACACATGGTATCAGAGCCAGGGTTCATACACTGGGCACTCTGGATACTTATGAGCCCATTATGTTGTCCTAGTTGCATGTACTCTCAAGGTTATGCTTTCCCTTTTGGGCATCCTCACTTAGCAACTCAAGATTTTTCCTTAGATGGTGTTTTTCCAATGGTGCAGAAAATTGGTGGAAGGGATAGGACCCTTGGTGTAGTGTGCAATGCACCAATATTCTTTCTATCAAGGATGCATTGTGGACCCTTGTGTAGCCTTGTGATGTGATTCCCGGTGATGTGAATGGTGTGTGTAGTTGAAGAATGTGTGTTGAATCTAGAACTTTGTGTTTATGAAGTGATGAATTGTGTTTCTATGCTTCTAGAAAAGTGTAAAATCCTGAGCTTGGGTCATACATGATATGAGATTTAGCTTTGTATAATAAATATCGAGGTATGTTTTATCTGAAAATGGTGGATAATTAAAGGAAAATGTGTACTTTGATGTGCAAAAATATGTTGTGTTTTGTGAAAGTGTGGCATTCTGATGTAGTGAATTAGCTTGGTGTATTACATTGCTTAGATGCATTGTCATGTTCAACATGTAATTATTCTATCATGTAGCAAATGATTTACAAGATGGTTTGATTACTGAGTGTTGCCTTCAGATGTGTCTTGGTGAAGGGAAAATAGTGTTGCATCACTCACTTGTGAGTGCCTTGCGATGTTGTGACTTTTCCCTCACTGTGTGTTTGACTGTATGACTATGTACATGTTTGAATATGTTGTTTTGTTGTAGGTTGCAGGTACTAGGCATGAAATACACCTGAATTGCCAGGTTTGAGCGTGCCTTAGACCCAATGGAAATTATTGATGGAGATAGAATTTGGTCCCTGTTGAGCCATCATCCTTGACTAGGATGAGTATCTATTGTCACCTTGGTAGTGTTGTTCATTTGTGAATTGGGTCGCTTGATAATTGATACTAGTAATTATGTATGTTCTATTCTAACTTTGCGACTTCTATGAGTAAGTCGAATCCTAGGGGGGGATGTAGTGCTCCTCCGCACTTCACCCTGTCAGTGTGGTTAGTTTTTTTTGGTTTGTTAGCATTGTTGTTGTGTATTTCCTTTCATTCTGCTTTGGGGTCAGGTACTACTCGGTATTATGTTCATTTGAGTTAATTGTTTGATTAATGCTTGATTGATCATTATATTAAAATAAAAAATTATTGTGGTTAAAAATTATTTTGATAATTTAAATAAATGTTTAATACATTGTGGTTTGATAAGTAAAATATATATTTTTTTAAACAAAAGTGGCAAGCCACTATATTATGTTAATTTATATATAATTAAATTTACAAACTCTGGTTCGATGAGCATACTGGGAGGAAAGAACCAAGTGAAGAAAACCTTTGGTTATAGCTCAAAATTTACAATTTTTTTTACAATCTTATCCCAATTGTCAGGACCATTTACATATAGACAAGCCAAAACTTCTAGCTGGAGTTCATTTAACTTGTCGAATTACATGTCCATATTTCAAAAAATACACTACATCATAGAAAAATTTGGCTATATCACTTTAATTTGAATTCTTCCTTAGTGAAGCCTAACCAAAAAACTAGCTAACACCTTGCATTTGAAATTGTATTCTGCATTGTTTAAGCCTGACCAAAAAACTATCTCAAAAAATTTGCATTTGAATACTTGGACATGTTGATTATCAGAATCAAAAAACACACTTTAGCTTATACTTTTTCCTCCATCTACATAATCTCCATAGAATTCTCCCCTTGCTCACGATTTCCCACATCCATATTCTGAGAATTGAGCGCAATATTCATATCTGGTACCACAACAACCCGATTATGATAGGAATTAACCCCTTGAGGAAAAGCAAGTGACAAATTATGAACCAAATTTTGGGCAACCCCTTGCGAAGCCAAATGTGCACTAACTGGCTGACATTGAATAACAGAAGAGGCTGCATGGTAACAATTATGATGAAGCAAGAAAGAAACATAATGATATTTTTCTCTAAAACATTAAGACATTTGCCTCTCCACATGATGATTGTATCTTGTCAATGCCTTGTTAAGATGACTTGGGTCACTAAGCTCTAAAGACTACTTGAATGCATCAAAAATATTAACAAAAGCCATATTATGAGGTAAGAAGTGGGGTAGAAATATTCCACCCACATAACCCTCCCCCATGCCAACAACATACTTTTGTGCCCCATCAACAAGGGCATCATTCTATAGGAATATGTCATTAACCATTTTTTTTGCAATTACAATCACATAATCTAGACATTGTAGCATATCCATAAGATTAGAGATAAAAATTGACAAAATATTTGATGGGAAAATAAACCACCTTGACTTCAGATGAAGAACTTCAGTCCCAATAACACACTTGAGACACCTATAATCACAAGGACATTGTAGCTTAAACATAGATTACAGATGAAGCTATTCCAAACTTCCTGTAAATGGCCTCTCCCACCTTTGCACTAGAAACCACACATGATAATTTTTAGATGATAAGCCATCATTGCTATAGCCCTTTCGACCTCTAGAAATTAATCCTTCAGAAGATAGATATTAATTTACTGTTTCCAAAAAATTCTTACTTTGGCCAAATAAATAGAGGAGCTTTTTCCATAAGACTTGAACTCTCATGATGACATAGAGTTTAGAATGTACAAAGCTTAACTTGAACATTAGAAAAATGACATTTAACACATGCTTCATTGATCCTCCACACCTCCAAAATAAATGAATCATTAAACCATAAGATGTTAAACGTACTGAAAACTGGTAAACCATACTAAGGAATAATGAGATCAAAACACCTTGAACCATGGCATAGGAATTAGTTCTTTCTCAAAGGATGAATATGCAAATCCATGTGTGCCATAGCTAAAAGTTGGCAACTCCAAATTACATTGAAGCATACTAAGGAATATGAATAGGATTAACCACACAAGTGAATGATTGCACCAAATGCCAACAACACAAAATGCTTACATCGCCATGAAATAGGAACATGGCCTTAGTTGAATCCAATTCATGCGAACTAGATTACACAATATTTGGCATACCCTCAAATCCGCATAAACAATTAACACTAGGACTTGTGTAATTCTCTTGAAAAGAAATACAAGCCACCTTAGTTGTATTGGCACCACATACTTTTGACAAAAATCTAAAATTTCACATATGAGAAGTACGATGCAATGCTTCACAGATACAAGTTTTCAGCAGCTTCGAAATTTGTTAAAATTTGCTTGCATCACTTTGATTCCTTCTTGTGACATCATCAATAATGATTCTCATAAATATGTAACTGTAATGCTTTCATTTCTCTTTCATAAAATTTGGTCAAGAAACTAACACACATGTAATTGTGAATTACACATGTGTTGTTAGATCTTCAAGTATGTTGAATTAATTTTTCTTCTTCCTAGATCTGGAAAGAAACATTTGACACTTGTAATTGTCAATTACCCATGTTTTGACAAGGAACACACATATAATTTCCAATTACACATGCATAGCTAGATCACCAAGTAAATCTTTTTACGTTGATCTAACTATAAACATAACACACTTGTAATTGTCAATTACATTTATGAAGCCTGATCATTTCATTGCCCCCATAAAAAATAATCACATATTTATGTATTCTTATTCCTAAAATATGCCAAACCCTGTCAAACCTCCATAGATGTTAGACATAATTTGATATTATTTAGGAGTTTCCATCCATAATTAGAATTACTATCAAGTATGAAAGTAATTTCCCAAAAAATGTACAATATCAAAATTACCAGATATTTGTACACACCAAAAATTTAACCGGTTGATCTGCCAAATATATCAAAGTCTTTCCTATTTTGATAGTAAAGCTTCTAAAGTAGAATGAATCTTACCCAGTACAACCACATGAGTAACTTCATTATCTGCTTGATCACACCCATAGTTTTCCAAAAAATATGCAACCATATTTCCTTCTTTGTATGTGTGCAAGATTTGATAATTACCTACCTTATCAAGCAATGAACAGATCTATTTAACAATATATTCTAGCTTCCATTTCTAAAGCTTATGATCTTGACATGCATTAATTAAGATCATTGAATCACCTTCTACTTGAATCATAGGTAGTTTGAAACTAAGGACTAGCTTCAAACCAAATAGAAGAGCTTGAGCCTCCACAACATTATTAGTTCTAGACATTAGTTTATAAGGTTTTGCACACAACACTAAACCTTTATGATCTCTTATTACCAATCCCAAGCAATGAAAAGTGAGCCAACATGTTTACTTTGTACACATAAGCATTTACTGTTTCAGATATTGACCTTTCCAATAATAATAAAATTTGATCAATATTCAATTTCTCTTTCGTAAAAATAAATCCATTTCTTGCCCACTAGATAGCCCATAATACTGAGGACGATATGATGCACCAAATACTTACAAAAAATTATGTTTTATACAACTGTGGCCAACTAGTAAATAATTTCCAAATAGTGTTTGGCATAGTTGTTAACCAATTCATTTTAGCCACTACAAACAACCAAAAAATTTGCGCTATTGGACACAAAAGAAAAAGGTGATTAATGTCTTCGAACTCCTAATCACAAAGCAGACATTTAAAAGGAACAACTATCTTTAGTTTTGCCAATTTGTGACTTGTTAGAATTTTTTTTGAATTGCTAGCCATGAAAAAAAGCCTACTTTAGGAAAATCTTTTTTATTCCAACAAAACTAATAGGCTCTTTGTTGTGATACTTGGAGGGATGCTTTAGAAATTGATTTGTACCCCTCTTTGACTGTATAGCAACCTGTATTTTCTTTAGACCAAATTAATCTATCAGGTTTGGATGAAAAATAAACTACTCTTTCTTGTAGGATAGATGAAATCTAATCTTTATGATTCTCATCTATTGCCTCTTTTGAAAAGTCTTTCCACTTAAATTTTCCAGTCATTGAATCCACACTCTGAACATAATCTTTTACTTTTGAGCCCCAAGCTTGAGATAAAAAGGTTGTAGTGTTTTCAAAGTTAAAATCAATAGCTAGATACTGATATCCATTCCAAGAATCTTTCCAAAATGAGGCTTCATTACCATCATTCACTTCCCAAGTTAAATGAGGTAAGATAACTTTCCTACATGAGACCAAAAAATTCCACGTTGCTGACCATGAAGGTGGATTTGCAACATTAAAGATTCTTGATGGGCAGTGGTTATCTAAATATTTGCTCTGCATAAGATGACACCATTTAATTGTAGGTTTTGCATACATTCGCCAAACCATTTTGGGTCCTAATGCCAAATTCCTATCTAAAAAAATATGAAGAACTACTCCACCTTTTAACTTCTCTAAACACATTATTTCCAAAGATATCAGGGGAATTTTATTTTTGCTATCCAAATTACCTGACCATAAAAATTTCCTAATCAGCTTTTGAATTTGAAAAAAGATGGACTTTGGAGCTTTTAAAACTTCCATATAATAATTTGGAATCGTTGATAATATATATTTTACCAGTAAAATTCTCCCTGCTAAAGATAACCATCTACCTTTCCATGATAAGATTTTAGCTTGAATGGTTTGAATGATTTTTTTCCATTAAGTAATCTTGTTCTTACCAGTAAAAAATGGAATACCAAGATATTTACATGGAAAATGAGCTTGTTGAAAGCCAAATAACTTCACAATTTGATTTTCAATATCATATTTTGTATTGAATACATAAATTTTTGACTTTCCTTCATTTACTTTTTGTCCTGAAGCTCTAGTGTACTTATCCAATAATGAATTTATATGCAAAGCTTCTACCATTGAGGCTTTACCAAAGAGCAACATATCATCAAAAAAAAAAAATTGAGTCACTAATATGTTAGTATTTAGAATAAAGACACCCTAGATGAAACCTTGCATATGAGCTTTGTGACAAGACCTGCTCAAAGCTTCTGCTAAAATGATAAATAAAAAATAGAGACAATGGATCTCCTTGACAGACCCCTTGGGTAGATCCAAAAAGCCCAAGTGTTGATCCATTTAATAACACCGAAAACTTAACACCAGATAAACATGCCATTATCCACTTACACCACTTAGGAGAAAAACCAAACTTCAATAACATCTGATTCAAAAAGGCCCAATCATGTAACGCCTTGCCACACAACCCTAGGGGAAGTTGCATTTAACAACACAATTGCAATATTTTTTCTTTTTTTAAAGGAGAACAGAAACATAAAAGTTCACTACACAATGCCAACAACCCCTAAGGTTACAAGATTGAGTTTACCTCAACCCAAACAAGAAACATGAATTAAAGCTATTACATATAATTTTTTAACAAATTAATTGCACATACATTCCATACATGATAAAATTAAATCAAAGATATAAGAGTTCCACATGATCCCAATGATATGCTTTACAATAAGGTTACAACACTCATTCCCTGAATGAGGTACTTCCAAATTATAAGGATTACAATTACAACTTCCACCTCGATACAAAGAGGGGTATAAAATTATATTAATAATTGAAGAATAAAGCATGAAGAACTGGATCCCACAAGCTCTCCAACTAGAAATCTCATCCATATGAACAAAAGCCGACCCAACGGATTAAGTTGCACATTCCACCCAACCATGTGATACCCGAAGGCTCACCCCCCATGCTAGGAGATAGTAACAAGGATTCCTAAGCAAGACCATCAACCTCAAAACATAGGCTACACAAAACTGAAATGAAATAAACATAAGTACCACATCACAAGAACTGAACGACCATACGAACAACTCTAGTATGACTCTCACACCACTGACATAAGTCACATTGCTTCCAGACATAAAATAGATCGAGAATGTCACAAGGGCCAAACTCACAAAACCAAATACAAACTGTTGACTTAGAAAGAGTGTCATCGCATAGCTCGTCAAGGGATGTCCTTTGGGAATCTTCCTAGGCTCTGGCCCCCACCATGGGTTATCCTGGTGGCCTCTACCAAAATCCGAGCACCCATGCTCACTCATGCGGAATCAAATACCTCTCGTGAAGACAAGATAGATGACCTTGCTATTCCAGGCCTTCTCATCTCATCCCAAGTCTATACAAGCCCTTGGGTCCATGAGCGAGGCATAATTAATCTTGTTTAGTGTTTGATGCAACCTAAGTCTCTAAAAGTTTATTATGTTATCAATAAATTAACTAACTTGCAAAGAGTTTCCCTGACACCACTTTGTGTGTTGGCCCCCATTGCAAGCTACTCCTCTATGACAACTCATGGAGTAAATCCACACCCAAGGGTACACAAGTGTGACCTAAGGAGAATGACTCCTATGCAGGACCTCAAGTCCACACATCCCGTTCACAATAACTGGGTTAAAGCTGGATAAGATTTGACGCACTACCCAAAGAATCCAAAGGTTGACTATAAAAAAAGATAACCCAAACAAATAAACGAACCCCTATCTGGAAGACTTCAAAACATTTACTCTATATTCACAACATCGAGAAAGAACAAATAAACACTAAAAACATTTCAGGCAATTACATAAGCTAAAGTTAGGATTTCCTAAATCCAGCCAATCACAATTTTCATTACTTGCAATTATCCAATCAAATACACCAAATTCAATTCATGACTTTGAAGTATTTAAAAACCAATCATTTACTCTAAGTTTCACAATTATATTCCATAATCAAAACATTTAATAAATAAAATCATCTGATTAAAAAAAAAATGAATCATTAACTCTAAGCTTCACAATTATATTCATAATCAAACATTTAATAAATAAAATCATCTGATTAAAAAAATCAATCAATCATTAACTCTAAGCTTCACAATTATATTCATAATCAAACATTTTAATAAATGAAGCATTTGGTTAAAATCAATTAATCGTTATTTCAACATAGAATAAATTAATCAACTAAATTTTATCTATACTTTGAACACAAATATATACCAAATAAATCTACATAGAAGTATATATTTAATGTATATACTATTTTTCATATATATATTTAAATAATATATATACATATACACAATGTGTATGATATATATACATAAGTATATATTTATAATATATATATAAATAAACTATTATTAAAATAAATATTATTTAAATATTATATATATATATACATATAACATATATATAATATAATATATATATATTATTATATAATATATATAATATTAAAATAAAATTAAAAAAAATGAATTTAAAACTTAACTCAAAAAGAGCACCCACATTAGGGCGCGGGCCCCTCCCATATGGGGAAGGGCGCTGCCAGCGCATCCTCCCTCATATGGGGGGTGCTGTGTGGGCAGCACCTCCCATGGGGGGTGCTGCGTGGGAGCAGCACCTCCCATATGGGCGTGTGGGGGGTACAGGGCTCCGGCCTTCCCCTCCACAAAATAATTTTTTTTTATAAATGAATTTTCATATATAAAAAAAATGACTATAAAAAAAAATTCGACAGAATAGGGCATACCCTGTCTCTTTTTCCAGAATAAAAATTATTATTATTTTTGTTTACCAGAACATATATTAACTCAAACTCATTATATTTATAAATATACTTGTGTGTATATTCATATATAAATGAAATATATGCTTATATACACAGGTATATTTATAAATTTTATACCCAGAATTTTCATTTACAGTGAAATTGTGCAAATGATCAGCATAATTTGCAAGAACATAAATAAATTTGTCCTAACAACAAAGGGTTTAAAAAAACTCAGTTTAAAATGGAGATTTTCTTTTGGGTTTTCTTCCTATTTTCATTGTGTTTGATGTTTTGGTTTTCATTTATAAATCCAACAACAATTTGCAAGTTTTGAAACCATTTTACATGAGTTTTTCATTGAATAAAAACAACATTTCCAGATTTAAAGCTCTTTCAAAATGAAACAAGAAAATAGAAGAAAGCAGGGAATGAACCTGGTGTTTTCTCCCCAAGCTTTGAAGACTTCAACAATGGTGATTCCAATCTCCTCTTCAACTCCAAATTCAGCCACAACAAAACTCTCCACCAAAAATTCAAAATTGAATAACAAATGAAATTTTTATTTCCTACATAGAACTTTCCCCAAATTTGGTCAAACCCCTAAAATATCCCACCCACTAAATTTATTGAGCTTTTGGAGGATATTTCCTATTTTAAAAAAATCTTTAAAACAATTTACTTTCAAAAATCCTATTTCATGCATTCCAAAATTTCATAATTTCATTTAAACAACTAAAAATATCCAAGTTGCAAGAATAGGCTTTATTCAAAAATTCAAAAGATGAAATATAATCCTCACTTCTATTTTTATTCTAAATTTAACTTAAATATATATAACATGATTTCCTCTTCCATTTAAATTTGAATCCTATTATGCAACAATGTTGAAACAACCATTTCAATTAATTTTTTCACCCTTAACTAAAATTTATTTTATTAATTAAACCAAAATACTCAATGAAGTAAAATAATATCCCACATTGAAACTAGATTTGTTAAATCATTACTTTAACCAAACCCACCATTTAATAGCCTTTAAAATACGAATTGAAATAGCTAACTAGAGAGGAATGAACCAAATCAAAACCGCCAAACCCGATGACAAACTATGACTAGGGTGATGACTTGACACGAAAACCTAGCTACTATCTCCCAATCGATAACCATTGATCAAGGGGCATGTTCAAACCTATGAAGTCAGGTGGAGTCAATGTCCTGTACCTGTTATTCTTCAACCAAAGAGCATATTGAATGTGCAAATATATATATATATATAATAAGACACACTGTGAAGCAGAAATCTCAGAATCGTAGGGCGCTCGCAAGCGAGTGATACAATCCCATCCCCTTCACCAATACAGGCTCTAAAACTGACGAGTCTAACAACCAAAATATATTTAAAGCATAAAACATTTTAAATTAATAATTGTTATGCAAATACAAAACATGCCATAATGATAACATCTAAATAAAATCCCATCACATCAAAATATAATGTTTACATCGCTTAACAGATAGCAATAAAAAGTAACCAAGTATCAAAATCAGAGTGCTAACAAAAGTGAAGCATACATAAAAAAAAACACTGATCGATCAATGAGAAAAATGGAGGGGTGCTACAAATCAACCCTATCATATGCCTTATGCATATCAAGTTTAATAATCATTGTAGACAATTATTTACAACAATGGAGTGCAAAGTTTCATGAGCAACAATTGCTCCTTCTGATGTTTCTCTTCCAGGAACAAAACCCCCCTATTCCTCAAAGATAATTGAAGACACAAGAGGATGTAACCAAAGATAAATGTCCTTTGTAAATATTTTGTAAATTGTATTACATAAATAAATAGGAAATAGGTTGAAAATTAGAAAAAGTATTAGGAGTTTTTATTTTTGGAATGATGGCAATATTAGTCACATTAAATTTTTTTAGCATACCTCATGATTTTCTTGATTCCTCCAGTGCATTGAGAATATCAACTCCAATGAATTCCCAACATTTTTGATAAAATATGGCAATGAAACCATCAGGTCCTAGTGCTTTTCTAGGAGACATGGAGAAAACCATTTCTTTTACTTCTTTGAGTGAAAAAGGAGCTAGCAGCCTGACATTATTTTCATGAGATACCAGATTTGGGATATCTTGAAGAAGCTCTTCTCTTTCCTTGCTAAATGAGCATTGCCATTATTATTTGTAGATAATAAAGAAAAAAAAAATTGACTCTTTCATTTTGAATATCTTCCTCTTTAGTAAGCAGGACTCCTCTCACACTGTCTTGAATTGAGAAAATAGAACATTTTGCTTTTTTTATTTGTGCTGATATATGAATTTTTTTTGTATTCCCATCTCCATCTTTTAGCCATAATTCTCTAGATTTTTGCTGCCAATAGACCTCCTCTCTCAATAACAACACCTTCCATTCCTCTTGTAATTTTCTCTATTCTTCAAATAATGCAGTATCAAGACCGTTAGCAATAATGTTTTCATTTACCTCTTCTAACCTTTTGTAAACCAAATCTTTCTGCACAAATACATTTTTAAAAACATGTTGGTTCCAAATTTTTAACTGTTGCTTCACATGCTTGATAAATAAAATATTATTAATGTCTTATTTGGTTTAAATAAATTAAAATTATGATTTAATAAAGAAATATAAAAATAAATAAAATAAATTATGATATTGTGCAAATAAAATTGAAAAGAAGGATTAAATTAATAAATTAAATATTTTAGTTGATTTATTTTGTGTAAATAATAAAGCATAGTGAAATTATAAAAATAATAATAAATAGAGGAAGTTGACAGTAGTGGGAAAACTAAATCAAATAATTAAAAATTAAGGTAGTGGATGGTGCAACAGATTGGGGAAATAGTGAATAAATTAGTTCAATTGCATTAAGAAAGGGGCTTTTTCACTTTTTCTTTTATGAAAACCTAATCTTGCTTTTGATGAATAGTTGTTCTTGTTCTTGGAAATGGAAGAGTTTCTTGTCTTGGGGGTTTTTACTGTGGAAAGAAGAATGTCTATAGAAACTGAAAATTTGTGGTTGTGAGAAAATTGGAGTTGCAACTTGGAACCTAGAGCCGACAGTGATTTTCAATTCAATCATTCGATTTAACTCAAGTTCCTTTGTGTTCCTTCATTTTTAATTCTATGTAGAAATCGAATAATGAATGAACATTCTGGTTGTAGCAAAATAAATTCTTGTTAATTTATGAGTGTGCAATTTGCAATTGCATGGTTTGAGAATCTTCTAAGCTTTTTCTTGAAGATTGAATTGTGCTTACTTTGTAAATTGCATTCAGCTATTGAAAGCTCATCTATTTTGGTGTATTATGTTATTTTGTTGCTTGCTCTATATTTTTTCCCAGTTTGATTATAATCCTTTTCAAGCACCTCAGCTGCAACATTGATAAAGTTCTCCATTCTCTTTATAGTGCACTCCTTTGCTCCCTCTCTTTGATGGATTTCAAAATATCCTCTTCCATAGTATTTCATTCATCCTGTAAACATTATTGTTTTGAGTCTTTAATCCTCTAGGCTTACTCCTTTTGGTGCACCCTGTTATGGTGTTGATTTGTTTAAAATGGAATTGATGTTTTTCTAGGGCCATCGTCCTGGTGGTGGTCAACGACCTGTAAGCTAGGTCTAGCTCGAACCCAACAAGGATGGCCAACCACTCACACCTTTTATTTCATTGATTTCCCATTGAATTGGTATTCAAAATATTTACTTAGTAAATTTCTTAATGTACACTATGCACAACGACCTTGTCTCTAGTGTTTTTTTCTAGATTTAATGTTTTTAAATTTTGGCCCTATTCTTAGTATGTTATAGAAGGTGTTTATGTAGAATAAATCGATGTCTGTAGTGATGTCCAGTTCAGTTTAAATCTATATTTATTTCCATTTATTTTTGGAGGTGTGTAAATTTCAATTATTTTACACATCATATTCTCAATATTCACCACCATACAAAGTTAAAATATCTTTAGAGCTAACGCAACAATAAAAATTATTGATTACAAATGGAAACATCTACATAGAGGAGCAATAATGGTTTTTTTTTACAACTTGGCTAGTGTGTGATAATTAATGCAACGTAACTTTCTAAGTGACGAAGCATGTACATTGTAAAAACAAGCCAAATGTGGGATGCAATTGAAATTAAAATTTATTGCATAAACTAACTTATTTTTGCGGCCTCTTGCTGAACAAAAAGTTTCAAGATCACGTTTCACTATTCATGTTTATTTCTCCTTTCTATGATACCTCAAATTGCAATAGGGTTTGCATGGAATATTTTGTTTGTATGCTAGAAAGATTAAATGCTTTGAAGTGAGATAAGCATAGAATTTGAATAAATCAATCTGATATTCGACCCTTATTGCTTGACATTTAATACTTGAAGTTCGATTTGGTGGATTATATATTATCTTGTTGGCATTCAATACTCTGTTCACTGATTATAAGTGGTATGAAAAGCATTCTAAATTGGTAGATATGTTGTTTATGTCATTGCGTATAGGTGAATCAATATGCATGAGTCACTATTGGAAAAAAAGAGTGTTTTGTCCATGTGTTTGATATTACTGTGGAAATCAATTATAAGTAAATTGATGATTGTGAATTTTGAATGGTGTTAATATATATATATATTATATTTTTTGTATTTTGTTTCATTTCGCTACTTCTAATTACTGTTCTTATTTCATTGTCGCTTCATACATTCTCTTCCATGTCCTTGGTGGGAGTCAGCGTGGTTGGGAACCTCTTTGTATATAAGCTATTTGTTCCTTCAATAAATCTCAGATGTAGGCAGAATGGTTCCAATTTAGTTGAGATAAATCTATTATCCACAGTTCATATACCATCTTCAGATGGAAATCAGCCTTGATATCCACAGTTGAATTTATTTTAAGAACCCAGAGTTGTCATTCATCATTTGTCTTAGCTTTGATGGGAATAAATTTCTAATTCCTTTTTATTTTGCTAGGAGGTAATACCTCTCTGTCATTAATAACGTAAAAGATGTGCATTTGGGTTCATATGTTGTTCGGTCATTACTTGATATTAGATAAATATTAAGTAAGATGTTTATTTGTTGAATGCTAAGCATAGGAAAAGTTATGATATGTGAACAAATAATTTCTAAGTTCTTTAATGTTGTTGTTTACATTTGTATGTGATAGATTCTTAAGGTGTTAAAATTTGTTTTAGGAAAAATTAGATCTATAAGATGAACATAGTGGCTTAAGGAATTATTAAATGTTAGTTTCAAGGTAGAATTTATTTTCAATTAATAAATGATTGATTGATGTTCTCTTCAATATCATTAACTTCTAGATATTGATAGTGGAAAATTAGTTAGAAATTGTGTCTCCATATTTCCAATTTATTTTATGAAAGAGCTAAGAGTTAGGTAATGAACTTTAAAGTTTGTGTTAAAAGGAGAAAAAGTGAGTTAGATCTTGAACACTACTTCATGATTCTTGATAGAAAGAAAGACTCCCTATGTATATAAAAGATTTACTTTGTTGATTGTATTAATTAATTCAACACCCATATCAAATGAGAATAGGTAGTTCCATACCTTCTTTAAATAAGTGGTCTAAGTAGACATTAGGGTTCAAGTTTATATTTTGTACCCTTTGATTGAAAAGATAGTTTCTTTATGTATTTAAAATGTACATTTTTCATTTATTAGATTTAGATTTTTACCAATGTATTATCTAGTAATTCTACTTGAAATTCTTAACTGTTTTTTGATGTGTATCACTGCATGAGTTGCAAATATCTTCATGGTTTTGGTTAATTGATTGTTTTTTACTTGCTTAAGTGGTTGTACTACTTGATCAATTTCTTGCCTTGTATTTGTGTTGATTGATGAAATATAGGTGCTTTTGGGTAATTGATTAAATTGAAGTTCTTTGCATAATGTGGTTATTGGCAGTCTTCTAGAGGGTCGATAAAATATTCTTTTGGTTGAAAATTTATTTTGAACCTTGAATTGGCTGCTATTTACTTGCGATGTGTGGTTATGGGTCTTTATCCCTGCACTCTTGATTTGTATTATAGTTGAGATTAAGAGCGAGATGGTCCATGCCTTGCTCGGGTTATGTACCTTTTGTGGTTTTCATTTGTGCATGATGGCTTTGCCAAGTTGGCTTGTTGGGTCTTCTTGCTACTAATAGGGGGAGTGGCTCTCAATGGGGGCAAGTGCAAAAAGTGGTGCCAAGGTAATCCATGTGGGAGTTTCTTAACTCAGTAATAACTTAAAATGAATTAGGGTGTTGGGTAGCTCACACATTAATAAATATAGGTGGATGCCTCACCCATGCATGCGGTGCTTGTTTAGGCTGAGGATGGGTTGAGAAGGCTTGGTTGGAAAGACCAACTTCCTTGTCCTCACGAAGTAATCGGGTGTTCAAAGTAATCCACACATCCCTATGGATGTTAAATACTGAAACCCAAAAAAATGTGCACTATCCAAAGAAAATCTTAAAAATGGCGAATAAAATATACAATAACCCTCTCATAATTTTACAATATCTGGAAGACTTATAATTTTCTTAACAACAAATATCCCCAATGTCTAATACACAATTATAGAAGAATACACAACAATAAGAAGCCACTCAAATAATTAAATAAATGACCATTAGGATTTCCTAAATCTAATAAATCCACAACGAATTAAACCAACTGTTTAACTTTGAGTTCTACAATTACTCATAATATTCAATTCAAATTGCCCACAAATGTGAACATAAAATAATACAACTTAAAATAATTCAAGCACTTAAATAATCTAATATTCGGATTTCCTAAATCCAAACTGAATTAATATCTATTTAAATACAAATCAATTTTTACTTCTAAGTCGTTTTATTTTAA
The DNA here is from genome assembly GCA_007258455.2 of Sequoia sempervirens. Lineage (NCBI taxonomy): Eukaryota > Viridiplantae > Streptophyta > Pinopsida > Cupressales > Cupressaceae > Sequoia > Sequoia sempervirens. The sequence continues at coordinate 116,819,866 of VDFB02252616.1, forward strand.
CATTTTATTAACCCATGCATTTACATGCTTTTATTAATATATAAATACTTCTGTTTACAAATCATAAGGAAATTAAAACTAATTGTTAATTCAAATTTCACAAACAAATATAAATAGAAATCTTAATCTTTCTAATAAAATCATCTTATTATAAAACACCTACTTGTGCATTGTATGCATTAATTAACGATATAATATTTCTTTTAAATAAATATATATATTCTAATTATATAATCTAATTATTATTTTCCAACGTTTATTTAAAAATATCAAATTGTGCATGTGCATGCACCTATTTAAAAATACATTTAAATATATTTTAAATACTCTAAAATTATATGCAATATTTCTAATATATATTTTTAAACAAATAAATAAATATATAAATATAAATTAACAATTTTTAGACAACCCTAATTATAAATCCCGTATGTTGTGACTTTAATAATTTTTGTTTTCGTATTTGCGTTTCTCTAAATTTTTTACTGAAGGTGTGCAATCAAGTCGTCTAAAACATATAAAAAATTCAACCCTACCCAGTTCGTAAATTTTGAGTTATGATTAATTTAGTGACTCACTATTTATGCTGTTTTGATTTTCGAATTACCAGAGGTTTCCAATTATTTCAGTTTTCTCAGAAGATTTCATTTTCAATCCTACAGAGGTTTTCTAATTCTTCAAATACTTTTATTTGTATTTTCTATTGTTTAAAATCATTCCCTACAAAGATCAAAATCTTCACGGTAATTTATCACTTTCTTCACTTTCTACAGAAGAACAAATTATGTTTTCACAGGAAGAAGTTTTTAAGTTTTGATTTAAATTCAACAAAAGTTCAATAATTCCACTATAATTTCCTCATGTATAAATCTATTTCGAATAAACAAATTACATAGAGGATTTAATTGTTTTCTACAGAGGTTTCATTTTCACAGCAATCTTTTAAAAGAAAGAAATAAGAACCTCTACAGTATTGAAAAATCATTTCCTAAAACATTTCCAATTTGCATTACAGTAATAAAATAACTTTTTAATTTCAAATTTCACAAAAATAGTAAAGAACCTGTTACAGAAGAATGTTGCCTCAAGAAAATGTTGCCGAACTTCTCTATAATTTCAATTCTCAATGTAGCTAAAGCTTTCTTCAATGCAATTGCCTCATTCCCAAAGACAACAAAAAATACAGCCAAGAATTCTACAGCAAAATAATTCTAAACAATTTCTTCAGAGAGATCCACAATTTCCTCACCAATTTTCTACACACATCCAAACTTTTTTCCGTGAAACAACTTTCTTTTTCTTTTCTCCCAAAAATCCTCTCCGTGAATGAATTTTCAACAATTAGATCACAAATTTTTAACTCTTAGTTATCTTAAACAAAATATCTAAAATATTTTTTCTCTCAACAATTTAGATATTTTCCATTCACATGCATTTAAATATAATAATACAATTTACTAATTGCAACCAATTTAAATATTTTTACTTATTTAATTATCATTTATTTTTAATAATAAAATTTACTTAATCAACATAACCAAAATTTATTTATTTATTTATTTATTTATTCTAAAGCCCTCACAACAATAATTCATTTAACTAAATATTTAAAATTAAATACACATTTAATCTACTAAATTAAATTTGCACAAGAATAAAATACCCAGAACAACAATGATAAAAATAAGACCAAATTCAAACTGACAACACACTGTACTAAGGTAAAGGTATGACTAGATAACCCGTTACTATCTCCCAATATTACTGTTGAGTAGTGGACACGCTCAGACCTGTGAAACCAGGTGAAGCTAATGTCTGGTACCTGCAATCCTGCAAACAAGCAAATATCGCACATGTATACATATAATAAATTATTCACACCATGAAGAGAGAATTGCGAAAATCACAGGGCACTCGCGAGCGAGTGATGCAATACCGTTCTCTTCACCAATACAGTATCAATAACTGACAAAGCTTACATCATTAACATAATCAAAACATAAGGCATCATTAATTCAAGTACATACTATGCTAATCTAAAACATTCCATAATGATAACCTCATAATAAAATACAATCACATCAAATTATAAAATTCACGTCACTTAACAGAGAGCGATCAAACAATAAACAAACACCTTAATTCAAGAGTTATTAGAAACAAAGCGTAACATGGGGAAAACATTGTCTAATCAACATAGCACAAAATGGAGGGGTGTTACATTTTTTCTCTCCCCTTGGTGTGTGATCTTATGTGTTGTTACGTTGTTGTTGTGTTAGATGTTCTCTGTTTAGCCTTGTTATTTCAGTTTGTGATCACCTTGTTTGTTGTTGTTGTGGGACCTTGTGTTATCTCCTAGCACAAGGGGTGGACCTTTGGGTTCCACATGGTCAGGTGGAATGTTCCTTGTAATACATTGGGTTTTCGTTGCTGTTGGTCATTCGTGTGGTGGCTATCCTTAGAGTTGTGGATTTCTGCATTAATCCTGCTTGAGTGGATTATCTTATGAGTACTTCTATTGTACTATATTTTTGTTGTATCATGTATTGTAATTCTGATGTATAATCTCCCCAATTGATCATGGGGAAGCATTGATGTAATGATGTAATGTTGTTAAGTTGTAATTAGTTGTGAACTTTCCCTTGTAATGAAAGAAAGAAAATGACTTCTATTACATATAATGCTAGTTAATTGAATGATCTTGATGTGGTTATATTGATGATATGATATGGAATATTCTTATTGGTTGATCATTAATATGTGATGGATTAAATGCATTTGATATGTTAGATGAACCTTGGTTAATGTGATGTTTGTAATGATTTATTATTCCTGTTAGTTTGGTTAATGGGATTCTCGCAATGTAGTCATGGAATCTTAGAGGACTTAGATTTTGTATTCATGTTAAAGTATCTTCTGAAATATTTAATATGTTGCACTTCAAAACAAAAATTGTCTTATTTTTATGTGTTGTAACATGTTGTCCTCTAGGGTTTTGTGGCAAGGCATTACACTACCTTCTTCCAATTTGTGATAATAGGAGTAGACATTGCTCTGCAATCCTCCATCTCGAATCTCCTCAAGATTTAAATGCATTATTTCCCTTATCCAAGGAAAATCTCGTCGTTTGTCTGCCACACCTCCATGCCTAAAAAGTAGTGCATAAGCCCCAAATCCTTCATCGTGAACTCTACTGCAAGGTCCCTCTTACACTCCTCTACGAGCCCCAATGAAACTATTAAAACAAGTCATGCATATATAGAACAAGAATGAGAATGTCACCCCCATCCACCAAGTAGTAGAGTTTAGCATCTGCCTCACTCTTCATGAAGCCCATTCCCTTCAAGTATCTATCAATGTGCTCATACCATTCTATGGGAGCCTGCTTGAGTCTAAACAAAGATCTCTTCAATCTACACATGTGGGTTTCGTTGTTGTGTGCTATAAATCCCTCTAGTTGTTCTATGTATACCTCCTCTACCAATTCACCATTAAGAAATTCCATCTTGACATCCATTTGATGGATCTGCTATCCTATCTGTGTTGCAAGTGAGATCACAGGTCGTATAGAAGTATACCTGGCCACTAGAGAAAATTTCTCCTCGTAGTCTATTCCCTCCTTTTGAGAGACCCCTTGCCCACAAACCTTGCCTTGTATTTCTCGATGCTACCATCTACACCATACTTGATCTTATAGATCCAACATGATCCAACCACTACCTATCTGTTGGTCTAGACACAACCTCCCACACATCATTTTGCACTATTGAGGTATATTCCTTAACCATTGCATCTTGCCACACTTGTCATGTGGTTTCTTGATAGTTGGAAGGCTCACTATCTACCAACTAACTAACTAATTCCATATAGTCATTATACTTGGCTAGTTGTCTTTGTCATCTACTGCTTGTCCTAGGTCCTCCCACAAACTTCTGAGTATCCCTATGTGTCTATTGGTTCCTACTTCCAACTGTAGAGGATGAAGTATCAACCTCCATGTCTTCCTAATGCATCTCTTGGATATGCTGCATCTGTTGCTCCATACTCTATGAACTCTCAACTCTTAAGTTTATGCCTATACTAGTAATTTTACTCATGCTTCATTGCCCCTGATCTAATTGAATGATCCTTGGAGCTTCTGCTGGCTGCTCACTTTGATCATCTACTGGAAAATCCCTGGGCCTCCTAAATTCCTTTTCTTCCATGAATTTGACATCACACATAACTATAATCCTCCTATCCTCTAGAATAAATATCTGATATGCCTTTGAGGTCTCGTTGTACCCCACAAAGTACCCTCTCTTTGCAATTTGATCTAACTTGGAACGTGTAGGCCCTAGAATGTGATAAAATGCCAAAATCCCAAATATCTTGAAGTGGCTAACATTTGGATTCTTCCCTAAGAACGCCTCCTCTGGTTTCATCTTTCCCAATACCTTATGTGGAACCTTATTCTGTATGTATATTGTCATACTGCATGCCTCTTCCCATAAGTAACATGGAATATCCTGCTCATACAACATAGCCCCTGCTACCTCTGATATAGAATGATTCTTCCTCTTAGCAACCCCATTCTGCTAGGGGTTGTAAAGAATGGTCCACTATCTCTTGATTCCTTCCTTGGTATAGAACTCCTATAACTCTCCCCCTTTGTACTTGCCTCCATTTTCTTACCAAAGAACCTTTATCTTCTTACCTGCCAAATTTTCCACAAGAGCTTTAAACTCTTGGAAATGAGTGAAGACCTCATCCTTTTTCTTCAAGAAGTATATCTAGGTCTTCCAAGAGAAATCATCAATACAAGTAACAAAGTACCCGTATCTTCTAAGATACTTCGTCGACATTGGTCCACATATGTCTGAATGTACTTGATCAAGAACACCCTTGGATCTGGTGTCACTCCTTGGAAAAGTTGCTTTCACAATCTTCCCCAATACACATCCCTTACATATATCATCATGCTTTGTGCTCACCTCTGGAACACCTATCATTGTTTCATGAAGCAATTTAAGTGCTCCATGATGTATATGGCCCATCCTCCTATTCCATAGCTCTCCTCAATCTCTAGGATTAATGCTACTCATGAGTGCCTTATGAGTATAAAACTACTACCTGTAAAGCAGACCACTCCTAAGTCCAATAGCTATGGGTGATTTCCAATCCTTATGCTTGATTAACACATACACCCCTCTAAAGAGTACATTTGATCCTTTATCCTGAAGGATAGATACGAAAATTATATTCATACCCAAGCCTGGCACATGTAACACATCATGAATGGGAATCAACTTTCCATTCTCCCTCTGCAATAGAATAGTCCCTTTTCCAACTGGATTGAGTTTGGACATGTTCCCCATAGAAATTTGGATTTTTATGTCCTTATAATTGGAGAAGTACTCTCTAACACCTGTCATATGAAATGACACCCCACTATGTATATACCAAACACCCTATGAGGTTGAGCTAACCATACAAGCTATGAGTGCAAACTCATCCTCCATTCTACTGGAAAGCTCATTTGCACTTGCTGAAGCTGCCATCTGCTTCTTTCCTTTCTTTTCATTTTTCTTCCTTTGTGGGCAATTGCTGACATAGTGGAAACACTTGTGACAACCATAACATTTGATCTTAGAAAAGTCCTCAATTTTTGAATTTGATCCTTTGCTAGTTCCATTCTTCACTTTCCCTTTTCCTACTAGGGCAATGTTTTCCTATTAGGTCTTACTTTTTTGACTATTACTATTGGTTTCACTGATAGGACTTAGTCTAAGATCCTCTTGAGTGAAGTCACTCCATAGTCGATCCCAACTCAGTAAGGTGTCTCATCCATTAATAACTTGAACAAGGACATCCCACTACTTAGTAAACCCATTTAGGGCTATTTGTACTATCTATTCATCATCTGGTTTATCTCCAATAGCTACCAACTCATCCTTGACAAGTCTAATCCTGGTGAGGTAACTTGTAATGTGTCTCCCTTTTTCATCTGGGTATTCCTCAACTTTTCTCTAAGAATCAACTTCCAGTTAGTGGTAGAATTTTGGTACATATTCAGAATGGCATCCCACATCTTCTTCATTGTATCTAACTCTGTGATATGCATAACTATATGGTCCTTAACACTGTCAAGGATTAGCCTCCTCACCTTGGCATTTTCCTTAGTATATGCTAAAAGTTGTGTTTGATTTGTAGGTACAACTACAACACTGGTCATATATTCCTTGATACAATTCTCTTCTAGCAATAAAGAAATTCTGGATTTTCAGACACCAAAATTTGAGGCTCCATCCAATCTATCCTATTCTCTTAAACCTACTGAGGCCATCTCAAAAGATGAGAAAAAAAATTTTAAAAAAAATCTAAAGAGGTCAAATTGGGTTTCATAAACCCTCAATTTTTCCTTCCTATGCCTGTGATGAGCCTTTTTTTCCCTCAGATAAGCGCTTATACCATGTGAAAATTCTATTACAGTTACTTATTATTAATCTCCTATCTATATAGATTATTTGATTGCTGAAAATTAATTCACAACAAATATTGAAAAATAACACAATTGCAATTTCACAAACAAAATCATGGGAATACAAAAGAAAATATGCAAAACAATGAACACAATATTTTGGACAAATTGTCCTTGGAAAAACCCTAAAGGGAAAACCGGTTTAGTAGATGAGGAATTTTTATTAAACTTTCAACAAATCAAGAGATACATAAATTGCTTGCCTCTTACTGGCAGAGCTCTGACAATATTTCTTCTCTGGAAATTCTTCCCTCAATTTCTCCTACTGAAATTCCACTTTTGCTGCCTCCAATGCTATCATTGCACCCTTGATATTGCTGCAAAGCTATTTTCTATCACTGCAAATATTTCTCAAGTGTGTGTTCTCCAAATTCCCATTGACCCCCTTTTATAATCATCTCATTGAAAAACCAATGGCCACAATTTAATCTCAATCAATGGCTAAGATTAACTAGACTCTATAAACAAACCCTAACAAACTAGTTTCTAGAAGTCTCTAGAGGAATTAATTAATTAATATTTATTTGGTTTGGGGACACCTGTCCAAGCTACATAAATTAACAAAAATTACTTACAATTTCCAAATTGATTGCTTATTGTTCTTCTAGTTTTCATTCTCAACTTATTGTAGATCCATTGTTTTCAAAACTTACTTCAGACCTTGCAACCATCTAAATTTCCCTTTATACATTTCCCTCTTATTTCTTACTTCCTATTTGTATACCAGATTGGAGTTCCATTTTCCATTTCTTGATTGCCTTCTCAGATTTAAATATTTGTCAATTTTTTGGCCTATGTTTTGCTACAGGGGAGAATTACTCCAGATCTAAAAAGGAACTACAATTTAGGGGTGGTAGAAAATCACTCTTTCCACATTAATTTTTTACATATTTTATATATTCATATATGTATATACCCTTATATCTATTTTCCTTAACTAGATCTGCACATATTCAAAAAGTAGAGCAGAGATATAAACAAAGTTTATCAATTATGAACAATGGCATAAATCTATGCATATGGTTATTTTATATAAAAACAAGCATCAACTTAAATTTTGTTGGGGGGGGGGGATCTCCCATGGGGATCAAGGCCCCCATGGGAACCTCCAAGAAATCTATAATAGCCTAAGCAAGCCAACTTTTGGTCGGTCCCAACATCCTCTTTATATATATATATATATATATATATATATATTTCTTTTCTTTAATTTCTAACTTTTTAGTTTATAAAATTTTAATCATATAATATTTTGTTTATCAAATTTCTTTGTTTTAGACCATTGCTTATAATTGTATATTACATGTTATAGATGTATCTTTAAGTATAAGAATAAATCATTATAACATTTGATCAATAATTAATGATTAACTTATATATATATATATAATTTATAAATATGAACATCTTGTTAATATGAACATATGCATATACATATACACACACATATATATACTTATATATATAAGTATATATATATAATAATACTAAAAAATATGTTTGAAGTAGTTCTTATGTATCAATGAGTATATATACACATGAATGTTTATTCAATTTATGCATGTATACCTAATTTCCTTTTGGAGATTAAATTTCAAGATCCCATCTACTCATGTTACTAGATGTAGATCAATATAAAAAAAACTAAGTATTTCCTTAAATTCAAAATTTATGAAAGTATACACATACACATTTTCCTTTAAACTTATAACATAAAAATTTTGATAATTTTAAATCCAATAAAGTTTAATTCCTTCCCTTAAATTCCCTCATCCAAATTAGGGAAAAGATACCTAAGATACAATCCCTTGATTTTCTTAAGGATTAAAACAAATGGCTTCTAAGATAGCACACGTTTAAGTTCACATTTTCCAGCACATTTGTCTATCACATTAAGATTTGAACATGTCAAATGTTCCTTTTAATTACACATATATTTGAAAGTACAGACACACTTACATGATTATAACCATTTACCATTTACACAACCATTACATTTTCTCACAACTCCACTCTTGAAACCCAAAAAATTTCCTAATTCATGATACTCACATCTACTTTCTTGGATCCTAAATTTGAAAGGATTTCCTTTGATTTCCAACTTCAACATTTTCACCTGCAAGAAGAAATAAAAATAATAATAATATGGCCAAAAAGCTCTCCTCCCAACCATAGGATTGATAATGAATCCACCCCTAAGCTCTAGGGGCCACATAGCTTTTCCTTACACACAATCCACCACTATTCACAAAGGTTCCTTTAACCAATTTCAACACATCCTAAGCACAAGAAAATACACATACTATAATTCCTCTCCTTATCCCTTATTAGCTTTTCACATAAGGAGATATTGAAACAAGGTGGAACTCCAACAAGACAATGCCAAACACACAATCTCAACAAATACCCCAAAAAGGTTCTAGAATTAAATTGCACTTAAATTCAAAGCATAAACATGGATCCTTTACATCATTAAACAAGTTCTACAAGGGTAGACATTACCAAGAAAGTGGATATCCAAAAGGTGATAGCCTCTCATTCTCCAAGCCCTATTCTTCCATTCTTCCTCTCCCATCCTCTCCTCTATCTCCATCAAGAATTCTCCTTCCCAAAAGGAGAAAGCATCTCAAGGAAAAAAGTAATACCAAGGAAAAAGAGAGAAGCCAAGAAAAAGTGAGGAGCCAAGCCAATAGAGGGATCCCCTTCTCCTTTCAAAAAGAAGGAATATATAGAAGGGAAAAGGGAAACTAACTCCTGAAAACTTCCCAACCACCTAACCAACTCCCATTTTCGCCACTTTTCATAAGTTGGAAATTAGAGTGTGTTTTAAACTTCATTTAAGTGATTTTATAGAATATTTAAAGACCCCTACTCTATAGACCTACCACCTAGGGAACCTTTTAAACATATAAAACCACATAAAGACATTATAAAACCTAAAATATATAATGACATTTAAAGAGGTGACTCAAGGGTCTAATAAGCAACATCTCCCACATGCACTTGACCCTTACAAAACAAGGTTGAATACATATCCTTGACAATACTAGAATTTACCAATAATGACATAAGGGAAATAGCCATGTGACCCCTTCATCAATAGTGGCCAATTTTAACCTGTTTACTCAACCAAAAGGAGGTGTCAGTATTTCTCGTAATTAATAGTATTTGAAATAGATAGCATATGAAAAATACTCTTCTAATGATAATCAGCTGAGGAATTAAATCTACATATAATTTAAATCTACCTACTTGTATAATATATTTTAGAGTCAAGCAATAATTTATCATGCTATTTAATATCAAAATATTACCACTTATCAATAATCTATTTTACCTATAATGAATACTACTACAACCAAATATTGAACATCAATCATTACCTTTATATTCATTTACTCAAACTCATAATATAAATCACCTAACATGATGAAATCCATTAATATACATAACGATATTGCCAATAATGAAACCTCTCAATCATTACATACTTACATAGATAGGGAATAGACCTCATCTGGCTATCACACGAAATCACAAAAAACACTAGTTAGTTAGTTAGTTAACAATCAAAAATAAAAAACAACTTGATGTATAGGAACAATAATCAATAATGTATATTTCCCAACACAAAAGAACATAAAATATAAGACATAAACCATTGATGACTAATAAGATCAACAAGGCCATAAGGGGTGGGGTCTTACATAATTCATATTATAGAACATTGTTCCACAAAATGAATTAATTTTGTACCTAGTCTAGTCTATACTTCTTTATCATATAATGATGCTTGCTAATAATATAGTATTAAATATAAACATGTTGTGAATAGAAAATTTCTAGCACCCACACCTTACACCCTTGCCAAGGTATCTAAACCAATACATATATCATATCCTTGACCTACATCTAATAGGCTAAGTCCCCAAGTTATCAATATAGTAGCTTTCCATCATATGCAAATACATGTGACTCATAATTTTACCCCTCTCCTCTATCATAGATTGGTTTGAGCAGAATGATCTAGGCCCAAACCTATAGTCTTATAATTGTAAAAATATTGTGATAGCATCTATATGTCACCAAATTTACATCCTTGTAGTTATATACCATGGTACAATGACCCCGCTATTGGCAGTTGTCATTGATGTCAAAATTGTGTTTGTGTTTTTTTCATTGATGTCAACACCATTTTTGTGTTGTTGTCATTGATGTTAACATTAGATTTGGAATTTTGTCACTAATGATAAAGCTTGAGGATATGTTTAGTAGTTGAGGAGATTGTTGGAAGCTATTTTCAACACTAATTGCTAATTGTAATTGAAGTCAACACTTGTGTGACATGTTAGTACTTGGCATTGGTTGTCTTTGTTATACTCAACTTGGGCTAACATTGCTGATGAAGAGAAGACTTGAAGAAGTTCATGTTTGTATGTCATGCATTATCAAAGAAGAATTGAATAATTTTATGGTTGTATGTCATGCCTTATCAATGAGGGTTTTTTGATGTTCATATAATGCATTATTTCTATAAGCAAAGTTGTTCCCATATTGATATGCTCAGATGAGGATTAGAAGCATGAATAATGTTGGATAGATAGTGCTGAAGATCTATTATGTGTCTCATGCTCTCTACTAATTTTCTTGATAATACATGTTGAAAAAATATTTTGGCCTTTGTAAGTTGCTCAAATTTTTCTCGTTTAGGAAGTTGCATTGAAGTATATCCAAGAGAATTCCCTGCATTCCTTCATTGTTGTAGTTCTAGTCTTTTGGTTTGGTATTTAATGTCAGTGCTCTATGTACATTAAACTCCTATATTTTTAGGTCACCTGTGTTGCCGAGGAGACTCCTATTAATTGTAGAAGGTTGTCCAAGTGTTACTAGTTTTTTGGAATGGTTTGGGAAATGCTCCACATTTATTCGCATTGACGTCTCTACTCCTGTAGGTTGGTGAGTATGCTCAAAATTTTTGTGTAATTTCTCAATTCCAATTTCATATGTTGAAGTGGTCAATAAGTTGTTCTAAAAATTCTACATCATTTGGTTATGCATTTTGTGTTACTTGAACAAAGTTTTTTGTACCTATTTGGTCTATGGTAGCTATTGATGGCATGTAGTATGAAAGAAGTGCATAAAAGTAATTTTTGATGTTAAAATAAAATCCCTATGTGATCCACATGTTGCTAATTGGTCACTTTGGTGCTGCATTGTGTCTTGAGTTGGCTTCTTGTGTTATATGTGGATATCTGGCCGAACTTGTTCCTTTACTTGGGTTGTGTGCTTGGGGGGCTGCACTAGCAATGCAATATGTGTCATGATATATTTGGGTCTTGACCTATCCTATTTAGGACCATGAAAGAGTGTTTATGGGCCAACTGGTTATGTGATTCAATGTTTCAACCACATGTTTCCTTGATTCCGACTTAGGTTGATGTGTGCTTGCGTGTAAATGGATCAAATTGAAAGAAATGTTAAGATTGTTTTTCGTCCTCTCTATCCTTAGGATAGGAGTGCATTATGCTTTGGTGGCTAACCATACGAATTCATTGTTTATTCTCTTCCTAGCTGACCTAATTGAAGAATTAAAGTGTCGTGGATGATATAAATGCAAGATGATCTCAGATACAACAAGATGGAGAAGTGTACAAGTCTAAAGAAGTGTGTGTGTGTGTGAATCATATTGAATATCCAATAGAGATAGTGTTGAATATTATAAAATAAAAAAGGTCAATTGTGTTATAATGCCTCATTCAACAGAGCGTTATGTTGGAAATATTTTAATTCTCTTTAAATCATTTTGTATCCTACTTTGTGTCACGTCTCAGACTTTGATGCTGTTTTGACCATGACTTTGTGGGATTTATTATATGAATTATGATACGTGTTAGAGCAATATGATATAATACAATGCTTTGGTGTATGGAAATGTAGGAAAATATTTGTTTTTAGAATTATGAGTGCATTTTATTTTTAAAATATACAAGATAGAACAAAATAGGAGTGTTGATTTAATTATTGCTTAAATTTATACTTCTATATTGGTTACTAATATACTTTCGTTGTTGCACGCCTGAGTGCATTTGAGTTGCAGGTGGTCGAAAACCAAGACTGTGATTGAGGAAAAGAAGGCTAGCTTCCCGATAGGGTAAAAGAGGAGAAGCTCTCGATCACACACACAACACCTAAAAATCATGTAGTTGCATTTAGGCCATGTCTGTTTTCAATGTGATTGTTTAAATTGATTACATGGTTTGAATGAGTAATTGATAAAAAAAAATATATATAATAACATAGCAAAATTAAAATATAATGTAATTATCCATAAAAGTTGTGAAAAGATTATGGTTTATTTTATTTAGTTTATTCCATTTATTTTTGTGCAAAAAAAGGAAAATCTGATTTAAATTAGGAAATTAAAAATAAAGTGAAAAATATTATATTTACATATAATATGGAAGAAATAATTGGTTTTCATATTAAAAGGTGGAGATATCTTTGTTTGCATATGTTTTAAAAAAACTTTAGTCCAAAATTGGGAGAAATGAACAGCCCCGAGAAAACTTTGGGCTCTGGGGAAATTCTCCTTAAAACCAACAATGCTGTTGGCAAGTGGCGACCTCTGGATTTTGCATGTACAATTTATCTGTCATTTGGAAATACTCTGCATGACCCTCGGAAGGAGGAATAAAGCTTTAAGGGAGAAAAGAGAACATTATGGAGACACATAACCAGAGCTCTGGAAGAGGGAGACAGGAAGGTAATACTGGGCATCTGCACTGGAGAAAACTGCCAGGTAATTTTCCATTCCTTGTTTTCAATCAGTTTAAATTGCAGTAAGAAATTGAAGAAATGAAATGCATCATTCTATGAAAATGATTACAAATATCTAAGAAATCTTTTCCAATTTTATTTTGAATCTGGGTAATAGCCTTCTTCTCATTGTTGCATTATAGAAAGAATACCCAATCTCTTTCTTCCAGATTAGGGTTACATTTTGTTGTAAAAGCTGCAAATTATTAAACTGCTCTCAATTATATTTGAAAACATACATAAATATATATATACATATATATATACACATGAATCTGTATTCCCGTGCATATATACATATATATATATATATGCATATGATCTTGCAAGAACAACTTTCACCAGAAATTAATTCAAAATTCCTTTGAAATAAATTTAAATGCAGTATAATACTGGGCAAAATATTTCTTTTGTGTTATGAAATTGTTTAACTATAGGGGGAAGGGGAGGGATTTTAATCCCTAGCCCTTCCCATAGGAAGGGCACGACTCTGTGGGGAGGCTCGCGCCCTCCACAGGCCGCGGCCTGTGGAAGGGGCGCGAGCTCCTCATAGCCCGCGCCCTCCCCATGGGAGAGGCAAGGGCTTCCTGCACCCTTTGTGGTGCTCAACACCAGTATGAAACCCTGTATAATACTTTTATTCTGTGTGAACAGCCAGAAAATGTGAGAACAGTTATAAAAATCAGTATTTCTTTCTTTAAAGCATATATATATATATATTTACACTCAGCTGTATATGTATTTATATATATATATACACACTCAGCTGTATATGTATATATACATATATATATATTCATACATATATACATAAATGCAAGTTTGAACAGGAAAACCATCTTCAGAATGTGATATGATTTCTGTCAAAAATACACAAACATCTCAGTAATTGGAAGCTGGAAATATGAACAAAAGAAAGTACCTCTGAGAAAACATGTAAACTGAAATTCTTCTTGATCACATTGTCATATACTCACATACAGATGTACATTCCTGAATAATAGTATACATTATAAAATTTGAATGCAAGTTTTTCTTTCAAACCTCTGTTATTCTGAATGAATTGCCCTGTTTCTGTATATTACTAATAACCAGAAACCTGTAGTAAATTGAGAATTACTCTTTCAATCAGCTTGAATTTGGAAGAGTAGAAGTATATACATAAATCTGTGAACATTGTTTCATACAAAAGAATTAATTAATTCCTCTACTTGTGTTTGTACACTGATAGAATCATGACATACATGCATTTTTTTTACATTTTCAAGAGAGTAGCTTGGAGTAAAAATAGAGTCCTTTACCAAATCAGAAAAGAATTACTTACAAAAGAGTAGATGCAATCTTACTACTGAACTTACAACCTTTCTTTTCTTTTGTCCAATGTAATTCAAAAGATGTTATGAAATTCTCATTTGAAATTCTTTTAGAATCAATTGAATGCATGAAACATGTATGGAAAATGCACAACTTTCTGCTTCTGTACTTTATTATACTTTACTTTGGTAACTTCCGGGACAGGATGCCGAAGGTGGACCCACAGAGACGGTAGTTTTACCTTTTCTAAACTACCATTTGCTTGTTTTACTTATGCTTGGCCAAGCACTTGTACCATTGAAATAGATGGATTCGTTTAAAAGCCTAGAAATGTATATGTATTTGAGTCTCTGCCACCTCCTGTTGCAAGAAATATGTTTTCTCATGTTAGAAATGCATATAGGCACCGGGCATGCATCGAGAGTTCCCTCCTGTTTTATTGTGTCAGGTTGCTAGGCTCCTTTATGCAGGGCCGGGGATTCCTTCGAGTTAGGAAGGAACCTGGGGAAGTCATGTACTTCGTGGTTGGGCGGAAAAGGCGCCTGAATCACACTCTTGGCCCCAGCTCGCAAGCAGACCGATGGTGTCACGGCGGTTGGAGGTTCAGAGTTTTATTTGCTATTGATGAACTTGTGTAACATTCTGGAATGGCTTGTATAGCCCCATTGTATATGTATTTGTATTTGACATTCATTGTTGAAACTTTGAAATAGAAGTATGGCATGAAAGAATCTAATGTAACATTGATATGTAGAATTAAAGTTTTATGACGTAGCATTGAATAAGATATTTCTATTGGAATTATTGATCTCTTCCGAGTATGGATGAATATGTATATATGAAAATTCATTGATGTACTTTTGCCATGTGCATAGTCTTGATAAATTACAGTGTTATTATTTATATACATAAAATGCCAATTTAATTCTCTTTTATTGAGCTCATTTTGGAAGTTTTTATGAATGATATTAATTACTTGAAAACCTTTTTGAAACAGATTGAACAATTGAAAATGCTTTTGCCTTTTAATTTTCTGAGCGCTACATCTTGGTATCAGAGCGGCAAGGTTCAACTCTAGGACCTATGCCTAACTACGTATGACGTTGTGTCTTAATCAGGGTGACTTAAAATGGAGAATAGAGTGTACCAGCGAATTGCGGATCTCGTGGAGGTCCCAATGATAAAATGGATCAAATTTTGGCCTTGCTGCAAAGTCAGGGGGCTAGAATTGAAGAACTAGAACAAGGGAGGCGAAATGGCCATCAAGGATTAAATACAAATAAAATCGATAGAGAAACAAATGTTGAACCACCTGGAAACAAAGGAAATCTAAATAGGGTGGCTGAGGAGTTAGGAAAAGACCTAAAGAAGGTCGCTCCTCCGAAGTTTGATGGGAAAACCCTTGTAGATGGGGCAGAAGCTTGGGTTATAGAAATGGAAAGGTATTTTTCCCTACGAAATTTATCAGATGAAACAAAGGCTGAATGGGGTTCATAGCAACGCACTGGTGAGGCTGCTACTTGGTGGGAAAATGAAAGGGCGGATAAGCAGTTTATGCATGGGAAGGTAACTTGGGATAAGTTCCTACAACTATTTAGGAAGAGGTGGTTACCACAATCTCACTTTGATAAGAAAATGACAGAGTTCCAGGTACTCATACAGGGTGGCATGACAGTGACTCAGTATTGGGAGAAATTCTCTCACTTGCTCAAGTACGCACCCCAATACTAGCATGATGAGAGGTTTCAAGTTAGAAAATTTATTTTGGGGCTTAGACCTCAAATTGGAAATGAAATAGATCTGCATAATCCAGCCACCATGGATGAAGTTTTTGATTTAGCAATTAAATAGGAGCACAAGCTGCAACAAGCTGCTAACTATAAGAAGAGCAGGGAAGCCAAGTATGGCAATAAGAAGTTCCAGGGGAATCGTCAAGGTAATAGCAATCAGGGTGGTCAGAGCAAACAGGACAATCAAGGGAATGAAAATAGGCAAATAAAAAATCTGAAGAGGGATGGTAGTCCTCAGGACCGCAACGATGGGAACAGGAACAATAACAACAAGAGGGGCAACTTCAATAAAAGGAATGATAATAACAGGAGAGATTTTTCTGACAAGCCCAAAGCACCTCGTGGAGGTTGTTATACCTGTGGTGGCGAGCATTACGCCAGTGTGTGCCCTCAGAGAAATAACAAACAGAATAACAGGAATCAACATCATATTCATGCAGCGGTTGAAAATCGCCAAGCAGATTATCAAGCAACTCCCATCCAGTTATCGGGTAAATTATTTGGATGCCCTGTTTCTGTTTTGATTGATACTGGTGCCACTGGTAGTTTTATAGATCCTCATGTTTTGGCTAAGTTATCAGTTAGACCGAGTTTTATGGCGAATTCTTGGAAAGTTCAGTATGGAAACCGGATAGAGAGGAAGGTAGAGCAATGCATGTATTTTAGTAAACTTGAACTCCCTAACCTTCAAACGCAAGTAAACTTGTATGTTGCACCGTTGGGGTCTTACGATGTGATATTAGGGATAAATTGGCTCTCTGAACATAAGGCTCTTGTGGATTGCGAAGAGAAGTCAATAAAGTGTCTTGATGATTGAGGAAACCATGTGGAGCTTTGTGGCATTAAAACGCCTTTAGAGCTTAGGCAAGTTTCTGCCATGCAGTTGAAAAAGGCAAGTCGGAAGGGATGCACTATCTTTTCAATAAAGGTCAAGGACCTTGATGAGAAAGAATCCTCAATTAATGATCATCCCATTCTAAAAGAATTTGAGGATGTTTTTCCTATTGAGCTGACTGAGCTACCGCCTAGGCGTGTGTTTGATTTTTCTATTGATCTGACTCCAGGAGCAGAACCTCAGTCTAAGGCTCCTTACAGGATGAATACAACAGAATTATTTGAGCTTAAGGCCCAACTAGAAGAATTATTGAAGTAGGGTCTTATTAGGCCAAGCATGTCACCTTGGGGAGCTCCAGTTATCTTTGTGAAAAAGAAGGATGGTACCTTGAGGTTGTGCATTGACTATAGAATGCTTAACAAGGTCACTATCAAGAATAAATACATGCTCCCACACATCGATGACTTGTTTGAACAGCTAAAAGATGCCAAGGTATTCTCAAAAATTGATTTAAGATCAGGATACCACCAGTTGAGATTGAAGGAAGAAGACATTCACAAAACTGCTTTCAGAACAAGGTATGGGCACTACGAGTTTACGGTGCTACCTTTTGGGCTAAGTAATGCTCCTGCAACTTTCATGAACCTGATGAATAGTGTCTTCTGAGATTGTTTGGATAACTTTGTCCTAATCTTTCTTGACGATATCTTGATCTATTCTAAGTCAGAGGAAGAACATGAGAAGCATTTGAGAATTGTGTTGCAGCGTCTAAGGGAACATAAGCTATATGGAAAGATGTCTAAATGTACTTTCTTCCAATCTGAAGTGCATTATTTAGGACATGTGATTTCAGCGGAAGGGGTAAGAGTGGACCCAGAAAAGATTAAGGCAATTATGGATTGGCCAGCACCGTAGAATGTATCTGAAGTTCGAAGTTTCATGGGACTTGCAGGATATTATAGGAGGTTTGTTCATGGGTTCTCGACAATTGCAGCACCCATCACTGTACTATAGAAGAAGGAAAATAATTTTGAATGGAGTGATAAGTGTGAGAGAGCTTTTCAGCTGCTTAAGGAGAAACTCACTACCGCACCCATCTTGGTTGTGCCAGATCCAAACGGCCATTTTATAGTTATTACTGATGCATCAGGGGAAGGGGTAGGAGCAATTCTTATGCAAGAAGGGCAAGTGGTAGCATATGAATCAAGGAAGTTAAAGCAACATGAATTAAACTATGCACCACATGACTTAGAATTGGCAGCCATAGTCCATGCCTTACAGATGTGGAGACATTACCTCTTGGGAAAGCCTTTTGAACTAAAGAAAGACCATGCAGGATTGAGATATATCTTCACTCAACCCAATCTTAATGCCCGAAAAAGGCGATGGTTGGAATTCTTGAGTGAATATGACTTTGGGATTGAATATATTAAGGGTAAGGAAAACAGGGTGGCTGATGCCTTGAGTAGAAGGAGGCACCTTGCAGCCATGGTTACCATAAAATCAGATTTCAGGCAGCAAGTAGTACAATCCTCCCTTGGGGATGAACATTATGAAAAGGTGAAACAAGCCCTAGGGGTGAATTCCTCAGATCGTCGATATGAGGGTTATGTATTAGAATCGGATGGACTCTTGAGATACCAGGGGCGGATGTACATTCCTAGTTCTGCAAACTTGAGAGAGTTGGTGCTAGAGGAGTTCCACAACGCTCCATACTCAGGACATCCCGGTATTACAAAGATGATGGAAGGACTTAGGCCACTGTACTTCTGGCCAGGACTTAAAAGGGATATTACATCCCATGTAGCCCGATGCTTGGAATGCCAGCAAGTCAAGGCCGAGCATGTACATCTGGCAGGACTATTATATCCTCACAGGGTACCAGAGTATAAATGGCAGGTTATCACTATGGATTTTATACAGGGGTTACCAATGTCTAGGAACCGACATGATACCATCTTGGTTGTGGTGGATAAATTGACAAAGGTTGCTCATTTCATTCCTGGAAATATCAAGGATGGTTCAATGGTTTTAGCAAGAAAATTTGTTCAGGAAATCTTTCGGTTGCATGGAGTGCCAGAAACGATCATCTCAAATCGAGACACTCGGATGACTTCCAGGTTTTGGATCACATTGAATTCTTCCTTAGGAACTAAATTGAATTTTAGTTCTGCATATCATCCTCAGACCGATGGTCAGACGAAGAGGGTGAATCAGGTAGTAGAAGATCTTCTCCGCATGTACTGTATGGAGTAGCAATATAAGTGGGAGGAGTATTTTCCTTTAGTGGAGTTTTCTTACAACAACTCCTACCATGCTTCTTTGGGCATGGCACCTTTTGAAGCCCTTTATGGACGTAAATTTCGGACACCCATTAGTTGGGACAGAGTAGAAGACAGGGTTGTGATTGGCCCTGAGATGCTCAGAGAAATGGAAGACCAAATGAAAATCATTAAGGAAAAATTGAAACAAGCTGCAGATAGACAGAAAAGTCTAGCAGACAAGAACCAGAGCTTTAGGTAGTTCTCTGCAGGGGATAAGGTCTTTTTGAGGGTTCGGCCGCATAAGAGTTCAATCTCTTTCGGCAAGAACTCTAAGTTGGCCCCTAGGTTTGTTGGCCCTTTTGATGTTTTGGAGGTGGTGAATCCAGTTGCTTATAGGCTTGCTCTGCCACCAGCTCTATCCCAGATACATAATGTATTTCATGTCTCAGTACTTAAGCCTTACCATCCAGATATTGCTCATATCCTTGATTGGCGTGCATTGCAGGTTCAGGACCCAGGGGTGATACAGGTGGAGCCCGTCAGGATCCTGGAAGAGCGCAACGTTAAGTTGCGTAATAGGGACATTATGCAATACAGGGTCCAGTGGGACCAGTATTCGGTGGATAATGCCACCTGGGAGAATGCTAAGGATATAGATAGAATCTTTCCTCATTTGAGACCTTAGCATACTTTTATTTTCTTTTATAGAGACTTACGAAATACTAGTATCTCAATTTTGTTATGTAACTTTCTCTTAGACATCGAGATGATGTCTCTTCCCAAGTGGGGAAGGATGTCACGTCTCAGAATTTGATGCTATTTTGACCATGACATTGTGGGATTTATTATATGAATTATGATACGTGTTAGAGAAATATGATATAATACAATGCTTTGGAGTATGGAAATGTAGGAAAATATTTGTTTTTAGAATTATGAGTGCATTTTATTTTTAAAATATACAAGATAGAACAAAATAGGAGTGTTGATTTAATTATTGCTTAAATTTATACTTCTATATTGGTTACTAATACACTTTCGTTGTTGCACGCTTGAGTGCATTTGAGTTGTAGGTGGTCGAAGACCAAGAGTGTGATTGAGGAAAAGAAGGCTAGCTTCCTGATAGGGTAAAAGAGGAGAAGCTCTCGATCACACACATAGCACCTAAAAATCATGTAGTTGCATTTAGGCAATGTCTGTTTTCAATGTGATTGTTTAAATTGATTACATGGTTTGAATGAGTAATTGATAAAAAAAATATATATAATAACATAGCAAAATTAAAATATAATGTAATTATCCATAAAAGTTGTGAAAGATTATGGTTTATTTTATTTAGTTTATTCCATTTATTTTTGTGCAAAAAAAGGAAAATCTGATTTAAATTAGGAAATCAAAAATAAAGTGAAAAATATTATATTTACATATAATATGGAAGAAATAATTGGTTTTCATATTAAAAGGTGGAGATATCTTTGTTTGCATATGTTTTAAAAAAACCTTAGTCCAAAATTGGGAGAAATGAACAGCCCCGAGAAAACTTTGGGCTCTGGGGAAATTCTCCTTAAAACCAACAATGTTGTTGGCAAGTGGCGACCTCTGGATTTTGCATGTACAATTTATCTGTCATTTGGAAATACTCTGCATGACCCTCGGAAGGAGGAATAAAGCTTTAAGGGAGAAAAGAGAACATTATGGAGACACATAACCAGAGCTCTGGAAGAGGGAGACAGGAAGGTAATACTGGGCATCTGCACTGGAGAAAACTGCCAGGTAATTTTCCATTCCTTGTTTTCAATCAGTTTAAATTGCAGTAAGAAATTGAAGAAATGAAATGCATCATTCTATGAAAATGATTACAGATATCTGAGAAATCTTTTCCAATTTTATTTTGAATCTGGGTAATAGCCTTCTTCTCATTGTTGCATTATAGAAAGAATACCCAATCTCTTTCTTCCAGATTAGGGTTACATTCTGTTTACATTCTGTTGTAAAAGCTGCTCATTAATACTGCTCTCATTATATTATATACATACATAAATATATATATATACATATATATATATATACACATGAATCTGTATTCCCATGCATATATACATATATATATATATATATGCATATGATCTTGCAAGAACAACTTTCACCAGAAATTAATTCGAAATTCCTTTGAAATAAATTTAAATGCAGTATAATACTGGGCAAAATATTTCTTTTGTGTTATGAAATTGTTTAACTATAGGGGGAAGGGGAGGGATTTTAATCCCTAGCCCTTCCCATAGGAAGGGCACGGCTCTGTGGGGAGGCTCGCGCCCTCCACAGTCCGCGGCCTGTGGAAGGGGCGCGAGCTCCTCACAGCTCGCGGCCTCCCCATGGGAGAGGCAAGGGCTTCCTGCACCCTTTGTGGTGCTCAACACCAGTATGAAACCCTGTATAATACTTTTATTCTGTGTGAACAGCCAGAAAATGTGAGAACAGTTATAAAAATCAGTATTTCTTTCTTTAAAGCATATATATATATATATTTACACTCAGCTGTATATGTATTATATATATATATATACACACTCAGCTGTATATGTATATATACATATATATATATATTCATACATATATACATAAATGCAAGTTTGAACAGGAAAACCATCTTCAGAATGTGATATGATTTCTGTCAAAAATACACAAACATCTCAGTAATTGGAAGCTGGAAATATGAACAAAAGAAAGTACCTCTGAGAAAACATGTAAACTGAAATTCTTCTTGATCACATTGTCATATACTCACATACAAATGTACATTCCTGAATAATAGTATACATTATAAAATTTGAATGCAAGTTTTTCTTTCAAACCTCTGTTATTCCGAATGAATTGCCCTGTTTCTGTATATTACTAATAACCAGAAACCTGTAGTAAATTGAGAATTACTCTTTCAATCAGCTTGAATTTGGAAGAGTAGAAGTATATACATAAATCTGTGAACATTGTTTCATACAAAAGAATTAATTAATTCCTCTACTTGTGTTTGTACACTGATAGAATCATGACATACATGCATTTTTTTTACATTTTCAAGAGAGTAGCTTGGAGTAAAAACATAGTCCTTTACCAAATCAGAAAAGAATTACTTACAAAAGAGTAGATGCAATCTTACTATTGAACTTACAACCTTTCTTTTCTTTTGTCCAATGTAATTCAAAAGATGTTATGAAATTCTCATTTGAAATTCTTTTAGAATCAATTGAATGCATGAAACATGTATGTAAAATGCACAACTTTCTGCTTCTGTACTTTATTATACTTTACTTTGGTAACTTCCGGGACAGGATGCCGAAGGTGGACCCACAGAGACGGTAGTTCTACCTTTTCTAAACTACCATTTGCTTGTTTTACTTATGCTTGGCCAAGCACTTGTACCATTGAAATAGATGGATTCGTTTAAAAGCCTAGAAATGTATATGTATTTGAGTCTCTGCCACCTCCTGTTGCAAGAAATATGTTTTCTCATGTTAGAAATGCATATAGGCACCGGGCATGCATCGAGAGTTCCCTCCTGTTTTATTGTGTCAGGTTGCTAGGCTCCTTTATGCAGGGTCGGGGATTCCTTCGAGTTAGGAAGGAACCCGGGGAAGTCATGTACTTCGTGGTTGGGCGGAAAAGGCGCCTGAATCACACTCTTGGCCCCAGCTCGCAAGTAGACCGATGGTGTCACGGCGGTTGGAGGTTCAGAGTTTTATTTGCTATTGATGAACTTGTGTAACATTCTGGAATGGCTTGTATAGCCCCATTGTATATGTATTTGTATTTGACATTCATTGTTGAAACTTTGAAATAGAAGTATGGCATGAAAGAATCTAATGTAACATTGATATGTAGAATTAAAGTTTTATGACGTAGCATTGAATAAGATATTTCTATTGGAATTATTGATCTCTTCCGAGTATGGATGAATATGTATATATGAAAATTCATTGATGTACTTTTGCCATGTGCATAGTCTTGATAAATTACAGTGTTATTATTTATATACATAAAATGCCAATTTAATTCTCTTTTATTGAGCTCATTTTGGAAGTTTTTATGAATGATATTAATTACTTGAAAACCTTTTTGAAACAGATTGAACAATTGAAAATGCTTTTGCCTTTTAATTTTCCGAGCGCTACACTTTGAGATAGTGAATCTCATCAGGTCCCTATATATTGCACCTAGATTTGGTTGATACTTCATTGCTGCAAGTCCTATTTGTATCTTTCCCTAAAAGTGAGCCTTTTTGCAAGTCTTTTTGGTAGTGAGTCTTATATTTTGAGTTAACTCTCACTATGGTATTTCCCTCGTTAGGTTTTCCATGTAAATCTGGTGTCTCCTTGTGAATGTGTGTTCTCTATTTCCATATGATTGTTGCTGATCTGATAACTGCTATATCTTTCATTAGTTAAGTTTTCTAAAGGTATTAGAGATTCTAATTGATATAATCTACTTTGTTATTGGTCTAGTTAAAAGTTACATCTTTATCTGCTAAAGGAGTTTGAGTTGTGCTAAAATTTTAAAGTTTTGAAAGGGTTAAGTTTTGTATAGATTTATTCACCCCCCTCTCAAACTCTGAAAGTGTTCAATACCCACATGAACCTTAGTTCTCTCTCACATGCCCACACAATAATTGACCAATCTCATTGAGAATAAAATCATCATCTTGTTTTTTAGAAACATTCCACTAACAATAGTTGCTATGACTGTTGAAAAACAAGGTGAAGGAAAGCTACAATATGAACTTATACAAGTGAATTCAGATCTAAAAATCAGATTACCAAATCAGAAATAAACATGTGATTGTAACATTCATCACAATATATAAATCAACAAACAAAATGTGATGCCATATTTATGTGGAGAAACCATTTCGGGAAAAAACTCCACTAGAGAAAAAAGGACAAGTATATTATTAATCTTCCTATTAGATTACATAATAATCCACTTCACTACTAATATTTTATCAACCTGACAACACCTTGTTACTTACAAGAACTCAATATGAAACTACCATCCCATGGCTCCAATTTATAGGAATTATGGGAGGTAAAACCATGAATGGTAAACTAAAACAAGAGGCACAAAACCACTTGCAAAAAACCACACCCCTCTTTATGGATACTTAAAAGAAACAATAACATATTAATTGGAAATTCAAGACTCTCACATGGGCACCTAACCCATAGCCTATCCAACTCCTTTATTTCTAGATGCTCTAGTGATCTTTCCACTTCGTAATGAAACACCAACGAACAACTTTTATTCTCCAGTATTGGATTCCCACTCCGAAAACTTTCATATTCCATTTTGGATGCCTAGAAAAGATGCCTTATTTGTATTTGATGTGTAAACTCCACCGAAATTTAATCCTCTCTTTAAAATATAATTACAACATGCTAAAATTTAATATTTTTCTCTCATGTCCCCTAGAACACATTCCAAGGAATGTGGAGACATACAAATGACATAGGATTACAAGTTTAATGTCACCTTATCCTAACATTCTCCCAATTTACAATATACATTATAATTCAATTCAAGAGATACAAAACATAAAATCAAGTATAGTGATCAAGGCCCATTGCCTTCCTGCACCAAGAGAACTTAACCATGGTCATTGGCTTTGTGAGAGAATCAACAACATTTTGCAAAGTGTAAAAATTTTCTATCAACACCTTACCATTCTCAACCATATCTCACACAAAGTGATAATAAACATCAACATGCTTAGTACGAGCATGATACATAGGATTTCTAGTCAAATAAACAACACTCTAACTGTCACATCCAATCCTCACTATCTTGCAATCAAAACCAATTCCATTACCAAGCCTTTGTAGCCATATCGCCTCCTTATAGGTATGTGTAGTAGCCATATACTCTACTTTAATGGCTGAAAAATCAATTGTGGGCTACCTCTTACTCATCCAAGTCACTACACCTCTAAACAAAGTAAATACATAGCCATTGGTGGACCTCTAACTATCCAAGTCACCTACCCAATCTATATCAAAAACCCTTGTATGTCTAATTATTTGACCACATCATCAGTACCATGATAAACCAAACAATAATCAGGAGAACCTTGCAAATATTTAAACACCCTCTTAAAAAAATTTCAATGCTCTCTACTAGGGTTAGACAAAAAACTGCTTAGAACTCCCACTACTTGGGCTATATATGGTCTAGTGTAATCCATTGCATACATAAAACTACCAAAAAATCTAGCATAAGGAACCATAGACATATCCTCAAAATCAACATAAAAATTTGGTCACATATCTAAGCTCAACTTAATACCAACCAAAAATGGAATAATAATTGGCTTATAGTCATGCATATTAAACCTTTGCAAAATGTTATCAAAATACTTACTCTGACTTAACCAAATATTTTTGTGAACCTAATCTCTTTTGATTTCCATCCCAAGAATATATTTTTTTAGCCCCCAAGTCCATATCAAATGTGTAAAAAAGTTGTCTTAAGCTCACTAATCATCACCTTATTATTACCAATAAACAACATATCATCAACATACAAGACAATATTTAGATTCTAATCATCAATATCCTTAATGTAAACAATGATCCTCCTCACTTCTAAGAAAACCCAACTTCAATGCAAAATCATACAACTTATGGTACCACATTGTGGGTGACTATTTCAAACCATACAAAGATCTCTTCAAGCCTGCAAACCAATTGGTCTTTTCCTTTCACAAAAAAACTACCAGGTTGTCTCATATAAATTCTCTCCTTGAGATCCCCATGCAATAAAGAAATTTTAACATCTATTTTATCGATCTCAAAATCACAAGAAACAACAATAGATAATAGGAATCTAATATAATTTGATTTAGCAACAGGAAATAAAATTTCATCAAAATCAACTCTCTCTCTCTCTAGGAGTAGCCCTTAGCCACTAATTTGGCCTTGTACAGGTCTAATTGGCCATCTACTCCAGATTTATTTTTGGAAACCCACTTTCCTCTAGTGGGATTCATTCCTTTGGGAAAACTAACAAGATCTAAGGTGTCACAACTATCCAAATCCATTGTCTCCTTCAACATGGCCTGCAACTAAGACTCACTTTCCTTTGAAGAGGGCTTCCCTGTAGGATTTAGGTACATCGTCAGTACTCAACAAAACAAATACTCAATAGAAATTTCATGGGATATACCTTTCAGTTCAATTTTATTGCCTTGTGGACCTTATCAATCTAATAGTAATGGGCTCTACATGTTCTTCTTCTTCTGTGTGCTCATGTTGCACATCCTCTGAACTATCTGAATGCTCTTCTTCTCTATCCTTAGATCCATTTAGTTGTTCTTCCACATGTGCATATTCTTGGTTCTCAATATTTTTCTCGAAGTGTACTGTCTTTTTCTTATCTTTCTCCCTTTTTTGTTCTTCTCCTGAGTAAGCTCTAAACCCCCTAAAAATCACAACTCTAGAAAAGATCATTTTATAGGTTAGAGGATTTCAAATCTTATAACCTTTTATATTCTCACCATAACCAATGAAGATGAATTTCTAATATTTTGGATCTAGTTTAGATCACTTCTATTGAATAACATGAACAAAATCCTCACAACCAAAGACCCTTAAGTGTGAAACAAAAGTCTTTCTACCTATTCACATTTCATAAGGAGTTTTATCAACAAGATTTGAACAAGACCTATTAATCAAATAACAAGAAGTGCTGACCACTTCTTCCTAAAAGTATCTAACAAGCTTAGCACCACTCAACACGATCCTATATCTTTCCATCAAGGTTCAGTTCATTCTTTCTACTACCCCATTTTTTTAGGGAGTATAAGGAGTATTCCTTTGTTGAATAATACCTACATGCTTACAAAACTCATCAAGTTCCCTAGAATAATACTCACCCCCATTGTCAGATCTCAACACTTTTATCTTTTAATCTGATTTCTTATCAACTAAGTCCTTAAATTCCTTAAACTTAGTTAAAAATTCAGATTTATAATACATAAAATAAATCCACATGTATCTTGAGACATTATCAATGAAAGAGACATAATACTAAGATTTTTCAAAAGATTTAACATCCACTAGTCCACATACATCCGAATGAATGATCTCTAATAACATATTTGCCTTATTAGTTCCATTAGGAAATGAAGATTATTCTATTTACCAAACACACAATGTTCACAAAAATCATTTTTTCCAATAGAATAATAGAAAATACCATCAACCAAATTTTTTATTAAGAATGGTCTTAAGACCTTTTCACCAATGTGACCTAATCTATGGTGCCACAACATACATGCATTTTCAGTGCTAGTTAAATTGGAAGAGTTACATAAAGTAGAGGCATTTAAGATGTCCATATCTGAGATCCTTTAGCTATCACAAAACTCCCTCTTACCAACTTGCAACCAAACTTGTCAAATGTCACATGTATTCTAGAATCATTCAACTTGGATACTGAAAGTAATTTTTTCTACAAGTCATGGAATATGTAAAACATTATCAAGGGATTTAATCCTTCCATCACTGAAACAAAATTTTACCTTTCCATTACCAACAATATTCTTATTGTTGTTATCACCAAGGAAATTTTATCCCCCATCATATGCTTTGTAAGAAGTAAACCACTCCTTGTGAGGAGTCAAGTGGTAGGAGCAACTTGAATCAATAAGCCAAACATCATCACTAATAGAGTCTGATGAAATAAACAAAGCATCAAAATCATCATCATTAGAGAAATTTTTTGTGGATAAATCAACATTATTTTTCTTGTTCTTACACTCCTTCACATGCCCTCTTTTTCCATAATTCCAACACTTTACTCTTTCCAGGGGTCTTAGAACACCCTTTATACTTATCCCTCTTTTTATCCTCTTTAGGCCCTTTCTCTTTGGACCTTCCTCGCACATGCAAGGAATCTTGGGAGACAAAATTCATAGAATTTATTCTCATCTCTTTTGATAGAATTAGGTAAATTATGTTGTCCATCTTTGGCTCTGCATTACCACTACTTATGGAAACAATTAGATTTTCCCAAGATTCAAGAAAAGAACAAAGAAACAAGATAAATTTATATTCATCTTCTAATTTAACATTAGCTAATGAAATTTGAATTATAATTAGATTAAAATCATTTAAATGGTCTACAATAGAATCACCATCTTTCATTTTTAATGAATATAATTATCTTTTGAGATGTAACTTGTTAGAAAAACTTTTAGTTTGATAAATATCACCTATCCTCTTCCAAAACATATATGTGGTGTCTTATGTGGAGATATTCAAGAGGATGGAATCTATGAGACACAATTGCATGGTTCCTTGTGCCTTCTTGTCTAAATTTTTTCCAATCTTCATCAAACACTATAGCTAGTTTGGTCTCATGTGAAACTGGAAACCACTAATCTCTCTCTTCATGGAGATTCTTCATCTTCATTTTCCACATCTCGTAGCCTTTTCTATTGAATTTCTCAATATCCTGGCAAGAGGTAGAATCCATGAAAAACTATCCTCTTCGCAAATATGCAATATACCACAAAAAAAAAGCTCCCACTACAACCAAAAAAACCTTCCAAAACTTAAGAGAAAGACATCCCCTTCTAAACAAAACTATTATACCAAATGTTGAAAAAAAAGGTGAGGAAAGCTAAAATATGAACTTATGTAATTGAATTCATATCTGAAAATCAAATTACCAAATAAAAAATAAGCATGTGATTGTAACATACATCACAATATAGAAATCAATAAACAAAATGTGACACTAGATTTATGTGGAGAAACCCTTTTGGAAAAATATCTAGTAGAAAAAAGAGGAAAAGTATATTATTAATATTCCAATGAGCATACACAATAATACACTTCACTACTAATCTTTGATCAATATGAAAACACCCAATTACCTACAATAACTTAATATGAAACTACCATTCCATGGATCCAATTTATAGAAATTGTGGGAGGTAAAACCACAAATGGTAAACCAAAACAAGATGCACAAAACCACCTAAAAAAACTCACATCCTATTCATGGAAATCTAAAAGAAATAATAAAATACTAATTAGAAATTCAAGATTCTCACATGGGAACCTAACCCATAGCCTATCCAACTCCTTTATTTCCAGATGCTTCGATGACCTTTCCACTTCCCGATGGAACACCAACATACACTTTTTCTTCTCCAATCTTGGATTACCACTCCAAATCCTTTCATATTCTATTTTGGACACCTAGGAAAGATTCCTTATCCATATTTGATGTTTACCTCCACTGATATTAGATCCTCTCTATTACAACATGCCAAAATTTAATATTTTTCTCTCATGTCCTATAGAACACATTCCAAGGAACATGGATACATACAAATGACAAGATTATAAGATTAATGTTGTTGGTGTAAATAAAGTCTTATACCTAGTTAATTCATTAATAGGGGACTTATTTACATGTTAAGTTTACTTAGGTCCTAGGAAGGAATCTTTCTAGAAAGTGTTAGTTGTCATTAGTTGTTATCTTATCTTTTGACTTGTAACACATGTGACCTAGGTAAGTGTGATAAGTTGTATCATGCCATATGATTAAGACACTTGTCATAATCTTATGACATCTTGTATCTCACCTTGGCTATATAACCAAGGGGTCTCTACTATATTGTCATCACACAAAATTGAATCATAATTGATAGGAATACAATTTATTCTTGTTATATTCAGATCTTCTCTTTGTGCTTTCCATTTGACCTCTAGTTCTTGGGTGGCTATCTCCATAACCAATTCTAATCATTGGTATCACAATGGAGGTCATGATTTTGAACCCCTCGCTCGTGCTAGGGGGGATTGTTGCAAGATGGTGTGTACCTTGGTATTCATTGTGCAGTGTGATGCTTGGGTTCGTGACATGGCTTAACTATCTCCTGTGGATATTGTATAAATCTAGCAGTTGTATTGGGCATTAAAAGGTTGATGTATACTTTCTAGTGGTGTAATAAGTTTGATCTCATCTGCTGTAAAATTTTTACTTTGACCTTGTGGCCTAATTTGGAAATATGTATGTACCAAGATCAAGACCACTTTGTTGTTTTTGGAAAATGGCATCTATAAACACACTAAGTATAAAGTACCATAAATCAGATATTGCCACAAATCAGTATGGAACTATCTCATGATGAAAGGTCTAATAGGTCATCTAAAGTAAACCATTCATCAACCTACTAATTCTAAAGAATTAGAAAAATGGGAGCATCATATGTTGATCCTATGTTTTATGACTTTAAAAATCTCCTAATACAAGAGGAAGCTAAGTTAATGAACATGGGTCTAATCAAGTCTTCCAAGTGACAAGCATTGTTGGCTAGTGATTCAAAGGTATAGAAAGAATCAATGAATATTGATAAGATGCAAAAGAAGAAAAAGAACAAGCCACATAAAGAATTAGAATTCTTTCCCTCTAAAGGAGAATCATCTAAGAAGGAGAGGCCTACTTGTGCATATTGTAAGAAGGATGGACATGAAGAACACTATTGTTATAAGAAGGATATTGATGAGTTGAAATATCTTCTAAAAAAGAATCACATTGATTTTCCTTATAGAATGTTTGAACCTTCTTCTCCTTGTTCAAAATAGTCTAAAAAGGGAAAAGGTCAAGTATCTACATTAGGATATAAAGGACATACTCTTTGTGCTTTTCCAGGTCATGGATTAGGGAGATGACTTCTAGATTTAGGAGCATCTCATCATATGAAATCTTCATAGTCTATATTCTCTTCTTTTCAGCCTTGTACTATGTATCCTATTTTGATGAGAAAAAATACATACATGAGTGTAATTGGGAAGGGGTCTATTAGTTGTGGGGACAACACTTTCCAGGATGCTTTGTGTGTTCCTCATTTGATAAACACTATTCTTTCCATATATCAGATTACACATGGTGAAGATGGGAGGAATGTGGAGTTCACTCCTGATTCAGTCATCATTCAAGACTTGGAGAGTAGAGAGATCATTGCTACTAGGATGGTTGATCATTCATCTCGGTTGTATACCTTTGCAAATTCTGCTTTTGATGATGACATTGTTCCTTCAGTTGTTGATCACACTTCTATTATGAACCATGATTTAGAGGAGACATTTGGCTTCTTGAAATTGGGAGTTCTCACATCAAATCTAGTACTTGAGCCATGCATTTTATCTTCTCCATCTACTATTGTAGTTGATGATGCTTGTGTTGCTATAGATATGGCTTCTTGTGATTTAGTACATCAGGACATACATCGCCTTCTAGAGATTGCTACTTGGGATGAGTACTTGACAAGTATTGTTGGTTTGTTTTTTGAGTCCCAAATTTTAGATTTGGGAGAGATCATTGATGACATTCATCTTCTCTTTTATAGAGAAGTTCCTTCTTTAGTTGTTGCAAGGGAACAATTTGAGCCTCTTGTTTAATTTCTACATGATAATTCTTTGTAGTTTGGCATGACTATAGATACTTTTGGATAGAATTAGGAGTAGGATTATTTGTCTTTAGAGGGTACATCATTGTCTTTGGATTATTTTCTACACTCATCTCTACTAGATTCTGGATTTTCCTCTTCAACAATGTGGCCTAGAATGCTTGTTTGGAGTGTGTCAGCTTTAGCATTGACATGGAGACACTTGAGAATTCTTCAAAGACATCATCTATCATCCATCTTCCTAACATCCCACACACATTCTTGGTTTTGTTTCTTCCTAAGGGGAGGAACATTGTTCGACACTTATGGATCATCTTCAACATTCAATGTTGAGCTTCTATCATCATTTTAGGAGACTCAATATTGAGGGGGGTTGCCTTGTCTCTCTTCTTCTTCTCTCTTATGTGGGGGTCTTTTTCCTCACATGCGGTTTTGGCCTTCTCATTCTTCATTGAGAGCATTTCATTTTTTGTATTTCATCTCTTTTGGTAGGAGTTTTGTCCCACTTGGTTTTATCCTTTTCTCCATTTATGAGAGATTTCTTTTGCATATGTACATGGGTACCTAATATGGATTAATAGTCGGGATCCATCCTTACATCTTTGTGCCATTTGCATAATAATTTACTACTCCCTAAGTTGCACTTAAGGGGAGGTGTTGGTGCGAATAAAGTATTGTACCTTGTTAATTCATTACTAGGGGAATTATTTACATGTTAATTTTACTTAGGTCCTAGGAAGGAATCTTTCTAGAAGGTTTTAGTTGTCATTAGTTGTTATCTTATCTTTTGACTTGTAACACATGTGACCTAGGTAAGTGTGATAAGTTGTATCATGTCACATGACTAATAAACTTGTCATAATCTTATGGAATCTTGTATCTTACCTTGGCTATATAACCAATGGGTCTCTACTACATTGACATCACATAACAATGAATCATAATGGATAGGAATACAATTTATTCTTGTCATATTCAGATCTTCTCTCTTTGTGCTTTCTATTTAGCCTCTAGTTCTTGGGTGGCTATCTCCATAGCCAATTCTAACAAATATCACCTTATCCTAACTATATCTAGAGGAAGCTCCTCTAGCATCCTAAAACATAAATCCATATCAATGAGGATATAGTGTATGAGATATCACTCTACTAAACTATTTACATCATAGGACTATTAGTACACTATATGATCATAAATTAGGATCTAAATAATCCACTAGACATCCTATAGGGTTACCATGATCTCCCTCATTGGTGGGTGAAATGTACCCATGTCACTATGTCATTTATTAATTAGTGTTATCAATATTACTCATTTCTTAATTAATGTTATCAACATTACTTTATGTGCTTTAATTTATGGTCTCTGTGTGGCACATGCCATAGCCTACACAATCTATAACCACTAATATACCTCATTTAACTATACTGTGATTTTTAATACCAATGATTACCTCTCCCCAATCACTAGTGATAGCATTTGCTCCTACGTCTAGTTGAAAACCATGCAAGTTTCTTCTAAAATCTACTAAAATATATTTTTATACACATACACCACTCTCGGGATGTAGATGCTAAATTAGTGAAACACATACATTTTTATGTGAGCACATATGCCAAACCAAAAAAATGATACATGATGAGAACATACCACAAAAAATGATAGTGCACACATCACTTCCTATATGCATTCTAGTATAGGATACATCTTAGGATAAACGTATATATTCCTCAAGAACATAGATGTTGTTCTAACAAGACCTATTGATCTACTCCGTATGGGGCGTGATTTCCAATTCTTGTATTATGTTGTTCCACATGCATTCAAAAATGTGATTTTGATAATTTATCATGTGCATTAAGATACTTTTCTACCCCAATTTATTACACTAAATGTACACCTAACTCTAGTTTTTTGGTATGTGTAGTGTAGAAAATTGCACTTCTTTTATGTGATAGTACAATTTAACACTTAATTTGGACCCATTTTAGTGGCCTCACATTTATTCATTTTTACCCTTCATAAATAGGCCCCCAAATCCCTTTATTATGCATCACAAGGCCCATTTTTATCATTTTCCAACATTGCAACCTGCATTGAATAAATGCATTTAATTAACTTAAATCCATGAAACACATTAATCCTAGATTTTTTAGGCTAGGACACATTCAACCTTGGGTGAATGGGTCCCATTTAATATCCATATTTAAAATTTAAATATGTTTTTTGCAACATTTTAAAGTCCCAGATTCATTTTTCAAGTGTCAGCTTTTGGGATTTAATAATCAAGAAATTAGAAAGGAAGCCTATAAAGCCTATTCTTTTCACCATTTTACACTAGGTTGAGAAAAAGGTTGAAAATATATTCACAAGATTAGCACTCAAGATCAAGGATAAAATTCAAGAAAGCAAAGTTGAAGTCTTGGAGCAACATTTCAATTATTTTTGTAGGTATTCAAGCTCATTTTTTCAAGATTGATCAATCATTATTCATGATTAGGGATTGATGCCTATGGTGGATCATCATGGATTCTAGGTTTTGGGACATAAAACTAGCCATTTCCCTTGATATAATGACTTATTTCATAGTGATCCCATCTTCTATATTCATTCTACTAGCTACCTAAAATAAGGTATAATCATATTTTTGATCTATTAGGGTGTTGAATTTCTCCCTAACTAGGTCTCTTGTTCATTGTTCATGTTCATTTGGGGATCTTATTCTAGCACACTTGAATAATATTTCTTTGCATTTTCTCTAAAAAACATTAGGCACACTTAAGATTAGGGATCACACACATATTTATGTTTCAAATCTACAATTTTCATCAAGGTTTAATTACCAAACTTGGGGTTTGACCGAGGTAAAACCACATACAAACAAACCAATTTTTTTAGTTTTACTATAGGTACAGACCTGGAAGCAAAGATTGAAAGGTATAGGCAAGAAGTATAGATCATAGGCTATAGTGGTACCTACATTGTTAAGGCCCGATGTTGGGGGCATATAATGGTCCTCATCATTTGAGTCATTGAAGTACACATCATTAACTATGGGACACCAAATGTCTCCAAGGCTTGAGCAACTCTTTGTTAATCTCAGGTATGTAGGTCGTGGCCTCAGTGGTACCTAAATTTTTCCAAACCGTTGTATGACTCGATCATAGTAAAATGGCATCACTATATAGTCATGTCATCCTAGTAGGAGCTTATCTTGCTGCATCCTAACAAGTTGATGCATCTAATCTAGCCATTGGGGTATGGTGAGGTAAGGACTTCATACCATGTCACCATCCTCTAAGTAATCAAACCGAATCCTCTAGTATACCAAATCCCCAAACTCTCAGGATCATCTTAGAGTATAGATGAATAATCCTGGGTACCCCATGACTGCTATTGTGGGATAACCTATAGGACTACTACATGTGATATGGTTGAAGACCAAAACCTACACGAGCGTACAATACACTATGTTTTCCAACTCTCGATAAACAAAGCACTTGAGATCATAATAAAGGTGATCCAACATACTACGATCCTATGCATACATAGTCTGATGATGCTCCATCTCACAGATAGTATGCATGAGGCCACTATATAGGTGTGTGCCTCGTCCATCAAGAATAAGAGCTTGTGCCATGGTGATAATCATGATCTATCACATAGATGGTGAGTGTACATAAAAAATCCACTTAAGCTCCATGTGTGCCTCAATCCTTTTTGGTGCAATAGGATGAGCAGTATAGTACTCAATATCTTTCCACATCTATCTATATGTGTGATCCTCCTCTATATGGATGGTCTCACCTTGGATTAGTAATATCAAGATGTAATGAACATCCTCAAGTGTCATTGTCATCTCGCCTGAAGGTAGAGGGAATGTACAAGTGTTTGCATCCCATCTCTCCACTAATGCCATAAACATCACACAATGATATCTCATCAGTGGCATAGTGTATATCCAAAACAATTTAGTCTCACATAAGATGTTTATCTCCTTTGTGGTCAGCCAGGTAACCTACTCCCAAAGAAGTGTGAATAATCTGCCTCCTAAATGCTTCTATTCATAGGGTGGAACCTAGAAAAGAAAAAATAATTAATCAATAACATGCCTAAACATATTCATCAATTAATTAAAATTAAAACAAAGTTTGTCAAGGACACTTGGCCATTTTTGGATGGGGGGTTTTTAACACTTCAAGAGATTTTGGGCCAAAATCGGATATTGTAAAGGAAAAAATGTAAACTTAAAGCAAAGTACAATAGACTAACCATGTCTTGGAGCTCGCCACGTGCCACCTCATCTCACAAAATAGTTATTCTATGGGGATGGTATGGTCGCCGACTTAGAATTTTCAATCATTGTACTACAATGTAATTTCTTAAAAGGTAAATTTCAAAATGATAGTTATAATTTCCATTTTCATTCACCTATAATCAAATTTATTAAAGAAATCATATTTTATTCTAAGTGCATTTCATTTGTTGTGTTAAATTCATGGTTTCATCCTTGACCTTATTTAATAT
Source organism: Sequoia sempervirens (assembly GCA_007258455.2). NCBI lineage: Eukaryota > Viridiplantae > Streptophyta > Pinopsida > Cupressales > Cupressaceae > Sequoia > Sequoia sempervirens. Next base: position 116,856,401 of record VDFB02252616.1, read on the forward strand.
CTATAATTATGTGGTGTTGTAGACTCAATACCTTGTTATAAACATTCACATCATCAAGAAAAGCAATTGGATGTAGTTAGATTGCTACCCCGGTTCCACCTCTATAAAGCAAGAAGAATCAAGGGAGCATACATCTACCCTAAAATTTGATTCTCTATAGAAGTTTGATAAGATCATTTGGAATGACTAACAAATTTCTATTGCAATATGTGGGTCCTAGCGTTGTAGTTTTGTAGATGACTACATTGGGGGATTCATTCTCCCCATTTGTGAAATATCCATATGAGTATCCTTTTTATAGTATAATTTACTTTCCAATTCCTTTAGCTTGCATATGTATGTAGTGTTGTATGGCTATTAAAGTGGGGGCTAAATGTAGTGTAGAAAATTGTACTCCTTTTATGTAATAGTACAATTTCACATTTAATTTGGACCTATTTTAGTGACCTCACATTTATTCATTTTTACCCTTCATAAATAGGCCCCTATATCCCTTTATTATGCATCCCAAGGCCCATTTTTATCATTTTTTGACATTGCAATATGCATTGAGTAAATAGATTTAATTAATTTCAAGCCCCAAAATACATTAATCCAGGATTTTTAGGCCACAAAATATTTTCCCTTAGGTGAATGGGTCCCCTTAAAGATAAAAATTCAAAATTTAAACATGTTTTTGGTGACATTTTAAAGTCCCGGATTAGAGTTTCAAATGTCAGCTTTCAAGATTTAATAATCAGGAAATTAGAAAGGAAGCCTATAAAGCCTAGTCTTTTCACCATTTTACACTAGGTTGAGAAAAAAGTTGAAAAGATATTCACAAGATTAGCACTCAAGATCAAGGAGAACATTCAAGAAATAAAATTTGAAGTCTTGGAGCAACATTTCAATTGTTTGTGCAGGTCTTCAAGCTCATTTTGTCAAGATTGATCAAGCATTGTTCATGATTGAGGATTGATGCCTATGATGGATCATGATGGATCATAGGTTTTGGGACATGTAACTAGCCATTTCTATTGATCTAATGACTTGTTTTCTAGTGATCCCATCTTACATCTTCATTCTATTAGCTACCTAAAGCAAGGTATAATTTAATTTTTGATCTATTAGGGTGTTGGATTTCTCCCTAACTAGGTCTCTTGTTCTTTGTTCATGTTCATTTGGGGTTATAATTCTAACACACTTGAATAAGTTTTATTTTCATTTTAGCTCTAAATAATCTTAGAAACACTTAATATTAGGGCTCACACATATTTATGTTTTGGATCTATGATTTTCATCAAGGTTTAAGTACCAAACTTGGGGTTTGACTGAGGAAAACCCCCATACAAACAAACCAAAATTTGTAGTTTTTCTATAGGTATAAATATGAAAGTGAATATTGAAAGATATAGGTAGGAAGTGTAGATTAGAGGCTATAGATCCAAATTTTGAAGTTTTAGAAAATATTGGCAAGACCCATTTTCCCTAGGGTGAATCAGTCCTTGTAGGACACTCAACAAAAACTATTGGTGATAGGTGCACAATGTCTTATCCTTCTTAGATCTACTAGAATTATATTTTTATTATTATTTTAGGCTTTAAATTTATGATCCATGTTTCACATTGCATAATTTATTTCATTTACTATTTTTATTTTTTCTTTCCAAAGTGTTGTTCAGGTAGATTTTACCCCGTCTTTGCATAAGGAAAACAACAAGATCTCCATTAAGGTTGACTTACCTAAGTGTTGGAATTCAATATTAACCTTTGGGGGATATCTTTTTCCTAATGAAATAAGAAAGATAGGTGCTCTCGCCCACTAATTCTTGTAGGCTATAGTGGTATCTATGTCATCAAGGTATGATGCTAGGGGCACATCATGGTCCTCATCATCTAAGTCACTAAAGTACACATCATTAATCATGGGATGTTGAATGTCTCTAGGTCTAGAGCCACTCCATGTTGATGTCAAGTATGTGGGTTGTAGCCTTGATGGTACCTGAATCTATCCAAACTATCACATGAATCAATCATAATAAAAGGGAATCAGTATATACACATGTTGTCCCAATAGGAGCCTATCATGTTGCATCCTGACAAGTTGATGCATCTAATATAGCCACTAGGGTATGGTGAGGTAAGGTCTCCATACCATATCATCATCCTCTATGTAATCAAACTAAATCCTCCAGTATAGAATATCCCAACACTCCTAGGCCAATCTTAGAGTATAGTTGAATAATCATGGGTAGAGTATAGTTGAATAATCATGGGTACCCCATGGTCACTACTGTGGGATAACCTGCAAGCCTAGTGCATGTGATATGCTTGAATACCCAAACCTGCAAGAGTGTATAATGCACTATGATGTCCAAATTTCAATAAATAAAGAGCCTAAGATCATAATAAAGGTGATCCAACATACTATGACTCTAGGCATACACCTCATCCATCAGGAACAAGGGCTAGTGATATGGTGACAATCACGATCATCTACAACAATGATGAGTGCACATATAGAAGCCACGTAAGCTCCATGTGTGACTTGATCTTTGCTAGTGCAATAGGATGACCAGTATAGTACTCAATATCTCGTCACATTTTTCTATATGTGCAATCCTCCTCTAGATGGATGGTCTCACCTCAAATTGGTAGTATTAGGATGTGATGAACATCCTCAAGTGTCATCGTCATCTCCCCTGAAGGTAGATGGAATATGCAAGTGTCTGCATCCCATCTCTCCACTAATTCCATCAACATCACATCGTGATATCTCATCAATGGCATAGTGTATATCCAAAATAATCTAGTCTCATATAAGATTTCTATCTCCTCTTTGGTGAACTAGGTAACCTTCTCCCAAAGAAGTGTGAATAATTTTCCTCCTAAACGTTGTCATGCGTAGGGTAGAACCTAGAAAAGATGAAATAATTTATCAATAACATGCCTAAACATATTCATCAATCAATTAAAATTAAAAAAAAGTTTCTCTAGGAAACTTGGGACACTTTTAGATGGCAGTTCCTGAACACTTTGGCTATTTTGGGATGCTTTGCAACAAAATAGGATGCTTTGTGACATTTTTGGATAGGGTCTCGAAATCTCCTAAAAATACATACAAAATATTGTAAAGAAAAAAATATAAACATAAAGTAGAGTACAATGGACTAATCATGTCTCGGAGCTCAATGTGTGCCACCTCATCTCGCAAAATAGTCAGTCTAAGGGGTTGGTATGGTCACCAACTTGGAATTTTCAATCACTCTACAACAAGGTAATTTCTCAAAAGGTAAATGTCAAAATGATAGTTAGAATTGATATTTTCATTCATCTATAATCAACTTTATTAAAGAAATCATATTTTATTCTAAGTAAATTTCATTCAAATCAACATAATGGGGCCTAGAGAACTCCACTTTTTATGGCATTTGTTGTGTTGGATTTCTAGTTCTGTCCCCAACCTTGTTCAATATCTATCAATATGTGGTGTTATATACTCAATATGCTATTGCAAAAATTCACATCATCAAGAAAATAAATTCAATGTGGTTATATTACTACCTTGATTCCACCTCCATATAGCAAGCAGAATCAGGGGGCATATATCTACCCTCAAATTTGATTCTCTATAGAAGTTTGATAAGATTTTGAACAACTACCAAATCAGTGTTGCAAGATGTAGGTCCTAACATTGTGGTTTTGCAAATGACTATATTGAGGGCTTCATTCTACCTGTTTGTAAAATATCCATATGAGTATCCTTTTTATAGTATAATTTACTTTCAAAGTCCTTTAGCTTGCATATGCACATAGTGTCATATGGCCACTAAAGTGAGGGCTAAATGTAATGTAGAATTTTTTACCCCTTTTATGTAATAGTACAATTTCACACTTAATTTGGACCTATTTTAGTGACCTAAAATTTATGCATTTTTATGCTTCATATATAGGCCCCTAAATCCCTTTATTATGAATCCCAAGGACCATTTTTATCATTATCTGACAATGCAAGATGCATTGAATAAATGCATTTAATTAATTTAAAGTCTTGAAATGCATTAATACTAGATATTTAGGCTAGGAACAATTCACCCTTGGGAAAATGGGTCCCCTTTAAGATCCAAATTCAAAATTTAAAAATATTTTTGATTGCATTTTAAAGTCCCAGATTCAAGTTTCAAATGTCAGCTTTGAAGATTTAATAATCAGGAAATTATAAAGGAATCCTATAAAGCCTAATCTTTTCACCATTTTACACTAGGTTGAGAAAAAAGGTGGAAAATATATTCACAATATTAGCACTCAATATCAAGGAGAACATTCAAGAAAGAAAGGTTGAAGTCTTGGAGCAACATTTCAATTGTTTTTGCAACTCTTAATCAAGCTCATTTTGTCAAGATTGATCAAGCATTGTTCATGATTGAGGATTTATGCCTATAGTGGATCATGATGGATTCTAGGTTTTGGGACATGCAACTAGCAATTTCCATTGATCTAATGACTTTTTTTTTCTAGTGATCCCATCTTCTATATTAATTCTACTAGCTACCTAAAGTAAAGTATAATCAGATTTTTGATCTATTAGGGTGTTGGATTTCTCCCTAACTAGGTTTCTTGTTCATTGTTCATGTTCATTTGGGGATCTTATTCTAGCACACTTGAATAATATTTATTTGAATTTTAGCTCTAAAAAATTTTAGACACACTTAATATTAGGTCTCACACACATATTTATGTTTCAGATCTGTAATTTTCATCAAGGTTTAATTACCAAACTTGGGGTTTGACCGAGGAAAACCCCCATACAAACAAACTATTTTTTTTTTTCATTTTTCTATAGGCATAGATCTAAAAGTGAAGATTAAAAGGCATAGGTAGGAATTCTATATTAGAGAAGTCCAAATCAAAGGATATAGATCTACATTTTTAAGTTTTAGAAAAGCCTTGCAAGACCCATTTTCCTTAAGGAAAATCAGTTCTAGCAGGACACTCAGTAGAAGCTTTTGGTGACAAGTGTATAGCATCTTATCCTTCTCATATCTTCTAGAAGCCTATTTTATTTTTTTTATTTTAGGCTTTAAATTGATGATCCAAGTTTCACATTGCATAAAATAAGTTTTCTCCCCAAGTGTTGTTCAGGCAGATTTTACCTTATCTTTGCGTAAGGAAAACATGATCTCCATTAAGGTTGACTCACCTAAGGGTTGAAATTCAATATTACCTTTGGGGGATCTCTTTTTCCTAATGAAATAAGAAAGATAGGTGCATCATCCCATATTTGTCCTACCTCCCTTATTTTTCTATGTTTTAGTATGTACTAGTGCATTTTCCTTCTTTGATTACATGTATTGTTGCACTTTCTCTACTTAGTGATGATATTGTGGCATGTGCTCCACTTTCCTTAGCTCATACTTTTACTCTATTTGATATATTCTAGGGGTTGAAGATGAAATTAAAATATTGTCACCTCGTACCCCTATTTATTCATCCCTAAGTCCTATTTTTTACTACTAATTGATTTTTCACCATATTTCTTCATTTTAAAAATATTTGTTTTCTCTTATTTTCTTTTGTGTCTCCCCATTTATCCTCCTATATTATTTTTTAAAGATCTCACACATGTATTTTTATCAACTTAGTTCTTAAGGGGGTATCATCCCTCAATCTTGTTTCATTCATTTTAATTGATTGGGGCATATCACTCCTTTTTTATCATAAAGTATTGTAGAGTTTTATTTTTCTTTGAAATGAAATTACTTTTGAAAAATCACAACATTATCTTAAAGAGGAAAAATTTAAACATCCAAAATTATCTCTCAAAATTTTTGTTATCAATAATCCACCACACATAATTAGTATTAAAATTAATTAAACAAATTATATGAATCTAATTAATTATCTCAAACTATCTTCGAGTAATAATTAATAATTTATTATTATTTAATTAATTCATCTATTCATTATTTCTACATTGATTGAATAAATCAAAACTATTTATTCAATTAATTGAATCAATTTCTAAAGTCCAACATTAAATAAATAGTCTAAAATTTAGTTATTTAATCCCATCATGCACATTCCAATTTTTTTTTTGCTTGTTGAATCACTGCGAAGGGGAAGCACCCTGAACGCTTTTGACTAGATCTATGAACCAGTGTGACCACATTTGGGGGACCACATCCCTGCTAAACCACCACCTCCACTGGTCACCCAATGCTACGCCTGTCAGCAGTCCTGCCAACCTCCCTGCTAGATCCAACACCATTCCTCTATTTGTGTCAAGTCCTCAAACTTATCTCTCCAAGACCAAACAAGCAAAATGAGTGAAAGAATCATGAGGGTTCGATACAAAACCTTCCAGGAATGAAAGACTTGTGTGGGTCTGACAATAGTCCACGAGCAGCACACTGATAGGAAACTGGGTCCGTGAGTAGTACATGCCTCTAGCACAAGCAATCACCACATCCGTTGAGATCACCTACACGTCCTCCAAGATCAACTGCCACTTTATTTATCTTTGGACCAAGTTGTGACCAAACCGATATACACTGCTAAGGTCCAGGCGGGGATTTGAACCTTGGTTACCCCACAAACAGGGCAACCATCTCACCATTACACCAACAAGTGATCCCCTGCACATTCCAAAAAATTAAATAAATTAATTCAATTTATTTAATTCTACCTTTTTCCTCTCATATCGTTAGTACACAAATTAATTATTTAATCTATCTAATTGTTTTCACATCTATAAACATGAATATTTAAATAAAATATTGTCCATTTTCCTAGAATGCAATGCATCCAAAGGAGGAATTGTGCATTCATTTTTTTGCATCCATCTCACTTTTCCAAAAATTCTCTCATGGAATATCATCAATCCATATCTCCAATAAGATATTGACACTTCACATAGATCTAAAAAAGGAATTTTTAGTCTCCCAAAAATGCCATTTTTCATTTCATACATTCATCCTTTTCCAAAAAGTCTCATCTATCAAATCCTATTGAATCATAAAGCTTGCATTGTACACCAATCACAAAGTGCCACTTGATGGCCTCTCATGGTTTTGAAGATCACATTCAAACCCAACCCTTGATCTTTATAATCCATCTCACCAATATATAAGTAAAACCTCTTGTGAGCTATTTTCATACAATACTTGAATGAAAATTTATGCTACTTGAGTAAGAAATCAACATAGATTCAATTGCACATCTAAAGACTAAGCATATGCAAAATTATAGTGTTCAACTAGAGGTATTGAGATTCTTTCTTAAGGTCTTTAAAATTGGATTCAAATAGAGGTACAATTGGGTGCAAGAGAAAGGCTTGATTTCTAGTGTTTAAGTCTTGTTTTTATGATTTGTATTCTCTTATCCATAGAACCTTCTACAGGTAGCTAACTTTTGGGCATAATTTTTTTACTTATTTCACTCTAAATTTTTAATTTATTTTTCTTATTGTCTTAGAAGATGACATGATAAAAAATTTATCTTGGTTTATCCTGAGGATAAGAACATCCTTAATTATTAGTGTTAATTATTGCATATATATCACCTATAAGGGATTTGCATGGATAATTTAGAAAAAAAAATATTTTTCAAAAGGGTAAGGTGAGAAGCATTTTTGTTATCCTAATTTTAAGCTTCATCTATAAGATCCAATCCAAATGAGAAATTTACAATTCTATGAATAGAGTATAATTTTATTTTAGACTTTTAGGCTAAGGAGAAATAGATTCGGGTTTTGGTTTCCTACTCCTATATCTTATATTCCTTTTCTTATTCTAGACCTTTTGGAACCCTTAAGTATTTAAGTTTCTGAACTAGAGGGTAGTATCTAGAGATGTTTTCATACTCATAGAAAGAGAGGAATTTTAAGGTACTTGTCCATATTGAAGTAATTCAATGTGAACCCAATCCAGAACCTTGATACTAATATATTTTAGTAGTGAATTTTCATAGTTGAACTAAACATAATTATAGACACATGCAACATTAGAGGATTTGGGAGATATCTAATTTAAAATTTTACTTATTTTATTACCAATTATATTAAAATAATATTTATTCCAAAGATATAATATGAGAAAATGAAGTCTTAACTATATTGAAACTTATTTAAGGACATTAATTTGTGGGTCAAAGTGCATGGTATAGAAGTTCAAAATTAGGGAACTTGAGACCCTATTTCATATTTTTCCATTAAAAATTATTTTGAATTAGCCTCATTCGCATAGCAACAACTTGAAAAGTATTATTTTTGACCCCTAAATTGATGTGATATATTTTATAATATAAATGGACTTAGTGAGAGACTATTGAAGTGATCAATGAGGATATGATCTAGAAGATTTTTAATAGAATGATCCACACTTTCTACCATAACCTCCACCAATTTCATAGAGTTTACCTTGGAAACAAAGGCATTTGAGGCCATCAAAGATTATTTATCTTAGGATATTTAGGATGATTATTTTGGGAGGGAGCTTCCACCCAAGATCATAAATGTTATCATGAGATATCATTGTGAGAGAGAGAGAGAGAGAGAGAGATCATGGATGAATCCCTTCTTACAATGGTGGCCACCTAGGAATAATCATGGAGCACATAGGGCATGGAGAATCAACAATATAGTGTTATGTTTTTTGCTATTTGAGTTTCACTCATATTTTAATATGTTTTTGTGTAAAGAAAAGTTGAGATTAAGTAGTTTATGAATGATAAATGCAACAAATTCTATTCATTTTGACAAAATGACTAGTAAAAATATCCATAACAAAGGTAAAAAATGGCAGTCAACACTAGATGGGCCCCAAGGTGTAGTTGATTACAAGATCACAAGGTCACAATTTCAACAAACCACATAGCCATCATATGTGTAACTCAAGAGATAAGCTCAAATTATAATTTTCCTCTTTATATTAAAGTAATGTGAATTAATATAAATTTATATCAAGTTATATAATTAGACTGTAAATTTCTATGGGTTTCTATCACTTTATATTAATTTTATATTAAGTTTATGTAATTTGATATCAAATTTATGTAAATTTATAGCTAGTATATTTATCTTAATCAAATCTATTTAAAATATATCAAGAGGTATTAGTATTGAGTTCCTATATTAAATTTATGATATAAATTAGATATGCATATCTAAACTAATATCTTTCAATTATTTAGATAATATATTTATTAATAAAAAGTGTAAATATAAAAATGTTAGTGTGGGTTTTTGTTTTCCTAGTGGGATATTTGATTTTCTCTTAGTTATAGGTTTTTCCTACACATTTATTAAGTTTTCTTAGGACAATAAAGTAAGTTAATCATTTAATAACTAGGAGATAAAGTGATGAGTTGTCCTCCACATTTTAAGGGTGGAGTATTTACTTTTGCATCACTTTATTTAATGTTGGTGGTTATTGGTGGTCAATTCTCATTGGTTGATTTTCCACCTCCAATCTCTCCTTCGTTCTATATAAACTCACTACCTAGTTTGTATTTTTCATCTTGGAAGCTCTTAATACATTTTTTCATATCGACATTGCATAATCTCTCAGAGTTCTAGTTTGCATTCTTTATGTTTTTCCAATTTATGTAACTTTGATTTTCTCTTCAAATGTTCCTTAGGTTATTCAATCTATTTCAGATTTCTAACATAGTGTTGGGTCTTTTGTTTTGAGAAATCTAAGTTCATAGATTCTTAATTGAGACATTGAGTTTTCATGTGAAATCTTGTATATTCACATATGTTTTCTCTTGTGTTTTGAATGATCTGCAGAATCAAAAAGGGTTTGCAAAGATTTAATTACCTATTTATATTACATATGTGTTTTGTGAGATTCAGGTGATTGTATCATTTCTGGTTATACTAGAATATTTTTTTATTGTTCCAACATGTCCAAGAGGTTTGAGAAAGTCAAGATTGACTTTTGTTTCATCCAAACTCAAGTCCATTTGATATAGTTGTAAACAAGGGTTTGAAGCTCAAATCTAGTGAAATTTTTATTGGAGCATTTTTTTGTCCAAAAGGACCTTTCCATTACAATCAAATGGCCCAAAAATCCCTATTCTCATATAAAATTTGTCTATTTTAAAAAAAAATGATTTTTGGAAATTTTTTATTTTCCCAGGGGGTCATCACTATAGATTAAATTTATCCATTTTTTAAAAAATCATTTTTTGCCACTATGGTTATTTTTCAAAAACGAGATATCATTGGAAATCTAGAGATGATAAATTTCCGTCCATGGAGGTATTGAAAATATTTTTTTCCATTTTGTACCAGATATTCTAGGTTGAAGTTGTTTATTGCTAATTTCTTCAACAAGCCATAACTTTTTCCCCTATGCTCTGATTTTGGAAAGGTGGTGAAGAATACTACACAACTCTAAGGCTATTATTTCTAGGTTCCATATCAAATTCATTCTTTACAAGAATTTTTATTTTTGGCTATTTTGAACCTATTAAGCATTGTATCTTGGAAAAGGCTTTGTAATCACACTGAACTATAAATTGCCAACCTTATGTTATTTGGGGGTGATTTTTTATACTATTGAAAAGGGTGGGAGTGTATTGATATTCTTATTTGGTGTTCTTTTATAATAATTTTGAAGATTATATCATGGGTTTTTCTACTCATCCTTCTATGATAATCTTGGATAAGGCCAATTATGAATCTTAGAAAAAAGGTATTCTAACCCATCTCAAATGGCCAATATTTTTTCCTTACCTTTATGGGATCATGTACAAACCAAATGCACCTAGAAGGAAATTAGTATGGGGTAATAAAATTGATCATGTATTAGGATTAATTAGTTCTCATGTTGATAATGACATTATGTGGGATATAGTGAATATTGAATACCCCTACACACTTTGGACCAAGATTTGGGAGATGTTTGGAGACCCTTATGTTTCTCCATTCCCGGATGATCTTGCTTTAGATGGACTCATTCTAGTTGATGATGTAGATAATATACCCTTTGATGATGCTACTTTAGAGGATCTTGGGTATTATGTAGGTCTTGAACGTGCAAACGACACAAAGACTTATCTTCTTTCTTCTCATCCTCATGTTGAGATCATATCTCAATCTCCTGTTGTAGATTCAAATTCTAGTGATGCTTCTTCAAAATCTTCTAGTGATTCATTGTAACAAGATCATTTATGTCTTTTGGATTTAGTCCACTAGGACCAATTTCTGCCAGACATTTCTTGCTTGTTTGTAGAGTCCCTCATTTTGCATCTAGATGACACTATTGATGATATTCATCTTCTCTTTGAGGACCACTCTTTTTTCCTTGCATATGTTGCTACTTCAAAGAATATATTTACTTATTCAAAAGTTTCCAATGACTTCTTGCATCAAGGCATCCATTGTATTCCTAACTCAACTTTGTGGAATGATCTCTTGATAGGATTTTGAAGCTTGTTTATGGAGATGCATATTTCAGATTTGGAGCACACATTTGAGGGGTTATCTCTCATCTTTAATGATAGTCATTACACAACTATTGTCAAACCATCATTATCTTTGGATTGTGATATACATCAGTCTCTAGGAGATTCTAATTTATCATCTTCAGTAGTGAGGCCTAAAACACCTGATTTAATTGTGATAGTTTTTAACATTGACATGGGGATACTTGAGCCGACTTTAGCTACTTCATACATCTTTTAATTTATTCCTACATATCTCTTTCAGGAGTGGGGAGATAGCTTGCATACACCATTGATTTTTTTATTCATAAGGGGAGGAATGTTGTTCGATGATCGTGGACTATACTATCCATCTAGTTTTGAGCATCTACCATTGGTTCTCTTTAGGGAGGGTTACTTAGTCCTTCTTGTCTTCTATCCTCTCTATTATGGGGGGTGTTCTCTCAATATTTGTGGGGGGTTTCTTCTTCCTTGGGGGAAATTTAATATGTACATGGGTACCTAACATGGCCTCATTTATTGGGACCCATCATCTTTTGCATCCTCCTAAGTTGTACTTAAGGGGGGTGTTAGTTTAGGTTTTTATTTTCCTAGTGGGATATTTAAATTTCTCTTAGTTATTGGTTTTTCCTACACATTTATTAAGCTTGCTTAGGATAATTAATCGAGTTAATCATTTTATAACTAGGAGATAAAGTGATGAATTGTTCACCACCTTTTATGGGTGGAGTATTTACTTTTTCATCACTTTATTTAATGTTGGTGGTTATTGGTGGTCAATTATCATTGGTTTATTTGTCACCTCCATCCTCTCCTTAGTTCTATATAAACTCACTACTTAGCTTGTATTTTTCACATTGGAAGCTCTTAATGCATTTTACCATATCAACATTGCATAATCTCTTAAAGTTCTAATTTGCATTCTTTATGTTTTTCCAATTTATGTAACTTTGATTTTCTCTTAAAAAGTTCTTAGGGTTATTCAATCTATTTTAGATTTCTAACAAAAAATACACAATAGGAATCTATAGTTTAATGAAAAAAAGAAACACATATATTTTATTTACTTAGGAGTTATTTTATTTTACTTCAGAAGTATTTTATTTACTACATACATACATATGTATGGACATAATTTCTTTAATTTTATATAGGAATGATTTTATTTTATCTAGTTTTTTACTTCAATTTTATTTTATTTGAAGAGCTATTTTTTGATAGATTTTTTTTACTTTCACTTGTACTTTTCGATTTTATTTTTGGAAAAACTTATATTTACTATTTGCGTAATTTTTTATTTATTTTTAAAAGTGTAGTATATATTATATACTTGTATATTTTTATAAGTATTAACATATATTTTTAATTTTATATTTCATTCTATTTAAAAGTAAATATTAGCTCCAAATAGTTTTTCTTTCATTTGTGTTTCACAATTGTGAAATCAAATACTTATCCTATTGTTACCACTATAGGTTATGCCTCTCAATGTAATTAAATATTATAAATTAATTTTAAACTAAATTTGGTTGATATAATATATAATATCAATTATATATTTTGCTAGTATAAATTTTAATTAATTATTATTTTTATTCATTTTACATTTTTTGTAAGATTTGGCTATGTTAATGAGCACCAAAGATTAAGAAGGATTAGAGAATAAAAAAGAAGAAGACCAATATGATAGAATATTTTTTTTAAGAAAAAGATACAAATATAATGAGATTGGTTTGATTTCTCATATGGGAGAAAGAGGTGGGTATATATAGCATATACCACAAATAGATATGAATGTTCAATCAATGTGAGATAAATGAGATCTAGTAACATGTGTGTCTAACACATCCACCAAAATAGAAAAGTACAAGAAATGTGATCCAAGTACAAATTACCCTTACCCAAGTATATACTTAGGTCTTGTAAGGATCCCATCATAAAATTATAAAACTAAAATAATTACTTGTCAATTTTACCAAATTATACATTGTGATATTCCTTTTTTTCTCCTCCATGTGTTGTGGTTGTCTTTGCTTGAATAAATTTCTAATTTTTGAGCGCTTTGTGTTCAAATTTATAATTGTTTTGGGTTGTAAGAATTTCCCTTCCTTGGGTTCCATTTTCCTATCACCTTAATCCCTAATCTCTATTCTTTTGCATTGAGTTCTTGCTTGCACTAGATTTTTGACATGCCCTTTCCCTAGCTACTTGGTACACCTTCCCTCGATCCTTGAAACCCTAACTCCTTACATTTTCTTTGTTTATTAGAGTTTCAAACTCTCCCTTACTTGGGTACTTGGCATGTCTTTCCCTCAATCCTTGATCGCTTCAATATCTTGAATCCCAGAACTTTGCAATTAATTTCCTTTCCTTATAAAAGTTGTAAGCTTACCTCTACTTTGTTAGCTTTCCATTGTCATCCCCAATCCTTGAACTATGATTTTGAATCTTTTTATAATTTCTCATTTTCTCATGCCTTTCCTCCCAAATTTGAATTTTCCTTGGTCACTATTATATTTTTGAACTTCTCCATCCCAATGTCCCTCTCACTTATATCCCTCCTTCATCCCTTTTTCTTGTTAGACATTTGACCTTTCTCTTACCTAGGTACTTGACATGAGTCATCCTTGATCCTCAACTCTTGAAATGCTAAAACTCCCACCTTTTACCTTATTCAAACTCACCTACTTCCTTATTTGACCTATACTGTGATTTATGACTAGATCTAATGTTATAACTCATAAAAAGGGTTTTTTGCACTTGAAAAATATTTTTTCTCGATCTAATGCATTTAAAAAAATCAAAGATTCCTCTAGTTGACACCATGAATGTAGTTGGTAAACCCTCATTTATAAAGCATCCCTATGTGATCTAGATTTTTTATTTTATGTGATATTATTTTTCATCCATAGGTTTCAAAACTTTGATTGCATTATTTTCTCCAATTTCTTTGGTCCCCAATAGATTTTTCCAATGGACATTTAAGTGTTTTTTGGTATGTTATTTATATACTTGATTTCCATTCATTTGTAGGGTGGTCATTGTCATTTCAGTGGATTTCTATTATGTCATGTGGATTTTAGAGTTCCAAGAATAATAAATCTAGTTTCAAGAGGTTAATAGTTTTTTAAGTATTTATAAGTTAAGATATTAAAATAGGTGTTTGATGGGTAAATCCGTAAGATAATGAGTTCAATTTTAATAGAAGTGTTAGGGGTACAAAAAAATCTAATATGAATCAGTACCCATTTGGGAATGGGATCCTAAACCTGAACTTATACCCATTTGTTATGGGTACCTATTATGATTTACAATCTTCTTACTAAATAGGTACCCAATACAAATTCTAATGCAAGTTGAATTTCATGAGTCTTTTTAGACCAATGAAATAAGAAAAAAAATCAAATTTCATTTAAATTAAATGACACCAAAATTTTATTGTAAGTTCAATTATTTTTATTATTTCCACAGTCCCTCGGTTACAAGTAGTTACAATTTGAAATTTTCAAATTTTGATTTTTTTAACTTCTTAATTCCCTTACTTCACACTCCCTTCAAATTGAAATTTGTTCTCATTTGGAACTTTTTTCTTCACTTCTCTACTATTCCTTACCCCCTTGTGCAACTTCTTTCTTCCTTTCATCGATTCACATCATTCCTTTATTTTCATATGTTATTTTATTTTATGTTTTCCTCTTTGTTCTCTCTTCTCTTTGTGGTGTGACCCCTATCCAATTCTACTATACATTTTCCCTTTTCTTTTACCTGACATCCACATTACTCCTAGCTACATGGTATTTTTGTTTTTTCTTGACTAGTGCCCCCAAAACTTCCTATGCAACCCTATGCATACTCCTCTTGTTGTTTTCCTTTAGTTGTGTCTCACTACTTTTTCCACATGCATCCTTACATTCTTATCTTTGGTTTCCAATATTTAGTTCATGTGTGGTCCCCTACACTACCCTTGCATGACCTCTTTGTTATATGCACAAGACAATTGAGAGGGGGGGTTGAATGAATTGTATATTTTTAAAACATTAGAAACTCTCATTAACATTCAGATTTGATTTAGCTCTTAAAACCTTATTCACTATTAAACCCTTAACATGCATTAACAAAATGTAAACATGTAGAGCATTAATGCAAACACATCAAACAAATAAGAACACCATATTTAAATGGAAAAAACAAGAATGGAAAAAACATGATGAGGATTAGCTCAAAAATATATGACTTGCCAACACTGAATATAATAAGGCTCACTACCAAGGGTTCAGTACCCAAAAACATAGAGAAAGGATCACTATTAGTGGCTCATTGCCAAAATACTCACTATCTAGAAGAAATAAGAAAGAATAAAGAATGGGTGGCTCACTTCTAATTTGAACTGCTAACAGTGCATCTTTCTTATGTTGAAGGTACAGGTCCACTGAAGCACAAACAACTTATCAAATAGACTAAAAATGTAGGCACCTTTTGCTCACTGCATTTGGAAGTCGTAAGCATTAAGGCTCACACTCAAATCTACACAATTGATCACTTTCACATCTTTCACACCATACACACTTCACATACAATCCATACAACAATTATCCTTGGTTTTATACCCTCTTCGACCTAAAAAAATCTCAATCAGGTCAGCCTTAAGGAAATATATACACCTCTACCGTACAAACATCAAATAGGTTGGCACCAAACACCTCCACAATGTAAAGAAGTGAAGACAAACCATGCCACTACTTAACTAGGACCCAAATTTACAAAAACATGCTTCTCAATACTTAATTATCCTCCATAATTAGCGCTAGCATGCTAGGTCAACCAAACCTACACTAAGACTAACAAGTGACTCCATAAACACCTCTCAAGGTATGAAAAAAACTCATAGAACACACAAAAAAACTACATGATATTCATGCAACATCTCAAAATATTCCAATATCATCAAAATATTCTACACAGCTACTGCAACCACCTAAAACTTAAGAACACCTTCATTCTATACAACCACACATACTCGCATAGACATACAACACATCAGGAAACCTTGTAGAGAAACTCGACACTTGAAAATTAAAAGGAAGGTAGATACAAAAATTCTAAGCATTCTCCCAAATCTACAACACCAAAACCTTTACTATGAAGAAATGTAGAGCAATCTCATTTCTCCCAGACACCCTGTTTCATGAGATAGACATATTGTGAAACACATCTTCCACTATAGAATGATCCAAAACCTGAAACTCTAGATATGACACCTATAAAAACCTTTGATCATCACATCCAAACTGCATGGGTGCATCTTCAACCATGAAGAAATGTAGAGAAAAACATTGAATACCATTATGTCATACTGAACTTTCTTTTATTCAAATTTTATCAAAAGCACTTGGAAACAAAGTGAACAAATTTCATCAATAGAATTACTAACATCTTTGCAACACATCTACAACATCTCCAACCCTTTTCAACTGGAACAATCTCTTCAACCATAAGTTAGACTAACAACCTCTGCAACTATACTAAAGTAGGACACCAATGACAACACCAGTATAGTGTATTGACATTAACACCAACACTTCCAACAACTCCAATGATAGGGGTTGACATCATCAACACAAACAACATTCCAAAAAATTCTTCATATAAGGGGTTGACATCAATGACTACACCCAAGAAACTCACAAACAACTTCAACATCTCCAAAATTCCAACAATCTCCCCCTTTGTCATTGATGGCAACACCTGCTTTTTGAAAAACCAACAACAACAATAAAAACCAACATAAATACTGCAATAAGAAGTACTCCCCTTGACTCCCTTTGACTGGGACAACTCTTTACACTTTGAATACTTCTTCTCCAGCAACACTTGCAACACCTGCAATCTATATCACTCTCCTCCTTTGCTCCTTAGACAATACTTCTCCATATTGTCTCCCCTATGGTCTTCAGACCATATCAACTTCTGCACTATGGTTTTTCAACCACTTCAAATTTTTCTCCCCCTTTGACATCAATGGAAAAGGGCCATAAACTCATCCAAATATTTCTCTTCCCTTTGAAAATATTCAAAGGGAAACATGTGCATATACCACTTGCAATACCAAATAAGAAATTGCACTCATTATTCTACTTTCTTCCTACATACTCCACCTTAGGAACATACAATATACTCCAACTAACTGCATCATCTAGAAACCACTACTACCTATTCTCGCTAAGAGGTGGCCTTTAGCATCAGTCTAGGACCAAGAAATATATCTCGAAATACTTTCTGAATAGATGCACATACTT
The DNA here is from genome assembly GCA_007258455.2 of Sequoia sempervirens. Classification (NCBI taxonomy): domain Eukaryota; kingdom Viridiplantae; phylum Streptophyta; class Pinopsida; order Cupressales; family Cupressaceae; genus Sequoia; species Sequoia sempervirens. The sequence continues at coordinate 116,874,124 of VDFB02252616.1, forward strand.
ATGCATCTAGTTGAAAGGAGAGGGAATAACGCCTAACTTCTCCTAGAGATACTCAAGAGTACCCTTTGGAAGAGACTTTGTGAAAATATCAACCTGATCCTTAGTAGGTATATACTCCAACTTCACATCATTCTCTACAAATTTCTCTCTCAAGAAGTGATATTAGATTGATATATGTTTTTTTCTTGAATGCATTACCAATTTTTTTGAAATATTGATTTCACTTGTATTGTCACACATGATAGGAATGGATTCATCATATGAAACTCTAATATCCTTCAAAGTTTACTTCATCCACAACACTTGTGTACAACATGATGCTGCTACAATATATTTAGCTTTTGTAGTAGATAATGACACTAAATCTTGATTCTTACTCAACCATGAAACTAACCCGCTTCCAAGAAATAAATTACCACCATTTCTACTTTTCCTATCATCTGCACATCCATACCAATCTACATCTATATATGCACTCAAGAAAAAGTTAGTATCCTTAGCATACCATAAACCATAATCTAGAGTGCCCTTCAAATATCTGAATATACTCTTCACTTCTACACCATGAGATTCTCTGGGATCTTAAAATATAGCCACAAGAAAAATTAAATGCATGATATCTAGTCTAGTAGCAGTAAGGTATAATATTCCACCAATCATTGATCTATACTTGCTTTGATCTGTCTTAGGAGATTGATCATTTTTGCACAACTTATAACTAGTAACCATAGAAGTACATACTAGTTTAGAGTCATCCATTCCAAGCTTCTTCAACAATTCGTTAAAATATTTAGATTGTGATATGAATATACCTTTCTTTGATTGACTAATTTGTGAAACAAGGAAAAAAATCATCTCTTCACACATTGGCATCTCAAATTCTTTCTGCATTTCCTTTGTAAACTCCTTACACATATCTTCATTTCCTCCAAAATTATGTCATCAACATATACTACTACAATCAATATTTGTTCTCCTTCAACTTTGAAATATAGATTGCTATCTATAGTGCCTTTTCTAAATCCTTGCTACAAGTACTTATGTAACCTTGCATACCAATCTCTGGGAGCTTGCTTCAATCCATACAACGATTTCTTTAATTTTTAGAACATATTTGCATCTTCTAACAATTGAAAACATTTTGGTTTTTCATTGTATACCTCTTCTTTTAGTTCACCCTTCAAGAATGAAAACTTCACATCCATTTGATATACAAAGAAATCTTTATGTGCTGCAGAAGCCAAAAACATCCTGATAGATTTCATTCTTGTAACCAAAGATTTTTTTTCTCAAATTCTATACCTTTAACCTGTGAGTAACCCATACACACAAGTCTAGCTTTGTTTCTAACAAATTTTCTATATTGATTCAACTTATTCTAGAATTCCCACTTAGTACCAATCACATTCTTGTTTTTCGATCTTGGGACGAATTCCCAAGTCAAATTCTTCTTTATCTATTCTAACTCTTTCTTCATTGCTTTGACCCAATTCTCATCTTTGTATGCCTCAGCCACTTTTTTGGTTCCACTTCATAAAGTAGATAAAAATTAACTTGTTCCTCTATCATACTAGCTTTTCTCTTTGTTAGGACATCATTTCTCTTATCTCTAGTCATTTGATCTTTTGAATGAATCTTTTGCACATACTTGGGAGTTTTAGGATTGTTTTTCAAAGCTTCTTCCTCTTCAACTGTCACTTCTTTTCATTTGTCTTCAGCCTTTTCTTCTTCACTGCAAGGGGATTCATCAGATTCATATCCTTCTATGAGTACTAAAATTTTATGTGGTTCTTCATCCACTTTGACACTTGCAATCTCAATAATCTTCATCAATATCTTGTTGTAACACTAGTAGGCCTTGCTTCTAGTAGATTATCCAAGTAAGATTCCTTCATCCAATCTTGCATCAAACTTTCCTAAGTTTTCTCCATCTCTTCTAATATAGCATTTTCTTCCAAAAAATATAAAATATTTCATGGTAGGGGATTTACCATACCATAACTCATAGGGAGTATTTGAACTATTTTCTCTTTCTTGACCTCTATTAAGAATGTAGACTATAGTATGAATTTCTTCTCTCTAATAGACATCGAAAAGATTAGCTTCCTTCATCATTATCCTAGCAACTTCATGAACTATTTTATTCTTCTTTCCACAACTCCATTCTGCCAAGGAATTTTAGGGGTTGACAAATGCCTCTTTATTCCATGATCTTCTCAAAAGTTGTAAAATCATTTGAAGTAAACTCACCACCCCTATCAAATCTCAAACATTTTATTTTTTAAATTCATTTCATTTTCAGTTGTATCCTTAAATGGTCTAAATTTGTCTAGAGATTATGATTTTTATTTGAGAAATGTAACCCAAGCCATTCTAGAATAATCATCAATCAATAACATGAAATACTTGTCACTACATGAGCTTCTAGTTTTGGTATGTCCACACAAATCTATATGCACTAACTCCAAGGGACCTATGTTAGAATATTCTTTTTTCTTGAACCTTTCCTTTGTTTTCTTTACAACTTGACATTCTTTATAGATTGCATTGATAGGTTTTGTAATCTTTGGAAAATATTTGATAGCATCAGTAGAAATTATCCTTACTAGGCTATTAAAATTAATGCGATGCATTCTTCTATGTCATAGAAAAATTTCATTAGTTTGAGACATAAAGCACTTTACACCACTACCTTTGAGTTGATAGACATTACCTCATATCCTTGTTCCATTAGCAACCATAATATCAAAGCTTCTTCTTTTTTATTTCATTACCACCATTCTAAAATATAATATTTTATCTTTTTCTACACATTTTTCCTACACTTAGAATATTTTTCTGAAGACTCTTGACATAAAGAAAATCATTTGTGTTACGCTTTCCATCAAAACTAATTGAACCTTTTCCATAGATCTTAGTGGATGTATCATCACCAAAATTAACAAGACCACCATAATACTTTTTAAGCTTAACAAGCTTAATCTTATCACCTATCATATGATTTGATCATCCACTATCAATGATCTATTAATTCTTCTCCTCTCTAGAATGAAAATAAGTTAATATAGTTACTTCAATGTTATGATCTATTTTTGAAGCCGGTGTAGGAGCACCATGACCATTTCATGCCTTCATGAGGCAACTCTTGTATTTTTATTCAATTTTGTTGCTTCTACATTGTAATAAGGTCATTTAAATAATTTTTCATATGTTGAGGTCACTAGGGGGGTTTAATGTTTAAGTTTTGTGTCAATTTTGAAAAGATGTAAAAAGTTGTCACAATGCAAAAGTGTAAAATTGCAAAAAGTGCAAAGTGGGGAAGGTGAAGAGTCATCTTGATCCAATTCATTGGAAATCAGTTGGAAGTTGTTTAGACATGTTGATGATTCCTTTAAAAGGCCTTGTGAACATTTTTAAAGGTGTGGGTGATTGAGATTTTGAAATTGAATAATGAAAACCACTATTTTCTTGCATGTTCCTACAAAATTTTTCTACTCTCAGGTATTGTACAGACCTGCACAGGAAGAAATTTATTTCTAAATGATTGTAAGTGATATTGTTTTCAATCACCTTCCTTGTAGAGTTGGTTTCATGTAATTTGATGCAATTTTTTGTAAACAGTCATAACCCTAGTTTAGGGTAAATAGTGGCAAACAATTTTGTGGTTCTCTCAATTTGACCAATGAATAACTCTAGTTTTTGGTGAAAAGACTCTTCTTTGCATATAATTTCATATTCTAATGTTGTAGACCCAAGGGATCAAGGGTATCATGTGAATGGTCAGTGCTTCTTAGACTGTAAACTGGGTAGCAGACTGGAAACAACATAGATTAGTGAAAATTTGTATCTAAACCTTTTGGAACTGACTAAATAATGATGTAATAATCTTGTGCAAACATGTTTAAGAGGTTTTGAAGCATTAGAAAAGGGAAACAAGTTTTGGAGAGAATATATTCAATATACCCTTGAGCATGCATGCTTGTGATGGCTTAAGTGGGGATTTTGCATTTGAATGAACAAATGATGTTTTCTCTTGATAATACTTCTAGATTTGGTCTAGTTAGAACCTGTTGTGAGCATTGAAGTTGGTTTTAGTAATCTGGAAAGAGGATTTCCTAGGGTCTCTGTGGAAAACAAACCTAATTGGGGCTCTTGTAGCAGCATAGCAACATTTTTTTGGAGGTATTGGTCCAAAGTGACCTACACCCATTTTGAGATATATTTTAGAAGAGTAAAAAAGGTACTTGAATGTGTTTTCAATTTTGGGATATTGCTTCTGGTTTTGGAAAATTAGTGTGACATTCCTATTTGGAGACCTACTAATGTTGAAGGCAGTTTGTGAGAAATAGCCATTGGTTGATGCATGAATGTCCTGATGCTAAGTTGTTTTAAGTGAGATAAAGCTACTAAGAATTTTGGAGGTGATTATTAACCTCATTTGAGTCTATGAGTTTTTAAATCAAAATTTGTCATGTAAATGATAGATGCCTTGAAAGATGAAGGCATTTTGAGTGAGATGAGTGAAACCCATAGTTGTGAAATATGCCTCCAATAGATGGAGTTTGAACCCTTGAAGTGTGTAGGTGCTTTGCATCAATTGGTATCAGAGCTCAGAAGGTATAGGAAAAGAGAGTTTGGTGGTTGTGTTTTTGTGTTTGTGCTAGTTGGTTTCCAAAAGACTAGGTAGAGGAAAAGAGAAGAGACCTAGGTGAGGAAAAGAAGTTAAGAGGAAGCAAGGTTAAAGGGAATTTCTTGAAGAGATGGAATTGTTGAGAAGTCACTTGCAGACAGAGGGTTCACAAAGGAAGAAGTAAGAAGAAAAAGAGAGGAAGAGGCAAGAGAAAAAGATGAGGAAAAAAGAGATGGAGAGAGAGATAGCAGAACTGAAGCAAGCTATAGAAAGATTAGATTTGGAGTTCCAAATGAGGATGCAACAGTTGCTCAAAAAAGCACAAAGTTGGCACCTGACAATGAAGAAGAAATTTGTATGTCCTATTAAGAAAATTTTCCAAAGAAGAAGGAGACAAGCAAGGACAACAACTAGAAGGCAAGAGAAGAGGAGGTACAAACAATAAGGAATGATTCAAAGTTGAAGGGAGAAGATCATATGCTGATATCAAGGTTTGAGATAGAGAAAGTCAAGGATGAATTCCTTTGGGAGCCTCAAAATGGGCTAGAAAAGAATGGTGAAATCATAGTAGGAATAGTGTTGACTAATCAGACAGAGGTAATTGAAGCAGAGAACTTGATGAAAGGCATGGAAATCTAGGAGGAAGGAACCATTGTTACATGGAAAAGGAAAAATGTTAAAGAGATCATCTACCACTTCCTTGTTTTGATAGCAATCTTGATGGGACACAAACCAAAGTTCAAAATGAAGGGAGGAGGATAAGATGTTGAGATAGAAATTGAGATACATCAAGGTATGAAGGATTTGATTTCAGGTGGCAAGAAAGGTAGGAGATTAGTTTGCTTTGACGAGATGAAACCAAAGGTGAAAATGAAGAACAGTAGAAGTAGTTTCAAGGTGGACAAGAGGAAAAGCTTAGAAGCCATCAATGAGTAATTTACAAAGGAAGAAGACTTGTTGATACCCTCAATCGAAGAGGGCTTGGAATTTCTTTTGCTCGGGAGTTTGGTGTAGGAGCACCATGGCCATTTCATGCCTTCATGAGGAAAATCTTGGATTTTGATTCAATTTTTTTGCTTCTACATTGTAATAAGGTCATTAAAATAATTTTTCATATGTTGAGGTCACTAGGGGGGTTTAATGTTTAAGTTTTGTGTCAATTTTGAAAAGATGTAAAAAGTTTTCACAATGCAAAAGTGTAAAATTGCAAAAAACTGCAAAGTGGGGAAGGTGAAGATTCATCTTGGTCCAATTTGTTGGAAATCAATTGGAAGTTGTTTAGAAATGTTGGTAATTCGTTGAAAAGGCCTTGTGAATGTTTGTAAAGGTGTGGGTGATTGATATTTTGAACTTGAATAAGGAAAACCACTATTTTCTTGCATGTTTCCACATAAATTTGCTACTCTCAGGTCCTGTACAGCCCTGTACAGGCATAAATTCATTTCTAAATGATTGTAAGTGATATTGTTTTCAATGACCTTCCTTGTAGAGTTGGTTTCATGTAATTTGATGCAGTTTTGGGAAAGATATTGCAATTTTTTATAAACAGTCATAACCTTGATTGAGGGTAAATAGTAGCAAACAATTTTGTGGTTCTCTCAATCTGACCAATGAATAACTCTAGTTTTTGGTGAAAAGACTCTTCTTTGCATATAATTTCATATTCTAATGTTTCAAACCCAAGGGATCAAGGGTATTATGTGAATGGTTAGTGCTTCTTGGATTGTAAACTAGGTAGTAGACTGGAAACATCAAAGATTAGTGAAAATTTGTAACTAAACCTTTTGAAATTGACTAAATAACAATGTAATAAGCTTGTGCAGACATGTTTAAGGGGTTTTGAAGCATTGGAAAAGGGAAAAAAGTTTTGGAGAGCATATATTCAATATAACCCTGTATATGCATGGTTGTGATGGTTTAAGTGGGGATTTTGCATTTGAATGAACAAATGATGTTTTCTCCTGATAATAGTTGTTGATTTGGTCTAGTTAGAACCTTTTGTGAACATTGAAGTTGGTTTTAGTAATATTGAAAGAGTATTTCCCAGGGTATCTATGAAAAATAGACCTAATTGGGGCTCTTGTAGCAGTGTAGCAGGATTGTTTTGGAGGTATTGGTCCAAAGTGACCTACACCCATTTTGAGATATATTTTAGAAGAGTAAAAAAGGTACTTGAATGTGTTTTCAATTTTGGGATATTGCTTTTTGTTTTGGAAAATTAGTGTGACAGTCCTATTTGGAGACCTACTAATGTTGAAGGTGGTGATTAACCTCATTTGAGTCTGTGAGTTTGTAAATCAAAAGTTGTCTTGTAAATGAAAGATGCCTTGAAAGATGATTTCCTTTTGAGTGAGATGAGTGAAAACTATAGTTGTGAAATATGGTTACAATAGATTGAGTTTTAACCCTTGAAGTGTGTAGGCACTTTGCATCAGAAGCACTTTCCTTCACACATCTTTCAAGATTAGTAGAATTAGTTCCTACATTTAGATCAATGAACAAGCATTCATCACTGTCTTAATTCTAAAAATTTGATTCTTTGTCATTAGATACACCAATGTCTTTTTCAAAATAAATCTTCTTCACAAATTTACCCTTATGATCCTTTTGTTTGTCGTTAGTAACTTTGATTGGACATTTAGATGGATAATGACTTATATTTCCACAATTGAAAGATTTGAAAGGTAGCTTAGCTCTATATTTTCTTGTACCCTTTTTCAATATCCTCACAAATTTTGATTCCACTTCATCAAGATTATCTAGATCTAATCCATCATCTTTTTCTACTTTGTAGACTTTAAAAGAAATTTCTTTTCTTGTAGTATCTTGGCCAAATTATCTCATTTCAAAAGAAGTTAAAGCACCAAACATCTGATCTCTAGAATAATGATCCAAATTTTGAGCTTCCTCAATAGCAAAAAATTTATGATTATAAGATTTAGGAAGAGTTCTTAATACCTTTTTCACAACTTTTCTTCCATCCAACTTTTCACCAAGAGGTATTGATGAAATTGAGAACTTAATTAACTCTGAGCATGTAGGTAGGAATATCTTCATCTTCAAACATCCTTAGGGTTAAAAATTTGGTTTTGTAGATCTACATTTTTTTTTATTTGACCTTGTCATATCCTTCATGGATTTCTTCCATATTTGTCCATACATCTTTGGTAGACTTGTGGCTTATAATCTTCACAAGTTCTAAATCAGTAAGACCACTCAATATTGCATTCCTTGATTTTCCATTGTTCTCATATGCCTTGATCTCATCATCAGTTGATGGTCCATTTTCAAGCATAGTATAACATCTTTTGAAAGACTACCAAACACCAAATCCAAGGGAGAATAGGACTCCATCCCAACTTTCTAGTAGGTATATTTTTTCTATCAAACATGGGAGCTTTACCAACTTTCATGTGCAACATTTGGATCTACCTCAAGTGGTTAAGCTTCTTCTTGGGAACTACAACTCTGATACCAATTTTTAGATATAAAGGACAAATGAGAGGGGGTGAATCATTTGTATACTTTTAAAACATCAGAAACCCTCATTAACATTCAGATCTACATTAGTTCTTAAACCCTTGTTCACCATTAAACCCTTAACATGTATTAACAAAATGTAAGCATGTAGAACAATAATGCAAACACATCAAACACATAAGAAAACTAGATTTACATAAAAAACCAAGCAAGGAAAACCTTAGAGAGGATTAGCTCAGAAATATATTAATTGCATCACCAAATACAATAAGGCTCACTACCAAGGGCTCACTACCTAGAAATATGGAGAGAGGCTCACTGTTGGTGGCTCACTACCAAAGGACTCACTGTCTAGAAGAAAGAAGAAATAAGAAGGGATGCATCACTACCAATTTGAACTACTAAAAATGCATCTTTCTTATGTCAAAGGTATAGTTCCACTTAAGAACAAACAACTTATTAAACAAAATGAAATGTAGACACCTTCTACTCACTACATTAGGAAGTCATAAGCATTTAGGATTGCACTGAGATCAACACACTTGATCAATTTTTCATTTTTCGCAACACACACACTTAACACACAATCCATACAATAATTCTCCTTGATTTTATACCTTCTATGACCTAAAACAATCACAATTAGGTCAGCCTTAAGGAAATGTATACACCTCTATCATGCAAACATCAAATAGGTTGGAAACAAACACCTCCATAATGTAAAGAAGTGGATCCAAACCACACCACTGCTTAACTAGGACCCAAATCTACACAAGCATGCTTCTCAACACTTCCTCAATCAACAATTATCCTCTACAATTAGTGCTAGCATGCTAGGTCAACCAAATGTGCACTAACACTAACAAGCAACTCCAAACACACCTCTCAAGGTCTATAAACAACTCATAGACCATACATAAACACTCCATGATATTCATACAACATCTCAAAATATTCCAAAATCATCAAAATATTCTTGCATAGCTATTGCAACCACCTAAAACTCAAGAACACCTTCATTCTATGCAACAAGACATATTGGCACAAACATCCAACACATCAGACAACCTTATGGAATAACTTAGCACCTGAAACTTAAATGGAAGATAGATAAAAAAATTATAAACATGTTCCTAAATACATAACACTAGAACCTTTACTACAAAGAAATGTGGAGAAATCTCATTTCTCCTAGACACCCTATTTCACTATACATACATACTGTCAAACACATCTTCCACTGCAGAACAATCTAGAACCTGAAACTTTGGATATGAAACCTGTGAACACCTTTGATAATCAAATCTAAAGAACATTGGAACATATTCAACCATGAAGAAATGCATAGAAAATCACTGAATACCACTTTGTCATACTAAACTTTCTTTTATTCAAATTTTCTCAAAAGCACTTGGAAACCAAGTGAACAAATTTCATCAATAGGATTACTAACATCTCTGCAACACATCTACAAAATCTATAACCCTTTCCAACTAAAAAATCTCTTCAACCATAAGTCATACTAACAACATTCCTAACTATACTAAAGTAGGATATAAATGAAAACACTAGTATAGCATGTTGAGATTAATACCAACACTTCCAACAACTCCAATGCTAGATGTTGAAATCATCAACACCAACAACATTCCAACACTTTCTTCATACAAGGTGTTGACATCAATGGAAACACCCAAGCATTCCAACACCCAATAAACTCACAAACAACTTCAACATCTCCAAACTTCCAACAATATTTCCATTCTCTGACTCTTCCCTACCTTGTGCCCTTCCCTTATGCCTTTGTTATTTCTTTTTAGAACTAAAAATGATTATATTATGTTTAATGATCAAGACAACTGAGAGGGGGGTAAATGAGTTGTTTCAAATTAAAACATCAAAACTCTCAATAGTAATCAGATCAATATGCATCCATTGAATCCTTAACTTGTTATAATATTTAAACATGAAGAGAAGATAACAAAAACTAAAACAATCAACACCATACATAAGAGAACAGCAAATTTACATGGAAAATCGTAGAAGGGAAAAACCACGATGAGGATTAGCTCACAATATAAGTAATTACAAAACTAATACAAAGAGGCTCATTGCTAGAATAAGACACACTATCTAGAAAGGCTCACAACCTAGGCTCAATACTAGAATAGAAAGAAGAAAGAAGATGTAATTTTACACAAAGAAAACAATCTCAATGTAATAGAGAATCCACCACAATAGATCCAACAATACTCACAACCTTCAAGAGATCAAGATACCTCCATCTCACCATATTTAGCAATATTGCATTATAGTCCACACTACATTTCACACTTCTACACTTAGTCTCACATCTCAACACTCAATTCTATTCCACACTCTATCTCGTATCAACTCACCTTACATTTATACCATCCACCAGTTGAAAAAAATCTTCAAGCTGGCTATACACACCTTATGCTTTACAAATTCAAAAATAGTCCAGCACTAAGTGTTCTCATGATGGATTGGAACGAAAGTTGACCAATACAAAACTTAATTACGACCCCAATCGACTCTTATATGCCACAATACGCCTTCATCAAAACTTGAACATCTTCGAATGTAGTGTAAACACTAGGTCAACCATTACCCATGCAAACACCTTTAACCTTTGAATTACATGCTTCCACAAATCCAAGAATGACTTGAAAACCACACATCATGCTTATAGAAAATCTAGAATAATCCACAAACCACATGAGATCCAACAAATTCTTTGCACCAACTCACATCTTCAAAAGGTACACAACTTGTACACTCAAACTACACTACCAAACATTGTAACTCTAAAATCCATTTTCTGAAGCACTAAACCATGAATCCTCTTGACAAATACAAGAGATCAAAACCATAAATATACCTTTAGAATTACAAGACTTGGAAAACAATTCCAGAGAAATGTGGAGCAAAAACATTTCTCCCAAGCACCTTTGTAAACAATACTACAAAACCAGTTCACACACCGGTAAACATAGCTTCTTCTACACATTGATCCAAAAGCCCAAATTCTAGATATAGAAACTTTGAACAGCTCTTCATAACATATCCAAATCACACAAGTAGATCTTCAACCTAGAAGAAATGTGAAGAAAAACTAGAACACCTTTGCAACACCCCGTTTCCTCTTTTTATCAATTTTCTCAATATCCTTGACATATTTGTCACTACCATAGCCACAATAAGAATAATGCAACACAACTAACAAAAATTCCAACACAAGCTTGTTGACATCAATGACAAAACCTTCATACTTGGAACAATATCCCCCTTTATCATTGGTGGCAACACAAGATGTGAAAAACCATCAAAGACAATGTACACAACATTCCTTATGTGATTCTCTCTATCTCCCCCATTTTCAACTTTTTCTCTTTCACATTAAATTCACTCTCCTTCTATATAGAAATATTTTTTCACATGAATTCTCTCTGCCCCTTTGACATCAATGGTAAAGGATTTTTTTTTTGCATTGTCCTCCCCCTTTGGAATAGAACCAAGATACTTGCTACTAGTTTGAATACTCCCCATTACAAGTATACACCAACCAAATCAACAACCTTTGCAAAATGACAACACTCACTCCATAGTACAACAATGTCACTACCTACTTTCCTTGATAGGTAGCCACCAACATTAGTCTAGACATAGAATGAATCCATAGATCCACTATACTGATGCATCTCCATATGAATCTAGTTAAAATAATTAGGGGAAATAACTCCCAAATTCTCTTGAAGATACTCAAAAGTATTCCTAGGAAGAGCTTTAGTGAATATGTCAGCAATATGAACCTTTGTTGGTACATACTCAAGCTTCACTTTATTCTCCACAACATTCTCTCTTAGAAAGTGATATTTGATTGAAATATGCTTTGTACTTTAATGCATCACAGTTTTCTTTGAAATATTGATTGCACTTGTATTATCACAAAAGATATAAATAGGCTCACCATACACCGCTTTGATATCCTTCAATATTTTCCTCATCCATAATACTTATGTGCAGCAAGATGCTGCTGCAATGTACTCAACCTTTGTAGTAGATAAGGAAATTGAATCTTTTTTCTTACTTATCCATGATACCAATCTACATCTAAGAAATAATGCACCACCACTTGTAGGTTTTCTATCATCCACACAACCAACCCAATTTGCATCTATGTAAGCACTCAATGTGAAATCAATATCCTTAGGATATCACAAGCCATAATCCAGAGTGCCCTTCAAATATCTGAATATCCTCTTCACTGCTGCAACATGTGTCTCTTTAGGATCTTCTTGAAATATACCCATAAGACAAACTACATGCATGATATCCAGTCTAGCAATTAGGTATATTATTCCAATCATAGATTTATACTTGCTCTAGTCAGCCTTAGGGGATTCATCATCCTTACTCAATTTACAATCAATAACCATAGGTGTACATATCGGTTTGGAGTCATCAATTCCAAACTTCTTCAACATTTCTTTAACATACTTTGATTGTGAAATGAATATGCCTTTATCTTTTTGATTGATTTGTGGCCCAAGGTAGAAATTCATCTCCCCAAACATAGACATTTCAAACTCTTTTTGCATCTCTTCTGCAAATTTCTTGCACATAGCTTCATTTCCTCCAAAAATTATGTCATCAACATACACAAACACTATCAAGATTCGATCTTCCTCAACCTTAAAGTAAAGATTACTATTTGTGTTGCCTTTATTGAATCCTTGTTGTATCAAATATTTTCCAACCTTGCATACCAAGGTCTAGGAGCTTGCTTTAATCCATACAATGCCTTCTTCAATCTACAACCTATATTAGCTTTATCTAACAACTAAAATCCTTTTGGTTGTTCCATGTAGACTTCTTCCAACTCCACATTCAAGAAAGCATACTTCACATCCATCTAATAAACTTTAAAGTCCTATGTGTTGCAAATTTCAAGAGCATCCTGATCACTTCCATTCTAGCCACCAAAGCAAATGTCTCCTCAAATTCTATTCCTTCAACTTGTGAGTAACCCTTACACACAATTCTTGCCTTGTTTCTCACCACTTCTCCATTCTCATTCAACTTGTTTTTGAATACCCACTTAGTCTTTTCTATATCTTCTTCCTCTTCATTTTTTACTTCCTTTTCCTTAGCTTTTTCTTCTTATTTTCCTCCACAAGTAGGTTCATCTAATTCATATCAATTTATCACCACTAAATTCCTCAAATATTTATCAACCTTGACACTTGCACTCTAAATAATCTTTCTCAATCTTTTATTGTAACATTTGTAAGCTTTGCTCTTAGTAGAATATCCAAGGAAGATACCTTCATTAGACCATGCATCATGTGTTCTGATATAGCATTTTCTTCTAAACACCCTAAAGTACTTGACAGTAGGGATCCTTTTGTACCACAACTCATAGGGATTCTTTATGTTGTTAGCTTTTTTTTGAACTTTGTTAAGTATGTAAAAAGTAGTATGAATTTCTTCTCTCCAGTAGAATTTTGGTAGGTTAGCTTCTTTCATCATAGTCCTTGCAGCTTCTTGAACATTCACTGTTTTCCTTTCAACCACTCCATTGTGTTGAGGAGTCATAGGGGTAGATAAGTGCCTTTTTATGCCATGATTCTTACAAAAAATGTTAAATTCATTAGAGGTGAACTTTCCACCTCCGTCAGACCTCAAAAATTTGATCTTCAAATCCATTTCATTCTCAGCCATAATTTTAAATGCTTTGAATCTATCTAGGGATTCATATTTCTCTTTAAGAAATTTAACCCATGTCATTCTAGGATAATCATCAATCAAGAGAATGAAATAATTGTCAACTTGAAGACTTATCACTCTTTTAGGACTACAAAATTTTTTATGCACCAACATCAACAATCCAGTAGAAGATTGTTCTTTTCCCTTAAAACTACTTCTTGTTGTTTTCCAAATTGACAATCTTTGCAAATAGAATTGATAGGCTTTGTACATTTTGACAAATCTCTCATTGCTTGAACTAAACTAATTCTAACCAAGTTATCAAGAATAATGTGACACATCCTCCTATGCCATAACCAACTATCATTAATCCAAGTCATAAAAAAGTGACCATCAACACCCTTGAGTTGATAGATATTTTCATTTTCCTCTTTCTAGCAACAATCATAGTTCTGGATCCTTTTTTGATCTCACATCCATCATCCTGAAACATAAGTTTGTATCCTCTGTTACACATTTTTTGAACACTCAAGAATTTATGCCTTAAACCTTTAACATAGTAAACATCTTCAGTATTGTGCTTTCCATCAAAACTGGTTGAACCTATTCAACAAGTCTTAGCACTTGAATCATCTCCAAATTTAACAATTCCTCCATCATATATTTTAAGTTTAATAAACTTACTCTTGTCTTTGGTCATATGATTTGAGCAACCACTATCAAGAACCCAATAGTTCTTATCCTGTCTGACATAAAAAGAAAATACCAAAGTACCTCCAATCTTATCCTTTTTCTTCAAAGTATTTTCCTTCACACAACTTTCAGAGTTAGCAAAAATATGTTCATCTTTTAAATCCAAGAACAAGCATTCATTATCATCATCTCCATAATCAGATTCATCATTAGAAATTCTACCATCTTCTCTAACATAATAGCTTTTCTTGATCATCTTTCCTTTGTTTTCCTTGTTCTTATTGTTCACAACTCTATTTGGACATCTTGAAGCATAGTGACCTATATTTCCACAATTGAAAAATTTGAAAGGTAATTTACCTTTTTACTTATTGATGTCATTTTTCATCCTTCTTATAAAGTTGGCTTCTACATCATCAAGATCATTTGTATCTAAATATTCTTTTTTTTTTAATTTTCCAACCTTGAAAGTAGTCTCCACTTTTGCACCTTTGTTCAGACCATTTTTTCTCATTTCAAATGTAGTTAGTGTGCCATACAACTGATCTCTATTGTAAGTATTAAAATTTTCAACTTCCTCAATAGTAGAAACCTTTTCACCATAACAATTAGGAAGAGTTCTAAAAAAATTCTTTACCACTTTATATTCTTTGACTTTTGTACCAAGACCTCTCATTGCATTGACAAGTTCAACAACCCTCTGCATGTAACTTGTGATGGTTTCATCTTTAGACATTCACAAATTCTCAAATTATATCTTTAAATTTTGCATCTTAGCTTGTTTAAAATTATTATCACCTTCATAAATACTTTCTAACTTATCCTAGTTCTCTTTAGCATTTTTTGGATCCATAACTTTCACTAACTTAGAATTTGAAAGACTACTCAAAAGAACAAACCTTTCCTTACCATTTATTTCATAGGCCTTGATTTCATTGATTATGCTCAGTGCATTTGTAGGTATGGAATATACAGTCTTCATTTCCTATGCAACATAAAATCCAGTGTACACCAGATAGACTTATATCTTCACTTCCCAGAATGCATAGTTTGTTCCATCGAACATAGGGATCTCATCCTTGTTTTCCATCCCAAATCTACCTCAAGAAATCAAGCTTTTCTCCAAGGAACCTTGCTTTGATACCAATTGTTGAATGAACAATACAACTGAGAGGGGGGTAAATCAATTGTATAAAATTAAAACATCAAAACCCTCAATAGAAATTAGATCCACATGCATTCATTAAACCATTAATGTATTATAATTTTTAAACATGAAAATCATATAAAAAACTGAAACAACCAACACCATACACAAGAGAACACTAGATTTATGTGGAAAAACCTAGAAGGGAAAACCCATTGTGAATATTATCTCACAATATAAGTAATTTCAAAACTGGTACAAAGAGACTCACTTTCGTAATATGATACACTATCCAAAAAGGATCATAGCCATAATAGAAAGAAGAAAGAAGATAGAATGTTACACAAAGAACACAATCTCAATGCAACAAAGAATCCACCACCATAGCTCCAACAACACTCATATCCTTCAAGAGATCAATATACCTCCAACTCATTGCATTAAGTAATCTTGCATTATATTTTGCACTACATTTCACACTTCTACACTTAGTCTCACATCACAACACTCAATTTTATTCCACACCCTATCTCGCATCAACTCACCTTGCATTTATACCATCCAAAACTTGAAAAACATCTTCAAGTTGGTTATACACACTTTACACTTTACAAATTCAATGATAGGTCGCCATTAAGCATTCTTGTGGTGGATAGGAATGAAAGTGGACAAATACAAAACTTAATTGGGACCCAAATCAACTCTTATATGCCATGCTATGCCTTCACCAAAACTTGGAAATATTCAAATGTAGTGTAAACACTAGGTCGATCATTACCCATGCAAAAACCATTAAAATTTGAAGTACATGCTTCGTCAAATCCAAGGATGACTTGAAAACCACACACCATGCTTATAGAACATCTAGAATAATCTGCAAACCACCTAGGATCCAACAAATTCTTTGCACCAACTTTCTCCTTCATAATGTACACAACTTGTGCACTCAACTACACTACCAAATATTATAACTCTAAAATCCATCTTTGGGAGCACCAAACCATGAATCCTCTTGAAAAAGGCAAGAGATCAACACCATCAACATACCTTTAAAATTGCAAGAACTGAAGAAAAATTGTAGAGAATTGCGGAGAAAAAACATTTCCCCTAGACACCTATATAAGCAATACTTCAAAGCCAGTTCACACACTGGTGAACATAACTTCTTCTACTCATCGATCCAGGAGCCCAAATTCTGGATATAGAAACTCTAAACACCTCTAACCAACATATCCAACCACACAAGTGAATATTCAACCTAGAAGAAATGGGAAGCAAAACCATAACACCTCTACAAACCATAACACCTCTGACACCGCAACCATAATAAAAATAATACAGCACAATTGGCACCAATACCAACACAAGCTTGTTGACATCAATGAAAACAACTTCATACTTGCAACATATTCTTAGTTTCTTTCACCACCAACCATTTTTTAAATCAAAATTGGTATTAAAAATGAAGGAAAATAATACCCAACTAATTGAATAATATTTTAAATTCATTATCTTCAAAAATATTCAATGAAACTAAAAGAAAGTTGAGTCCAATGGATGCCACCAAAAAATATTAAAATATTTATTGAAACATGAAATTTTGTCAAATAAATGACAATAATGTTGCTCTATTATACCTCAAACAATAAAAAATACAAATAAATTACATTCCAAAAATTGAAAACCAAAACCAAACTAAAATATTTTTGGGTGATGCATATTTACTATTTTCCCCAATGCTCTTGCATCAAACACATTGGGTATGAATATGTTCCATGAGTGTGCAACACATGAAAATTTTGGTAATGTTGGAACCAAATTTGCATACTTTTCCAAGTTTGAAGTGATGACCCACAAAGCCTCATCAACTTCACAGTTCTTCAAAAAAACCAAATAATCTCAATATTCATTCCATCTTATCCTTTTGGCAATGCAATAATCAATTACTTGATCAATTTTCTCAAATTTCTTCTCCAGAAACTGGTGTACCCATTCAAGTGCATCTAACAAATTTGATTGTGTATCCCACTATCCACTAGTTTCTCCTTCATAATACTTATACAAACCAACAACAATAAATATTGGTGAAATATCTATACTTTTTGGAAGATCAATCTCATATTCATTTGATGAGAACTTCCACAAAATTTTCTATGGGCTATATTTTTCCACTTCAGTTTGTTATATGTTCCCTGTGGGAACCTTTTGTTCTATAAATGTGTCATTACCAAGTCTCCTATGTACATTATCAAACATTCCTTATACTTAATGGCACTCTTTTCCAAATTATCTCACTTCTTTTTGTAATTACACCATTTCTTCCCAAATCCACACTATCCCTAAACTCGTCAACTCCTCAGGGAGTATATCCATAGAAAAATTGAAATGGACTTCTTCCTACACTTTGACTGACTGAATTGTTGTATGCAAACTCAACTTGTGCCAATGTCAAATCTAATTGATTGGGTTTGTTACCCACCAAACACCTCAATAAATTACCCAAAATTTGATTCACAACTTTGATTTGACCATCGATTTTAAGATAATAAGCTAAGTTAAATCCAAATTGTGTTTCCATCTTCCACAAAGCATACCAAAAATGATCAACAAATTCAATATCCCAATCTGAAATGATACTCTTTGGAAAGCCATGTAACAAAACTATCTCCTTGAAAAAAAAGTAGCTATGTGGGAAGCATCACTACATTTTTGACATGGTATAAAATGAGTCATCTTTGAAAATATATCCACCACAATAAAAACTAAATAATTACCTCTTTATGTTTGTGGGGTCCCCAAAACAAATATATACTATTACATTCCCATGGTCTCTCCAGTATTAGCAACGATTGGTACAATTTGGTGTTTTGTCTCACTCCTTTGGCATGATGGCCTATCTGGAAACTTTGCACCATTATTTTTACATCTGCTCTCATCCCTAGCCAATATTAATTCCCATTCAACTATTCCAATGTTTTATGCATTCCAAAATTCCCACTCAAACCCTCACCATGTTTCTCTCTTATGAAATTTTCCCTCATTGATCCTTGAGGTATACTCAACCTCTTCCCTTTGAACAACAAATTATCTTGAATGAAATATTCCAACCATGGAGTTCTATCCATCCCCATTAGATTCTTACATGCTACCCAAGCTTCTTTAAAATTTGTCTTCCTCATACAAATCCCCCATTAAAGCAAAACTAGCAACACTGACTCTTAGCTCATTCAAAAAAAAACATCTACTCAATGCATCAATGACACAATTTGATTTCCCACTTCTATGTTTTAAAAAATGAATAACTTTGAATAAATTCAATCTTCTTCACATGCATTTGATTTAATTTACCTTGGCTTTTTAAGAATTATAATGTGTGATGATCAAAGTACAACATGAATTTCTTTGGTAGCAAGTAGTGTCTCCATTTATTGCCTGACACACAGTCTATTTTAACTGACTTGACACACCTGAGACAACCACTGATTTCATCCTAGCTCTATAGAAGCTCACTAGTCCATGGAAGCTTCTTGCTTCAAACATAGTCCTTAGTGAAGAAAAATCTACAATTGTTTTTACCTTTTCTAGATCTATTTTTAACCCACTTCCAAAAACAACAAACCCCAATATACTAACTCTTTCATGAAGCTGCACTTTTTCAAATTCATCAACTTTTATTTTATTTAGCCTTAGCAAAATTGATCTAACATGTTGTAAATGTTCATATTTTGTATTATTAAATATGAGAATACCATCCAAATACACAATAATAAATATACCGAGATATGGATTCAACACTTCATTCATAAACCTCATGAAATTTATTATAGAATTTGTCAATCCAAACAACATCACCAACCATTTGTACAACCCATCCTTAGTTTTTCAATATAGTTTTCCATCCAACTCTATCTCTTATTCTTATTTGATAACATCCACTCTTCAAATAAAATTTTGTGAAGTATTTAGCCCCACTCAAGAAATCCATCATATCATCCATTCATGGTAATGTAAATTGGTATTTGATAGTTCTTTTATTTATGGCTCTAGAATTCATACTCATCCACCATTCACCATCCTTTTTGGGTGCCAATAGTGCTAGAACAACACACAAAATCAAGCTTTCTCTAATAAGATGCTTGTCAAGAATCTCTTGCACTTTCCTATTTATCTCCTCATTCTCCATAGGCATTGGTGGAACCCCTAAATTTTTTTATGTTCCACTTATTTTAAATCCATATCTGACTATTTCCTTGATCTTGATTTGTTGTCCCCTGGGTAAGGATTTTGAGTTTCAAGGTTTAGGGTTTATCACCTTCTCTTTTCAAACCTTAGACCCTTTTTGGTTTAATTCCTCATTGATATATTTTGGTCCATGGTCTAATATTTTCTTATGGTTGGCGTCTTGAATAATTTCATTATTCTAAGCTTGACTTATGCCTTAGGTTTTGTTATGTCTTTGTTAGTCATTTTACCTAGGTGCCCCCCTTTTAAAACAAATTTGAGCATGTGCACAAATAATTTACTTAAGTGATACCCATCGCATGCCACAAATGCATCATGGTTTTCCTTTTTCTCATTGGCTTCATTTTCATGATGAGTGATGCATTTTTTTCTTCCCATCACTGGCTATCTTCACATCACTAATTGTTAATTTCCTGCTATAACCATTTGTGAGATGGGTGATGCTTTAACATCTCATTTACATTGTTTTTTTCCTTTGCATTGTGGTTTGCTTTTCCCCCACCCATTTTATTTCAGTGATGGGTGATGAATATGTTTAGTTCATCATGAAACCCTAACACATTGTGGTTTGTTCACTGCTGACTTGCTTAATTTCCATGATGCATGATGAAACCCTCGATTTCATATGAGGGACACATGTCTCACATCCCATTCATCGTTGCTACCCTTCACAATGCTAATTTCATTCCCACTAACCCAAAGCTTTGCATGATGCATCTTGAACACCTATGATCTTTCCACTTGTCTTGATCTTTTGCCATCACCTCATTCTTTCACATTGCCAATACATTTTTATCTCCAAAGCACATAACAATGATGAGCGATGGGCAACAAAAGAAATGAAGAATATTCTCAAAGGTGCTAGCCTCAATCAATACATTGTAGAGTTCCCTTGCATCGTGATTCCATTTCAAACACATATCAAAAGAACAATGCACGATGAGCTACTACAAAGGAAGAAACAAGAGATATATCGAAGGGATATTCCAAACTGGAAGGGGTAAGGGAACATTTTCCCCAGATTATACAGTATTGTCTGATTTTGTATTTTCAAAGGGAGGCTGGACGCATTTTGATAATTTCTTTGATGATTACCATTTGAGGTGTGGACCAAAGTGGCAACATGATCCTGAGCGTTTCTTTGCACTTTTCAGACAAAGAATAAAAGCTGGAATTTTTTTGCATGAGTTCAATTTCCCTGAAGACTTGATTAGAAATGAATTTGATTTGAATAGACAGGATTTGAACAAGGAGAAATGGATAGCTTATGGTAAGCTACTAGATGTTGTGCACAAAATGGATCTAAAATATGATCCACTATTGGAGTTTAGTCCCCACCATAAGAAAATTGATTTTCTGATGGGAGACTTCAAGGAAATTATGGGCACATTGAGGACAAAAAAGCTAAATTTAGAATTGAGTGTGGGTGTACAAGAGCAAGGTGCCAGACCAATTGAAACAAGATCGGCATACCAGCCTACAAAAAGGTGGCCCATTTACAGGAGGAAAAAGGATAGTAGTAGTGATGAAGAAGTGGACAGAAAAGGAAAACAGATTATGAAAGTGCCTCCACAACCAAGTCCAAAATTCAAAGTGCCTGGGGCAATCAAAATTATTGATTTAGAATCATCACCGGAAGACAACCCCTCATCACCACCATCCAAGCCAAGCCCTAAGAGGCAAAGAATTGATCAACCATAGGAGGATCTAATGGATGCAATTATTGTTACTGATCAAGACATGCAAGTTGGTATGCCTTCCCCTCCTAGGCCAGCTGAATTAGTTTTATCTTATTTAGATATGAAAGGTAAAAGTGTACAAGATGCAAGAATGGAGGCATGCAAGGAGTTTCTAGATGACAATACATTTGTAAAAACTCTTGTATTCTTGTAATTGGTATGGAGGATGAAGTTTGAAGAGTATTAAGATAAATGTAGGCAGAGAAGAGAACTAAGACCTGACAGGTCAGACCAGGAGAATGATGAGGAGGTAAAAGCTGAATTAATGGAAGAATTCAAGAACATCACTCCTGAAGAAGGAAGAAAACTGGTGAGTCAGGCTGGTGTATTAATTATGCCTAAATGGGACATTGCAAATGCAATAGCTTTTAATTCTATTATGAAGTCTAAGAATCCCTTTCAAGACTCTGAAGAAGAGGTCAAGGAAGCATTGCAAAACTTTGCTTTCAGTGAGGAATATGAAACTCTGGCAATTTGGGCATTGGCCCCACAAGGGAGAAAACCAAATGTTTCTGATATTAATCCAAATTTCAAGGGAGGATTGATAATAAAGAGAGCTTCAGAGACCTCAACCATTGAGGCCACTAATTTGACTGTGAATGTGGCCAAATTGGCCCAAAAGACTGCTAAAAGGGAGGAAGCTGAAAGGAAGAGCTTAATGGAAAAATATAACCTTTTGATTGAGGAGTACAGCAAGATGCAGCAGAAAAATGTTGAGTTGCAAATTGAAGTGGAGAGGTTTAGGTATAAGCAGATTGGGGAGACATCAAGTGCTCCACGAACCAGTACATTACCTTCCACAGCAGGGTCAGTGTCTCCTGCTTTTCCAATTGTTTCCACACCAGGATCTCCCAGTCAGAATCTTGTCCTTACCTTTTCTTTAGAGGAAGTGGAAGAAGAAACAAAGTGCTATGTCGATCCTACAAAGAAGCAGGTCTTGCAAAAAATTGATGAATTGTAGGAATCATTAAAGAAAAGTGAGGAGGGATCTCTCTTAAAGCAAAAGGAAATTATTACTACTGTTTTGAGGCATTTAAATGAAAAGGTTGATAGCAAATTGCTATCTATACATTCTTTATATTCTTTGTTGTTAGCAGCAATAAAGAATATTGATAAGGATCAAGAAGTAGTGATACCAATAATTGCAAATTGGATCCCTAGGGCCAGTGATCTGGATATCATGAATAAGGCCTCAAGGTTTGATATAAATAATAGGCCCCAATCATTAAAGCCTACTCATGTGTTAGTAAAATCATTGCAAGGTTTTTAGACCTTACCAGATGACTTGAGTAGGAAGATTAGGGAGCTGGTGAAGAATTTCAATGATTGGGGTAACACATTGTTACTTGATATAATTGATGAGTATGGGAAAATTAGGTCATTTCAATAATGGGAGGATCAAGCAAGTGAGGCCATCAATGATCAAATAAATTCAATTTGTGATGACTCAGACTATGATTTATTGGTGAGCTGTATGGACAAAATCATTAGTACCAGCTCATTTTTGGAATCTTTTGAAAGAGATGTGAATTAGGTAGCGGTAAAATACACCTTATAATACCAAGGTGGATGAGGTAATTAATTTTGACTAGCTGATTGATGATGAGTACCAGAATTGGGTAAATAAATATTTGAATAAGGAGGAGTAAAAGGAGTGAACTACTAACAGGTGGCAGATCAGATGTTGCGGTTGCAACGGTTCCAGTTTTGTGTTGACGACTTTCTCAATGTGGTTTTCTTGTGGTTTTTTGCATCAACGTTCCTCAACTAATATGATGGACAATAATATTTTCCAAGGTGGTGGCTGTTGTAAAAAAATTTGGAATATCACCAGGTGCTCCAATTGACTTGTGACAGGTGTACTTTATGGCTCGGTGCTTGTTTGTTCCTTCATTTTCTATAAGAAGGATTTCAAGGCCAGAAGTACGGGTTAGCAAGTTAGATAATTTTTGTCGAGTCTAGGTGAAGTTGCAAAGCAAATTGTAAAGTACGATGGTTTTAGAGAAATTCAATTTAGGTTTTGAGTCATTCTGTAATAGGTTTTGAGTTCATAGAGATTTAATGTTGTATAACAGTACTAGCATTTGAGTTGAAATGAAAATTTGAGCTCATGTCTCTCCATTGTACATGCATATCTGAACTTTGAATGAAATAACTAAAGGTTGTTTTATCCATCTCACTGTTGTGGTGTGTATGATTCTATTTTAGCTTTAATTCAAGGAATTAATTAAAATGCTTGAATGGGATTATAGACGGATATGTGTTGTATAAGGATTTGATAAGTAGTCCTAGGTTAGAATGCATACTAATAAAATTGTAATGCAATATTGTCAGGGATCTTATATGCGATGTATTAAATTTGTTATAAACCTCTAGATGCTTATGAATTTGACTCCTGCAATGGATATATGGCACTGATCTAAGTTGTAATTATTAGTGTAGTTTAGTATTTGTTTGTCTTTCCTAGAGCTTGCTACAAATTAAAATCATTGACTATCTTATACAATGGATTGTGTTTAGTTATCTCACTCCGTGATAGTTGATATTATCTATGAGCAACCAATTCTAGTTGATATTATCTTATCATGTTGAGCTATTAAGTGAAATCATCTACTATTGTTAATGTTGTTTATAATAATGGTGCAGAGGTTGTAAAACATTAAGGGATCACCCTCCCGGGTCTTGTAGAGCCCGAAGTGTAGGAGGCTTTTAAAGTCCTCGTCAGTTGGTCCAGGTTCTTCGAGCTGCCTTTGATTGGAATTGGCAATTCCATAGGTATATTAGAAGATAAACTTGGTTATATTGTAAAAAGAACCAACATACACGCCAACCACTAAACAACCACCTCTACAATTGACTTTTTAATCTTTTATGATCACATGAAACATAAAACACACTAATTTCAAGGTTGTTAACATCACTATTGAAATGTTTTAATTTTTTGACCTTTCAAACATTAAAAAGTACATCATTAAATTAATTATGTAATGGCATAAAAATTAAAAACATCATGAATTAATTATGTAACCACATAAGTCAAATATAATTCTATGAAGAAATTAATATCAAATAGATAATATAATCGCATAACTTATACATTTCAATGTCATTGATTCTTCTTCATCTAACTTCTTTGTCTGTCATCCGGATCCAGATTCAACATTGTAAGGATTGGTCATATCATCATCAATAACACAATACCGCCGAGCACGTCATCATCCACACTTTATCATTCATGAACATTAACTCCTACATCATCATGATCTAGTTCCTCCTCTTTGACATCTTCATCAGGGACATCATCAACTAACCGTTGATCTTGATCATCATCTACATCATCTTCTAGTTCTTCGGTATCTTCTTCTTCCACCGCATTATACTTTACCGGCCTTCCTCTTGGATCATGCCTAACAACAAATGACCAACCTGGTTTACCTGGAACCTTTGAGTAAAATACCTGCTCACATTGGCTTGGAAGAGCATAGGGCTCATTTCCAGCTCGCTCATTCAACCTTGTATTAACCATGGTAAATCCATTATCATGTTCAATAACAGTTCTCTCAGGATCATTTTCATTCAATTGTAGCCTATACCATAGGATGACGAACAAAACTAATTTGAAGGACTTAAAGTCATACTCAAGTATATCATCCAAACCCATAGTATCAATTCTTCGAGACTTCGATGTATGTCGCCTTCTAGATGAAACATTAGTCATTTGAAAGATCATAAATATACTGTAATCACAAGTTTTCTTTCATGTCATCCAACATTTTGATTCAAAATTTATGACCATTGCACCACATAGCCTTGTGGTGTTTCAATTTAATATGTCAAACATGTAAAAATTATTGCAATATCATCGCTTGATAAACCATATTTACTTTTAATACGCAAAGAAAACACCCCAACATATATATACATCAATATATTTGAAAATAATTAAATAATATGGGTGATTAATATATTTATACATACCTATTTATCTCTTAAACCATATGCTAAATCAATTTCCCTTTGTGTAACATTGGAATCTCCATTACAATGAGCTTCTTTAACCAATGAAGCCACACCTTCCCATGTCAATGTGCGACCAGATTGTTGAAATCGTTCAATCCATACTGTCATCCAATCAAGATTGTTGGCGACATACAAATGTAGTGCATCCCACTCTTGACCAACTATATCAAAAAAAAAAAATTCACAAACGACGTATAATTAGTTAAATACCACATTATATGACTTTAATTTATAATTGATGTATATTGAAGATTAAAAATTAAATAAGTACAATATACATAAAAACCATATGTAAAATGTATTCCAATTAATCTCCATGACCATCTTATAATTACCTCTCACTTCCTCAATCCACCTTTCCCCATCAGGTACTCCCCTTCGAATTTTTTAATGAAGTTGAGATCCCAAATGCGATCTACATGGATCTTTGCTACAAACTTAGGAAGATATTCACTAATGTACACCATGGTCTTGTATACCATATATCCCTCCACCATAGAACCCTCAGGATGTGCTCTTTGTCTAACCAAAGCCTTCAAAAATTTCAAGTGCCTCTCAACCATCCACATTGACCTTGTGTGTACAAGTCCACACAATTCAATCTCCTCAATTTGGTGTATGAGGTAGTGTTCTTGTGCATTGAAAAATGTTGAAGGCAGACACTTTTGCATTTCACACATTAGACGAGGAATTTTTCTCTTCCAACAATTTATATCTTATTTATGGATTTCTTTAGATGATAGCCATCTACAAGTGATTCAAGGTGCAAATATATTAATGAGATTTAACAAAAATATACAGTATATTACATAACAAGTAAAACAAATGGCAATTATAAGATGTATACAACAAATCAACAAATCTCGCTTACTTCAATTTCATGTATTTTCCAAGATCATATATATATAACTTGTTTGACATTGTTGAAAAGTTGTCTAGAGAGATAGAGGTAGAACGATCAAGAACAATTCATAAAATGATATTTTCATTATTTTCCAAAAGTAGTAAACACAATACACCTAAAAAGTACATGCATTATACAAGTGTATATAATATACTGCATAATACCTAATGAAGGTATGCCAATCATGTGTTTTCATCCGTAACCCAAATTCACCTTTCTTTGTTATTATATTGTTTATGTTCGCAGCAAATCCTATGGGAAATCAAAATTTTCATATGAATTCTTTTATAGCATTGCTTTGTTGCTCTGTTAATAACCAAGAAAGGGCACTTATATTAATTTGGTCCCCATCGCTATTTAATTGAATGACATTTTTCATTGCATGATTCACTTCCTGAATGTCACTACAAATTTTGACAATTTTTTCTTTGTCATGCTTTCCATCCAATATTTTTCATAACGTTTCTGTTATATTCTTTCTTATATGCATTGTATCAAACAAATGCACAATTTGTAGCTGCTCATAGTAGGGAAACCTACTAAATTGTCTAGGATAACTTTTCAGTCCCTGTGGAAGCCGACCATTAATGCCTTGACGACCTTCATGAAGCATATAAGTTAAAAAAATTAACAACGACAATCATTTTCAATTACAACATGAGTAAACACAACACAATATAAAAATATAAATTCAAAATATATCATATATGATAGATAAACAATTTGATCTGATGTATAACCTTGAAGATTAATTCTATTATATTCCAACTTCTATAGGCGAGGTGTCATTTTTCGTGGTTTTGATGTAGTCTCCTCTTTCCCATTGAAAAGATGTTTTTCAGTAGTTCGATACTTATGATTTCTATGGAGGAAGTGCCCATACTCATAAAACACCTGCTTTCCTAAACTTCTTGAATGACGAGATTTCATCTTTGGACCACAAATTGGACATGCAAATTTTCCCTTTGTTTGAAGACCTGTAAGATCATATATAATTGGATTAAATATGTCAATTTTTTTAATTATATATAATGAATAGATTATTTTAAAACATGCATGATATCTACTTCATCAAATTAAATATTGTTAAAGTAAAATTTAACATTATAACATACCAAAATGTATAGCCCCCAAGTATCATGAATTGTCCATACAAGCATTGCATGGAATTGAAATTGTCTTTGTCCTATTGGTCTAGAGACGCCATACATGCTGACTTATTCCATAACTTTTAGTAACTCAATAAGAGGCATGATATATACATTCATATCTCTAACATGGTACTTTACCTAGTTGGGATCGAACATAAACATTACATAATTATTATAACCATTTTACTGCAATATATATAAATTAATGTAGATGACTATTAAATGAAAAAAATATGTCATTATGCAATAAATAAGACAAATGAGATGCTACTTGTTAAAGAAAATTGATGTAAAAAAATGCCTAGAACAATCATTGCCAACATTATGTGCTCCCTCTTTATTGACATCCATGGAGGAATGTTATTGTTGATAACAAAAATAGGCCACACTGAGTAAATAGATCTCAGTTCTCCAAATGGATTGACACCGTCCGCTCCCAATGAAAGCTTGGGATTAAGAGGTTCTTCTTTAAAGTGTGGTCATTTTTCCTCCATGTCCCTAAATACAGAACCATCCGTAGACATTCGAAGAATCTCCACTTCTATTTTTTGCATGGTAATCCATAAATTTCGCTAATATTTCACACCTAAATAATCGTTGCATACGTGGAATAATGAGAATATAATGAAGAACCTTGTGAGGCACCTTTTTGTTAGTTGATTTGTTCAATATCTGTTGATATGACATTTTGGGCATTTTGTTGCAAATTCATATTTGTTTATGATATAATATGATCATTGGGGCATGCATATATTGCTTGATTCTCCCATTCCAATATCTTTCATAATGCGAGGATAAATCTCAGTATGAGTGAGGTAAAATATTTGATAGTGGTAACAAAAATTCACCAATCAATCTACAACAAAAAATAATTTGTTAATATAAAGAATATTAATGGTACATATTTCATCCTGTATTTACTAATGATGAATTAACAACAATTAAAATAGATGAAAAAAGATAGCATATATGACATACCCTAACATCCATGAGATTTCTATGTTCGATAAACCATTCATAACCTTCAAGTTCAACAACAACAATATAACAGAGAGAAGAGTTGTTTGGGAGCCTTCATAAAGGGGCTCGTATGCCTTCTCAAGTACAGGTAAATCACAAACATCATCAAATTCATCTTGATCATCATGATCAGCTCTACCACTAAATGTGTCATGGATCAACATATATGTACCATCATCTTCAACTGTGTTTTTTGGCGCATGATCATCTTCTTCCATAGAATCATTAACTTCATCTTCGATATTCACAGCTCCATGTTCATCCGCTTGCAAAACCACATTCTTCAGACCGTGAAAATCCATATCATGTGCCCTAGGGTGCCCCACCTTTATAATAATGATAGACACAAATAAACCATGATCATGATCAAGTGATTATATATATATATATATATATATATATATATATATATAATATTAAAATGATATAAACATTTACAAATTCAATTAATATAAACACATATAATGAACAAATTACCAATGGATGATAATCATGCCCCCTTCAATGTGACCATGTTGCCTACAATGTTTCTCAGCTGTTGTGATTAAAATTCATCTCATCTTTAAGCCCTTGCAATTATTTTAAGAACAATAACATTTGCCATCACCCTTTCTTTTCAATCTAGCCCACAATCTATCAAGTGTCTCTTCATTTTGTTCTAAACTAATATTATCTTACATAATTTTTCTTTACCAAGCTTGACTATTTAGATCTTCAAAAAATATCAAACTCACACTCCCATAATTTTTATTCATAGACAGGTAACAAAATCTAATAATTCTGATATTTTACAACAACAAAATTTGGCATGCAACCACCCCTGCAAAAGAGAAGATAGTCTGAAGTTAATGACCCCAAAAAACACTTTAAAATGCTAATTCCAAAACTTATTAAATTTTGATTTTACTATGATTTCCAACCATTAGACTCCTAAAATCAGAATATTGAACTTGATCACAAACTTCCTACAACGATGGAGGTAGTGAGTTAGTAAGAGCAAGTGACCCATTCCTAAGGAGCAACAAGTCGGAATCATCATTGCTAATGTCAATATAGATTTATCCTTTTAGTTAAAGATGCAATGTGTCACTTCTTATGACTATCTTATCCCTAGGGCCCTCAACATTGAGAGAGCCCTAATCGCACAAGGAAACACACACTAGTAGAATTTGGAAAATAAATGACTAGGTGACTAAAAATTTTAGTCACAACAACTAAAAATGACTAAATTCTGCTCATTTTTTACACAACTTAGCTATAAATGAGTAAATAAATTACTATTTTGGTCATTGATTAAAAATTATTTAGTCACACAAATAAAAATGACTAAATAGTTAGTCATTTAGTTAGTCAGAATCCATTTGAATAAATCATTTAAGGAATCAAGAATATAGCCTACTAAAACACTCTAAAACTTTAATAAGCATACCCTAAAACTTTTGTCAAAATCTTATTTTCAGGCATAGCCCACCAGAATGGAGTTTTCATTTTAATAAGCATACTCTAAAACCTTCATCAAAACATTATTTTCAAGCATAGACCACCAAAATGGAGAAGTGTTTCAGTAAAGAATGACATGTAAGGAAAGCTAAGGTGTGGAAACAACTCTCCTAATGTCAAAACCTCAGGGAAGAATGCAGAGATACCTTTTAAATTTTACAATTACAATCCAATTAAGATGCATTTGAAAGAGATAACAGAAACAGAGAATTAAACATACACATATGAACACCAGATTTATGTTGGAAAACTCTTACGGGAGAAAAACCCACCACACCAAGAAAAACCCCTTTGTATTATAGTAATGAAATTACATACAGAGTACGGGCTTGACTCTCTGATGTCAAATTACAACAACTTTCACAATGACCAACCTTGTATAGAACATTCACGTTACAATGCTCTCGGAATAAAATTCATACACTGATCACTCATCGAACCGTTCACAACACTGCTCATCCAACTTTTGATCGAACCATCCAACAATCCAACCGAACATCATCTACAACTACAGAGTATATCTATGTCATCCTTGTCTATTGAACTTCCTCACAGAACTGCCACAACATACTAACTTCCAATGGTTCCCATTCAGCTTCTCTGATTGGTCGAAGACTCACCACATAGGATAGTCATCACTCAGTCAAAGGCGTTCACAATGTATCCGCATGTCGGTGAGACACTAACCGTGTCTCCCCGATGCCACAAGACTTGACTATCGATATCTCCAAGAGTCATCACTATCGGCAAGAGGTTACACTGAGTTCAGAGAGTTGTCGCTCATACTTTTCCTTGTCGCCAAGACCTCATACCGATGATCATCACTTGTATCGCTATTCAGCAAGACCATCGTCATTCGATGAGACATCATACCGAAGTTCCAAAGTCACATAGACATTAGCATTTCCATCGGCAAGACTATCGTCATTCGCCAAGAGATCACACCGAGCCTTCAAGTCATACCGAAAAGAACACTCATTGGCAAGACTTAGGCTATTGCTGAGACTTTACTCTGAATGTTCACACCTTTCGTCGAAGACTTCAATCGCTAGGAGTTTCACCAAAGACACCCAATAATAAACATACAGTGTAGGAAAGACTTACCGCTATCGCTAGGAGGTTACACCGATGTTCATTCCCATCGGCGAGAGAACCAACCGTCAGAAAGACTTCTTATCGAGGCTTTCATGTTACCCCAATGAGCATCGGTGAAAAAAACATATGTTGCCAAGAGTTCATAGAGAAGCCTTTGTGTTACCCCAAAGACTTCAAGTGAATACTTATCAGTGAGACTTTCCATATCGATAAGACTTCATACCGAACCTCCAAGTCTCTCCCCAACCATCAGCTAGACACCAACCTGTCGGCCAGAGATCTCCACTCGACAGAGGGTTACAGCGAATGCCATAAGTCACAGCGATAACACTAGTCGGCAAGATAGCAGCATTGTCTCGGTGACATGAACAATCAATAAGATTACTAAACTGCCAATCAGCCAAACAATAGTAAAGTCACACCGACTTTTCTCTTTCAGAGGTTTCAGCTTGTGGGATTGAGATACATTATTCCAACAATCTCCCACTTGATGAAGATCACATAGGCACCTCCAGAGCACAACAAAACTACTGAAAATCATGGGCACTAAGGCCCATCGAACTGGCACACCACCTAAACTTATTTTTGCTCACTGACTTCGTCAATGCATCTATAACATTCTCTAGAGTATCAACTTTTTCCAAAATGACCTTTCCATCCTCCACCATATCTCATACAAAATGGTATTGTACATCTATATGTTTCATCCTGGCATGGAAAGTAGGATTCTTTGCCAGAAAAATTGCACTCTGACTGTCACAGAAAATAATTATTTGCCCTGCATCAAAACCAATGTTAGAACACAAACTTTTTAACCAAACTAATTATTTACAAGCATGTGTAGCTTCCATGTATTCAGCCTTTGTAGTGGACAAAGTGACTACAACCTACCACTTACTCATCCAATTCACTACACCACCATTCATCATGAAAATGTATCCACCAGTGGACCTCCTGCTGTCAATGTCCCCTGCCCAGTCAGAATCCACATAACCTTGAATGTTGAGAGTCTTCTATGATTCAACCAAGTTCCCATGATAACACAAAGAATATTCTAAAGTGCCCTTCAAATATTTGAATACTCTCTTCACAGCATCCAAATGTGTCCTTGCAGGATTAGCCATAAACTAACTAAGTACTCCCACTACTTGGGAAATGTTTGGCCTTGTACAGACCATTGCATACATAATATTTCCAACCGCACTAGCATAGGGTACACTGGTCATGTCCTCCATCTCAGTAGGAGATTTTGGATAGTCTTCAACATATAGCTTCGTTCCCTACAAGACTGGAACAACTAGCTGCTTGCAATCATTCATGCAAAATATCTCTAGAACAGTCCTGATATACTTACTCTGACTGAGCCAAAGTTTTCTACTATTCCTGTCCTTGGTTATTTCCATCCCCAAAATATACCTTGCTATGCCAAGATCTTTCATTTCAAACTTAGCAGACAACTGAGACTTAAGATCAGAAATCATCAACTTACTATTGCCTATGAACAACATATCATCAACATAGAGAGCAATAATAAGCACTCGATCACTTTCAGCTTTATAATACACACAATGATTAGATTTTGATCTTAGAAATCCCAAAGATAATACAAAAGTATCAAACTTCTGGTACCACATTCTCGGAGACTGCTTTAACCCATACATAGACTTTTTCAACTTGCAAACTAGTTTTTCTTTACCTTTCTCCACAAAGTGCTCAGGCTGGGACATATAGATTTCTTCTTCAAGATCACCATGAAGAAATGTGTCTTCACATCCATCTGTTCGATCTCTAAGTCATACACTGTTGCAAGTGACAAAAGAAATCTGATAGATGTCAGCTTAGCTACAAGAGAAAAGATTTCCCCATAATCAATTCCCTCTACCTGGGAATAACCCTTCGCAACCAACCTCGCCTTGTACTTTTCAACACTGTCATCTACACCTATTTTCTTCTTAAATACCCATTTGCATCCCATAGCTTTTTTGCCCTCAGGCAAGGGCATCAAACTCCAGGTATCATTCTTTTCTAATGATGCAATTTCTTCATTCATGGCTTCCAACCAAGAGTTTGAATCAAACATTTTAAATGCCTCTTTCACAGTCCTAGGCTCATCAGTGCTAGAAATCAAAGCATAGGCACAAGTAGAATCTATCAAAGAGAACCCATACCTATCAGGTTGCTTTCTTTCATGAGTTGACCTCCTCACTTGCTGAGGCTGAGGTTGTTCTTCTTCTTTTGAACTTTTAAAACTGCTTGAGTTCTCCTCGGTTTCAGGTACATTTTGAATTTTCAATTCCTCTTTCTCTGGTGTCGGAGGAATTACAACTACATCCTTCTTGTTTTCAGACTTTGTCTCTGACTGCAAATCCAAGGTAGAAGGCTTCAGCTCACAAAAGATAACACTTCTGTTATACAAAAACTTCTCCATATAAGGATTCCAAAGCTTGTATCCTTTTATGCCAGCACTATAACCAATAAAAATACATTTGACAACCTTGTTGTCCAATTTAGATCTTTTCTCATACGGCACATATGCATATGCCTCTAGTCAAAAACATGAATGTGTCTTAGAGAGGGCTTCTTACCAGACCATGCTTCCAAAGTTATTTTCTCAACAAGAGTAGAATTTGGAGAACGATTTATCAAGTAACATGCAGTAGCAACAGCCTCAACCCAGAACTTCTCCTCCAATCCAGCACTGTCCTATTGAACCTTTCTACAACTCCATTTTGCTGTGGAGTATAAGGTGTAGTCTTATGTCTTTTAATCCCATGGTCTTTACAGTACCTCTCGAATTCATGAGAACAAAATTCACCACCATTATCAGTCCTTAAACATTTTTTTTTCTTCCATTCTGATTTTCTACAAGGTTCTTAAATTCCTTAAACCGATTGAACACTTCTGATTTGCTTTTCAAAAAATAGACAAATTCTCTTCTTGAATAATCATCAATAAACAATACATAGTACCTTGACTTGGACAAAGAAGGAACATTCATTGGACCAAATACATTAGAATGAATATAATCTAGTAAACCATAAGATTTATGAGGACTGGAATAAAAAGAAACACGGTGTTGTTTTCCATATATACAATGTTCACAGAATTTAAATTCAAGGTTACAATCATCAAGCCCCTCAACCAGGTTTTTAAACCTTTCTCTCCAATGTGGCATAGCCTATGATTCCAGAGCATAATCTTTTCTGTTTGAAGTTTAACTTCCATAGAGTTTACACAATTAGGAACATTTCCCTCTTTTCCTCCATGAGTAGCTTTCTATGACTTTATAGAGACACTGTTGCATTGAACAACATGTGCATCCAACTTATACAAGGCACCAATACGAGCACCCCTTGCTAGCACCATTGAGCCTCTAGTCATCTTGCAGCCATTTCTAAAGAATGTGACTTGCACTCTAATATCATTTAGCTTACTGACAAACAACAGATTTTGAGCCAGACCTAGTATATGAATCACATCCTTGATTCCCTTCACTCTTCCATCAGGGAATTGGATTCTGACTCTTCCACGGCCAACAATCTCCAAAGATGAATCACTTTCCAAGTACACCTTTCCACCATCGTATTCTTCATACTTCATAAACCAATCTCTATGAGATGTCATGTGGAAAGATGCTCCAGAATCAATCAGCCAGACATCATCTGATGCTTGTGTAGCCAAGGCTGCAATGAAGGCATCTGCATCACTCTGAGAAGAATCATTGTCGTAAGAATTCTTCTTCTTCTTCTTTTTCTCCTCTTTGCAATCCTTTCGAACATGACCAGGTTGCCCACAATTCCAGCATCTCACCTTGGACTTCTTGTCAGGAGACTTTGATCTCCCTTCTGATTTGGATCTAGATTTCTTGTCCTTCTTGCCTTTTTCTTTCAATCTTCCTCTAACAATAAGGGCCTCCTTCGCCATCTCAGAAGATTTTCTTCTCATTTCTTCTAATAACAAAGAAGCAACAACATCTTCCATCTTGAAATTGGATGTTGTACTCCCAATAGCCATCACTAGGTGATCCCAAGAGTCTGGCAAAGAACACAATAAAAGCATACAGCGATCCTCTTCATCAATCTTCACACCAACAAATGTTAACTGTGCAATCAGCATGTTGAATGTATTCAAATGATTAGCTACAGACCCTCCTTCTTGCATTCTCAAAGTGTACAACTTCTTCCTCAGGAACAGTTTATTCACCAAGGACTTCCCCTAATAAATAGATGCCAGTCTCTTCCACAAGGAAGATGCAGTCTTCTCTTCATGCACATTCAGAAGAATGAAGTCTACCAAATAGAGCCTTATCAGCCCCTTAGACTTTCTATCTGCAAGGTCTCAATCTTCTTGCTTCATGCCTGTAGGTTTCGTTCCAGACATAGCAAGCCACAGATCATGATCCACTAACAGATCTTCCATTTTGAGTTTCCACAACTCAAAATTGCTACCATTGAATTTCTCTATTTCAATCTTTCCTAACGTGGTAGCCATCTCAATCTGTAATTCGAATTAACAAACTTCTACAAGACTCCCACTGAACAAAATTGACACAAAAAACCCAATGTACCCACAAGGATAACACAACTAGCAAGGCTCTGATACCACTTGTAAGGAAAGCTAAGGTGTGGAAACAACTCTCCTAGCGTCAAAACCTCAGGGAAGAATGCAGAGATACTTTTTAAATTTTACAATTACAGTCCAATTAAGATGCACTTGAAAGAGATAACATAAACAGAGAATTAAACATACACATATGAACACCATATTTAAGTGGGAAAACCCTTATGGGAGAAAAACCACCACACCAAGAAAACCCCTTTGTATTACAGTAATGAAATTACATACAGAGTATGGGCTTGACTCTCTGATGTCAAATTACAGCAACTTTCACAATGACCAACCTTGTACAGAACATTCACGTTACAATGCTCTCAAAATCGAATTCATACACTGATCACTCGTCGAACCATTCACAACACTATTCATCCAACTATTGATTGAACCATCCAACAATCCAACCAAACATCATCTACAACTACAGAGTATATCCATGTCGTCCCTATCTGTTGAACTTCCTCACAAAACTGCCACAATAGACTAACTTCCAATGGTTCCCATTCAGCTTCTCTGATTGGTCGAAGACTCACCACGTAGGATAGTCATCACTCGGTCAAAGGCGTTCACAATGTATTTGCATGTCGGTGAGACACTAACCGTGTCTCCCCGATGCCACAAGACCTGACTGTCGATATCGCCAAGAGTCATCACTATTGGCAAGAGGTTACACTGAGTTCAGAAAGTTGTCACTCAGACTTTTCCTTGTCACCAAGACCTCATACCGATGATCATCACTTGTATCGCTATTCAGAAAGACCATCGTCAATCGATGAGACATCATACCAAAGTTCCAAAGTCACATAGACATTAGCATTTCCATCGGCAAGACTATCATCATTCGCCAAGTGATCACACCGAGCCTTCAAGTCATACTGAAAATAACACTCATCGGCAAGACTTAGGCTATCGCTAAGACATTACTCCAAATGTTCACACCTTTCGCTGAAGACTTCAATCACTAGGAGTTTCACCAAAGACACTTGATAACAAACATACAGTGTTGGCAAGACTTACCTCTATCGCCAGGAGGTTACACTGATGTTCATTCCCATCGGCGAGAGAACCAACCGTCGGCAAGACTTCTTACCGAAGCTTCCACATTACCCCGATGAGCATTGATGAGACAAACATATGTTGCCAAGAGTTCATAGTGAAGCCTTCGTGTTACCCCGAAGACTCCAAGTGAATACTTATGGTGAGACTTTCCATATCAATAAGACTTCATACCGAACGTCCAAGTCTCTCCCCGACCATCAACTAGACACCAACCCGTCGGCTAGAGATCTCCACTCGAAAGAGGGTTACAGCGAACACCATAAGTCACACTGATAACACCAGTCAGCAAGACAGCAGCATTGTCTCGACGACATGAACAATCAATAAGATTACTAAACTGCCAGTCGGCCAGACAACAGTAAAGTCACACCAACTTTGCTCTTTCAGAGGTTTTAGCCTGTGGGATTGAGACACATTATTCCAACATGATAGAGAACGGTGAGGAGATTTGTGTGAAAGGAGGCATAGGATTCGTTGTTGCTTATCTCATTCCTGCTTTGCTCAACAAATCTTAAATTGTTCCCGCTACTATTTGTAATCTAGGTGTTTACTTGACATATATTTGCATAATCTCAAATTCCTTCAGAGGCTTTTGAAGTATCAATGTATCCTATATAGGGTTTAGAATGATTTCTTTTAATTAAAAAAATAAATAAATGATGTATTTCCTTGTAATTAGATAATGTGAAGATCTCCTAAATCTGCCCCAACACACTATTCTCTTTGGCACTGTATTCATTACTCCAGCTACTATGGTTTTGCATACATGACATCTTTAATATCTTCATGACCGCTTTTAAATAGATCTCAATATTTGCTTTGGTCCTCTTCACATGGTAACCCTTGAGTTCCATAATCCACCTCAATCTCTTCTAATGAAAGGACATCTTAAGCTAGACTGCATAGTATGCATATAAAGAAAGTCCTTCACACCTGCCATTGTTCCAAACCACCACTCATCGCCTTGCTTAAAATGTTGCCTCCATAAGCACAATAGCATGTTTTAAAATCATGGTTTCCAGTGATTGACCATTAAGGTCACTACTTTCATTAAGATATAATGAGATTTTTGTCTTCAAACTTAAGGCATTATGTAAGATAACATTGTGAATTGTTTTTTGTGTACAATATGATTTTCTTTCACATTTACTGCTTTTCTAACTACCTTTAAGACTAGATATTGCACCATCAGCTACAATCTCAAACAACTCACTCACTATCACTTTGAAGATTCCTTTCATGAGCATCCTTCTCTGTAAAATCAAACTATGCTCCCTATATAGGACTTCTACCTTCCTTTACTACAAAGGACTCATTGTTTCATGGTATCAGGATCTCTTTAAGATCCTTATTGGACACACTACTTCACAACTGTCCACAAGGTATTATTCACTATTCTCCCATCTTTTGATGATTCTCAAAACACCGGACAAACATGTAATCCACTACCCATTATACAATGGCTAAGTAGCAAACATCAACCTATGATTACCACCGGCATTTCCATTTGGACAGTCATTCCCTGATTGCATTTTCCTTGTCTAACACTACCAAAAGCATTTGAAAAACCCTTAAGGTCAACAAGGGGGTAAGGAAACTCACTGTTAAAATCTCCACTTTACTATGCAAGGTTTGAGCTTTATTACCTTGTCACTACTCAGCCTCTTTTTTACCGTCACATCTCAAGTGACTGTCATTCTTCTTACCGTAGATTGCATTTACAAATGTCACTAAGCTACATAGTGTGCTTGTTATTGGCTACAATCCTTAGATTGCAAGATTTTGTTATTAGCTACAATGTCTCAATCTTTCTGGTATTGCAACCTCACTAATCTACTAGAGTTATTGTTTATGTTTCTACAGAGGCCTAGGGTTTGTACCCTAATCATGCTCTTACCAATGCTTCTATTGGTATTAAAAAACAACCTTAAATCTTGGGTCAGAAAATTAGTTGTCTTGACAAGGTTGTGGTATGATCTTGGATTATATCCTAGAGTGTGTGGGAAGTTTGTGTTTGATCATTAAGGTATGTAAACCTAATCAGGGAAATGTATCCTATATAGCATGGGTCTTGCTTTAATACTTTCCATAATGATTATTAGCAAATCACATTATTATAGTTTGCGGTAACCCAAGATTGCATTCATGTAACAAACTTGGTTTGTAGTTTAAGCTATACACCTTTAAGTAACATTCATAAGGTTTAGAAAAACTTGATCACTATCTAGAATAGCCCATTAAACATGGGTTGTGTTTGAATGCACTACATAATTGATATAACACAATCACTCTGCATATCAACCAGAGTTATAGACACTTTATTGCAGTAAGAGGTAATCACTCTTGGATCATGCTATAATTATATCATAACCTGTTAAACTTGAGACAACCTAAATGCACCCAATGATGATTAACACCTAAATTATACAACCTGAATTAACTACATTATATGAGTTCCTCCATTTCTATCACAACATAGCCACATTAAACTTGGGTCACACATGAATGCATCCTATATTTGTTATAGCACAACTGTGCCACATGACCAATAGAGTTATGGATCACATAATTACAGTCACAAGAATTTGTTCCTTGGTTGTGATCTTATGGTGATTTCACACAACAAAATCTGGACATGAAATTCTCAAAACCCTAAACCTCTAAAAATGAAATATGATGACATGTTGCTTTAAAATATGATTTTCAAACCTAGAACTATAAATCTAACTTCACAACTGAATTTTGCAAAAAGACAATGACTACCCTCAATCTGGCGATATCTTCTGGATTTTTATTTTTTCCCAAGAAAATCGTCCTTAGTTCTCCACAAATTGTCTCAAGTAGAGCACATTCGCAAGTATAGCAAAACACTGTCACAATAAATCAGCGAACTCAATTTTCTTTATGTCAGCCACAATTTGATTTTTTTCTTATTTTTCATGTTTGTTGAAATTTCGATGAAACTGCTAGTCAAAATTTCAACGAAACCTAGGTTCATCGAAATTTTGACGAAACCTAGGTTCCTCAAAATTTTGACGAACGTCGAGGATAAACTTTTAAAATTTTGAAAATTACACATCAAATTTTACAAGCACCTGACAATACATCAAATTATACATATTTCGTCAGAAATTTTCATCGAATTTTGCAGTCAAATGAGTTAGTGCCAAAGGGGGAGATTGTTGGCATATGGCTTCTTGTGTTGTCATTTATGGCAACCTAAGTCATTATTCCAGTCTACAGATCAAGATTTGTTCATACCAACAAGCAGAGTAAAAAAAATAGAGTATTACTGGAAGATAGAATGAAGAATAGGGTATCTGGTTAGTATGTCGATCTGTATGCTTCACCAAATTATCATTTTGAGTTGTGGATCTCGGGGAAGGTTGTTAAGTATCTATATTATATTATTGTTAAGTTTTGTGATGTCGCATTAATCAGTACATAAAAGTTAGGAGATCCGACAGGATGATTTTTTGTTTATTAGCTCACGGTGGCCAACTTAGTGAATATGGCATGTCGCGAATATTCGAGGTATAATTACTCAAGGTATTCTATGCTTGAAGATTTTTTTTGGGTCCTAGTTATGTCATGGTCGACTTTGATGGGTACACATCGAATATTAAATGTGGATTGAGCCATCTATTGGAGAATATTTTTATTTTTCTGAAGTCGACATGGAGAGACTAAATCTTTGATAGCATATATAGAAGGGTTGTTGAGTGATTTGGCACAGTTTCACTTGTGCAAAAGAGGATTGTTGTGAAGCGAATTAAGACAAAGCAATGAAAAGTACATAATCAGATAGAAGGTCCAGAATCTAATCTATGAGCCTCACCAAAACTAAAACCAAGCATTTGTAGATGCTACTTTCTTAGTTCAACTCTTTGTTGTAATCCAAATTTTTTGTAAGGCAGGGAGCCTTCCTGATTTTCAGCAATGAGCTCTAGGTAGTGTGCTGCAATGCATGTGCATTCCCCTTTTTCTTCATACTTTTAACAGAGTATAAATTATGGATTAACCTCCATCGTGGTTTTTCCCCTAATAGGGTTTCCACGTAAAAATCTTGGTGTTATGGTGTTTCGATTGTTTCCTACATGTGCTTGCATCTTTACTTTTGTTTAAATGTTGTAAATGGTTTAAGATCTGGATTCTAATTTGAATATTATTGAACACGAAGATCCAAAAAAAGGATCCCACTCTAAAACGAGATCTCACTTTTTAAAAAATGGGATCCCATTTCATTAAAAAAAAAATTATGATTTTAAGAAGTGGGATTCCATTTTTTAAAATCATAAAAAAAAATGACGGGATCCTACTTTTTAAAAAATGGGATCATGTTTCTTAAAATCATTAAAAATATATATATATGTTGGGATCCCGCTTTTTAAAAAATGGGATCCCATTTCTTAAAATCATAATAAAAAATTATGAAACAGGATCCCATTTTCAAAACAGGATCTTGATCCCTTTTTTAAAATTTAATTTTTTGG
Organism: Sequoia sempervirens; assembly: GCA_007258455.2. Classification (NCBI taxonomy): domain Eukaryota; kingdom Viridiplantae; phylum Streptophyta; class Pinopsida; order Cupressales; family Cupressaceae; genus Sequoia; species Sequoia sempervirens. The sequence continues at coordinate 116,915,641 of VDFB02252616.1, forward strand.
TTGAATTTTTGGTTTGTTTTTGGTTCGAGAAAAGGCTTAGGGACCCGAACCTAAGCTTTGGACCTGGTTTGACCTCCAAGTTAAAGGTCCTGGCAATGTCATAAGAAAATAGTGACTTTGGGCATATGTCTAAAGACTTTTTTTGCAATTTTTTTTTATGAAATTAAAACCCATTATAGATGAGACAGTGTAGATTCTAAATATGTAAAAAAATTTACAATTGGATTATTTTTCCTATTTTTCAATTAATTTATGATGAAACTAGTCCATAAACTTGAAATATCAGAGTTTTTTACTATTTTAATAACTTTTATTAAAATATTTTTTTGTAAAATGAATTGCACAAAAACATACTTTAGAAATTTCTTTTCAATTTAAAAAAAAAAATCAAAAATGATAAGTTTAGGTAATCTTATGTGATGTACACGATTTTTTAAAATGATAAATATGGCTAATAAAAAATTAAAAAATATATTTAGTAAAAAATTACAAAAAATATTGAAAACATGCTTCAGTGAGTTACAAATCTTTTCCCAAAAGGATTTAGAAAATTATGATAATTTAGGTCAAAATATAGATGATGTACACATGCATGGTATGGTAAAAAAAAAAGTGACTTTTAAACAGTGATTTTTAGAAACACCTATTGAAAATCAATTTTTAGCATCTAGGTATTGAAATAAATTACATATTTGGAAACTAGACTCTGAGCACTGTATTTTATCATTAGTGACTTTTTTCAATATTTCATCTCTAAGTGCTCAAATTTTAAGGTCAAATGTGTCAAATTCTGAAAATCGGGGAAAATACCTTCACTTTTTGGCCAAAATGTGGACTCAACTTCTTGCTAGCACCCTGCAATAGTTATCTAATCTTTGTAGCGATTCAAGTTCTAAGTCTCGTTATGGAAAGAAGAAATTTCATAAGAGAGATAAGAGCCATTAGATCCATAATTTCAAGAGGGGAAGTGAATTACAAGAGAAGAGTGAAGATGGTAATGGTGGAAAGAACAAGAAAGCAAAAAAAGTCAAGGGAAAAGATGACCATTAGCAGAAGGCCTTTAGAAAGGACAAGCCAGGAGGTCATAAAGGGCCTTGAGATGGATGCTATACTTGTGTAGGTGACCATTATGCATTGAATTGTCCTCAGCAGTCGAAGTCGTGAAAGGAAGGAAGCTATCAGCAAAATCACCAGATCCACGCTATAGTGGACAACAAACAGGCAAAGTATCAGGCTTTGCCAATTCAGCTACGGGTAAGCTCTATGGCCAATCTGTTTCTATCTTAATTGATATTGGAGCTACTGAATGTTTTATAGATCCTAGAATAATATCTATGATACCCATTAGACTTGGATACATGGAAAATTCATGGACAATCCAATATGTTAATCGAGCAGAGTAGAGGGTAGACACTTGTCTCTTTTGTAGTGAGTTAGAACTTCCAACTTTTTAAATTCAGGTCAATTTGTATGTGGCACCCTTAGGCTCATATGATGTAATTTGGGGAATAAATTGTTTTACTAATCATAAGGATTTAGTGAACTATGAGGATAAGGTGGTCAATTGTCTGGATGATTATGGAAACCTAGTTGAAGTTTGTCGAATGTAGAGACCCTTAGAGCTTAGGTAGATTTCTGTGATGCAGCTCAAGAAGGCTCTTTGAAAGGGGTGTGAAATTTATGTAGTGCATGTTAGCAATCCTGACAACAAGGAGCCATATTTAGAAGACTATCCTATTCTCAAGGAATTCCAAGACGTGTTTCCTAAATAACTTACGGAGTTGCCTCCAAAGCGAGAATTCAATTTTTCTAACAACCTAGTTCCAAGAGTTGAGCCTCAATCCAATGGACCTTATCAGATGACCACCACAGAACTTTATGTGTTGAAGGCCCAGCAAATGGAATTGCTAGAGAAGGGACTCATAAGACCCAATGTGTCTCCTTAGGGAGTGGTGGTTATTTTTGTGAAAAAGAAGGATGGAATTTTGTGTTTATGTATAGATTACTAGATGTTGAACAAGGTTACCATCAAGAACTAGTATCCACTCTTAAGGATTGATAAATTATTTGATCAAATGAAGGGAGTGACGGTGTTCTCCAAGATAGATCTCAAGTCAGGGTACCATCAATTGAGGATTAAGAAAGAAGATATTCCAAAAACTACATTTAGAACTCGGTATGGACATTACAAGTTCACAGTGGTACCTTTTAGTTTGACTAATGCACCAACAGCCTTTATGAACCTTATGAATAGTGTATTCAAAGACTGCTTGGATGATTTTGACAACATTCTAGTCTACTTAAAGACTGTCGAAGAGCATAATAAACATTTGAGGATAGTTTTTTAGCGATTGAGCGAAAGGAAACTCTTCGGGAAGTTGTCCAAGTGTTCATTCTATCAAGACAGAGTGCACTATTTGGGCCATATTATTTCAGCGAAAGGAGTCTGCGTAGACCTCAAAAAGATCAAGGAAATCATGGAGTGGCTAGTGCCTTAGAATGTGTCAAAAGTCCATAGCTTCATGGGCCTCATAGGATACTATAGGAATTTTGTGCATGGGTTCTCCTAGAGGACAGTTGTCCAAGTGTTCATTCTATTAGTACTCAGAGTACAGTGCTATTTGGGAGGATGAGGAAGAAATAGAACGCTTCTTTCCAAATTTTCTTTCTTGAAAGAGAAACTCAATAATTTTGTTTGAAATTTTTTGGATTGAGATACTATGATATTTCATGCTTTAAAAAAAATTTGATGTTGAAATAGACATATTTTGATAAGATTTTGAAATAGACATATATTTTGATGTGATGTTGAAATAGACATATATTTTGATGTGGTGTTGAAATAGACATGATATGATGATGTTCTTTTATTCGATTTACTAGACATCGAGATGATGTCTCTTCTAAGAGGGGAAGGATGTCATAACCCAATTTTATCAAATATTTATTATAATATGGTAAATTTAACTATTAATGAAGAGAGGAATTTAAACTCACAAATACCTCTCTAATTTTTCACACAAACTCAAACAAAATAGAGAAATTGTTAACTTAAACCCATAAATTTGTTTGCGCAGGAAAAACATTGATTTTCTTCATTTATAATAATCTTATTAAAAAGTGTCGCCGGTCACATTAAAAATTTTACCAAGCGCACTGCAGTTTATAGGGGGTCGTGCTACCCGATTCCTGCAGTCTAAAAAAAAAAAATCTTATTAAAAAAGTTTTTCAATCATCTATGAACTGATATATAGCAAGTAAAACCCTTAAAAACATAAAATATGCAAATGAAATATCATTAAAACACAATATATTCTTAACTATGTGAGCTCCTGCAAACTATTCACCTTCTAGCACCACAACTCCACCTACAGCTCCTATAGCTTATCCTCATGTCTTCAAAATTTCTTGACTTCACTTATCTTCTAAAATTTTATTTTTCTCTTCATTATGCAGCCCTAATAGCTACCTTGAACACCTACAAAATCCCCCTTCTCTTCCCCTACTCCTCTTCTCTTCACAAGCTCATTTTTTGCACTTTTTCTTGTGCAACTCTCAAGAGCAACCTACAAGTTCTTACTCCAAACTTGCTGCTACTGATTGCTGCTTCTTGACTCCATAAAATACTCCATTTTATAAAGATTAAAACATTTTTAAGGCACCAAAAGGGGCAACCAAATCTGCTCTTTCATTTCCCTCCAATTTCCTTTTGAAATTCTTTTGTTTGTGCTTAAAATTCATCATTAAATGCTTCAAAATATGGCACACAAAATTGCTACACCATATTGCATGACTTGCTACTGTAAATTCCTCATAAAAATTAATAAAATCATGAAATAGTCATGCTCATCCACCTTAAATTGAAAACTGAAGTCATTTATTATTTTTTTCCAAATTTCACTAGTTTTTTCCCTTCATTCTAAGCATGCAAATTGAAAGAATAGAATTCCAAATGTCACTTCCATAATAAAACTTATATAGACATCTAAATTGAGAAAATTAATAATTTTTCAATTTATAATATGCCAATGAACCCCTTCAATCCTTGAAACATTGAAATTATGCAATATAATAATTTTAAAATCACATAAAACACCTTGTTTGCCTTTGATTTTGAATGGAAGCCAAGTCTTGATAAAATAAATATTTCATCCTTCAAAACTCCACAAGATTCTCTTAAAGCTCCAACCTACACCAAAAATTTAAAAATTAAACAAGAAAATAAAATATTTATTTTTGGTGATGTGGGATTGCTTGTGAGCTCGGATGCTCCTGCATTAGACACATTGGGTAAGAAGAAAATGTTTCATGAGTTGGAGACTCATGAACATTTAAAAATTGTATGTTTTCTTTTTATCCACTTTTCTTCCTTATCAAATAGATTTCTCTTCTTCTTCACCTTACCTTGTACCTTTCTCTCTTTTCTCCTTTTCACTTTTTCTCTTTTTTTCTTTCTCATAAAATTCACCTTGCTATACCATGGTTCATCTTTCCATCCTACTTTATCATTCTCAACACCTTCTTGTATTTCATCTTGTAGCCTATTATTGATGCACCTTACCATCTCTCTTTCTTCAATTCCTTTTATCATTTTACCCTCATAAAAATTAGCTTCATTAGAAATATTTATATTTGATAAATCAATCAACAATTACCTCTATTTTCTTCTCTTTGCTCACTGTTGCAACTTTTTCTCCTCCAAAGAGGCATGTATCAGCTCAAACCTCTTTCTTTTCATCATCTTCTTCTATAATTCCTCCCTAAAATATTTTTTCTATTTTTCTTATCTTCTCTTTCAACAGGAGGCTATCTTCTTCTTCATCATTCCCTTTGTCAAATCTAGGACTATCAAAATCCATTCTTTGAATTGCTACAACATCATCCAAAAATTTATCTACCTCTTTTGCATGTAAATTTTCACTAACATAATTAAATGATACCTCTTTTTTGCTGCAGTATCCTTCTTCTTTTCACCATTTTCCTTGTCCTTACTAAATCTTGCAAACAAAACATTTTCAAATAATACAAAATCTTTAAAATTACCATTAAATTTATGATATGCAGCAACCATTTTCTCTTCTTTATTTCTCCATCCTTCCTTTATGCTTCTTTTCTTTTCATTGTCCTCTTTCAACAGAACATTCTTCTTCCTATATCTCTCTTCTCGTATTCCCACTTTCTCCTTAATCATCTTCTCCAATACATCTACTTTAGCCTAGAGCTTTTCAAACTCTTCATGGTACTTCATATTTTCTATTTTTCCCAATAATGTTCCCAAAAAAAAATTCTTATGGGACTCCTCATGACCCATCCCATCCTCTCTGCTATAGATTGTCTCACGTTCAACAATCTGTCTACACAAAAATCACATACACACCACAAGTCCTAGTGCAAATTGCCTCACATCGGCGCTTCTGCCTACACACTGAGGAACTCCTACTCTGATACCATTGATGAAGAGAGGAATTTAAACTCACAAATACCTCTCTAATTCTTCACACAAACTAAAAAAAATAGAGAAATTGTAAAGTTAAACCCATAAATTTGTTAGCACTAGAAAAGCATTGATTTTCTCCATTTATAATAATTTGATTACAAAAAAATTTCAATCATCTATGGACTAATATATAGAAATTAAAACCCTTAAAAACATCAAATATGAAAATTAACTATCATTAAAACACAATATATGCTCAACTATGCGAGCTCCTGCAAACTATTCACCTTCGAGCACCACAACTCCACTTGTAGCTCCTGTTGCTTATCCTCACATCCTCAAAATTTCTTGACTTCACTCATCTTCTAAAATCTATTTTTTCTCTCTATTATGCAGCCCCCATGGCTGCCTTGAACACCTGCAAAATCCCCCTTCTCTTCTCCTACTCCTCTTCTCTTCACAAGCTCATTTTTTTCACTCTTTCTTGTGCAACTCTCAGGAACAACCTGCAAGTTCTTACTCCAAACTTGCTACTATTGATTGTTGCTTCTTGACTCCATTAAAGACTCCATTTTATAGAGATTAAAACCTTTCTAAGGCACCAAAAGGGGCACCCAAATATTCTCTTTCATTTCCCTCCAATTGCCTTTTGAAATTCTTTTGTTTGTGCTTAAAATTCATCATTAAATGCTTCAAAATATGGCACACAAAATTGTTGCACCATATTGCATGACTCGCTACTGTAAATGCCTCATAAAAATAAATAAAATCATGAAATAATTCATGCTCATTTGCCTTAAATTGAAAATTGAATTCATTTATTATTTTTATCCAAATATCACTAGCTTTTTCCCTCCATTCTAGGCATGCAAATTGAAAGAATAGAATGTCAAATGTCACTTTCCATAATAAAACTTCAATAGGCATCTATTGAGAAAATTAATGAATTTTCAATTTATAATATATCAATGAACCCCTTCAATCCTTGAAACATTGTTTGCCTTTGATTTTGAATGGAAGCCAAGTCTTGATAAAATAAATATTTCATCCTTCAAAACTCCACAAGATTCTCTTGAAGCTCCAACCTACACCAAAAATGTAAAAATTAAACAAGAAAATAAAATATTTATTTTTTGTGATGTGGGATTGCTTGTGAGATCGGATGATCCTGCATCAATTATTGAAGAAATTCGATTAAATATTAAAATGGAGATTTTGGAATATTCAAAAATTGAATGAAAGGAGTTGACTGATGTTGACTTTGTGAACTTTTGAAAACTTATTTTTATATGTTACCAAGAATTGAACATTACTAATCAATTTGCAAGTGCAAGTGTGTGTAGTTGTAGGGTGATAGGTTGAGGCCGAATGTATGGGTAGTTAAATATATAATGTTTACCACCACATGCAGGCACATGGCTTATGACCTGCATAGTGGGGAAATCGACAATGTTAGAGCCTTCATGTCTGTTGCATAGAGCCAAGTTGAGGCTTGAGAGCCTCTAATGCATCGGCCATCACCTTTTTGTTGTATCAAAATTCTTAGCCTTATGTAGGCTATCGAAAATTATTCTGATTTTTTGTATGTTGTTTGAAATTATAATCCTTGAGAAGGATCGATTTTGATCCTGTGGAAAGGGTAAGATTTCTTTGTATATATTTTGTATTGTTTCTTAAGCTTATTATTGATGAGTCAATGCTTGTAATAGGGCATAAAAAAGCTCTTAGATCTTTGCATATAAGTACATTTCCTTTAATGGGTAGCCAACCCTATTCAGGAAGAACGATAGAAAGGCTTTTCTATGTTAGAAGAAACACCAAGCCATGCCGGGTTCGATCTTATTATCAATGGCTAACCCTTGTATGTATAGTCTACATGTATAATATTGTAGCATGCATGGTATAAAAAACAAGCCCTCATGGGTGATTTTATACATATTTTGATGCTTAGGAAGAAGATACCCAACCATAAGAGATTGGTCAACCCTAAGTAACCGTTATTGTTCTATTGCATCCTAAAAAGGCATTAGAAAATTGTTGAACTTAAAGCTTCTATGCTTCTTCCACTAAAATATTTTCTCAATAAATTCATCGACAGACATGTCAAACCCAGTTTCTTTATATCATTTAAGTCATTCATTGTATTTCCAGTGATGAAAGTGTTTAAGATCTCGATAATAGACATTTTGTCCTTATGATTGAAACTGAGCAGTTTGATTTGTTTATTTTCAGCTCATAATGTAAACCAGTTTTGTATTAAGTAGTAAACTTGTACTTGTAAAGTGATCATATAGCATGTAAACAACTTGAGGACATCAAATAGAGTAAATGACATTATTCATCTTAAAATGTAACTGTTTGGTTTGAAACAATATTGTGTTGATGTAATCAGTGGCTAAACTTTGGAAAATAACTATGTTTTGTTAAAAAGGTTGTCAGTATAGCTGGAAACAACGTTGCTCAATGAATTGTTCAATTGAAAACAACTTTGTTTTATATCTAGTAGGAAACAATATTTATTATGTTTAAACAATGAATGTATATGTGTGAATATCTTAATTTATAATTGTTTAGTAGGAAACAATACATATTCTATTCAATTAATGAATTTATATGTGCGAACAACCTACTTTATAACTATTTAGTAGGAAACAATACTTATTTTGTTCAAACAATGAAAGTATATATGTAAACAACTAGGTTTACAACTGCGTAGTAGGAAACAATTTTTATTATGTTTAATCATTGAATGTTCTTATGTACACAACAATGTTAGGAAACACAGTAGTGAGAATGCAGTAACAGTATGTGTTTGAAACTATTAGCATAGACTTGTTCTATTTTCTTTATTTTGACAAGGAAACATTGAAGGGGATATTTTAAGATTGCAGTCTAAATTATTGATTATTTCATAATGTATGTACAAACTTTACCATTAGTAGGGACATATATGTGTATGCATATGGTCTTCATCTATGTACATACACATACTTGTGACATACCTTCTTTTGTTTTTAGTACATTTTTAAAAAGGAAAATGCTTATGATGATAAGTAGAAACTAGTCGTGAGAATGATATGATTGATTATTGAAATACTTTGTGAATCATCAATTTTGATTTTCTATTAGAGTATAAATCTGTATTTTGTCTCTTCTTTGAAGACATTTATGAAAGAATATTTTGAAATACTTGAATAGAAGAGTGATACCTTAGTTGACTAGAGCATCTATGGGTAGTTGTTACTAGAGGGTAGATAGTTGTTTTAGTAGAGAGTTACTGTAAGAGAGGGAGACCATCACATGCAAGACCCCAAGTCATGGAGGGTCGAGACGCGAGAGACTACCCTAACTTACCTTAGCTAAGTGTATGTTTAGGGTGAGAAGATGAGAATGATGAGACTTTTAGGATCCTACAATCACTCTACAATATGGGTTTCAATGTGGGGCTAGGCGAGTTGATCTTCAGGTCTAACTCTCTGCCTCAGGGAGCTCTCTGCCCAAGGATGTCAGCGTAGACTTCGGACGATAGCGCGGCATGCTGGCATCTCAGAAACGTGTTATGGTTTGTACGATCAGACAAAGGCTAAGACGAGGTTAAACACACTAAAACGACTTATCAACATAGCTAGTTAACTAAAAGGCCATAATGATGTGACTAAATAAACCAAATAATCTCTATTGTTATAAAGAAAATAAGCAAAAGTGACAAAGATGAGGAGAATCTCACCAATGAACTCATTCGCCAGTTGATCCTCCAAGAGCTCACGCACCTACACACAGCAAGAGAGAGAATGTTGGGGGTGGCTGTATAGGGGCCTACCTCAGTCAAATCCCCATTTAGGTGTTCCCACCTCCACGGACAGCCAATGGAAAAGATGAAGGAATGATAAAACACAAGCACTTCAAAAACGGTACTATGCTACTCCACCAAATGATAGAGGAGAGGAGAGGGAAGCTTACCACCTCCACCAAGAGAACTCAAGGCTGCTTGGGGGAGAAATGGGAGGAACTCAAGCCTTTGTTGTAATGGTGTGGTCCCAAACTTTCTCTACCAACATGATGGAGTGTGATATTGCTACTATTGAATGCTTGGAATGCTTGGAAGTGAGCTTGTGAGAGTGAGAGTGTAAGAGCCAAGTATGTTCAAGATTTCTTCTGACCTCCTAATGCAAGTTCAAAGATTGATTATGAAGGAATGAGGAAAGAAACAACCATATTCGGGTCAAGTGGCCAAAGGAGGCATTACAACTTCGCTACCAATGGGAAGAGTAATGCCTTTGTTGGCTTAGCCGCAAGAATCTACTAGGGATGTAAGCGCGTCGCGCGGACATCTACACACTGCGCGGGCATCCCCAATAGAAACACCTCCACCAACACACAAAACGAGCACCAAGTGGACTGCCATCAACAAGCTTAAGTAAATTAAGCCTCCGACTTAGGTTTTCTAAAGTGTAATAAGGCAAAAAGGGGAATTGTTATTTTCTAACTTGTAAATAGAATTGCATGTTGATGTACAGGCACACACCAGATTCCACCTTGCAGATTATTATCTTGCCAAACTTTATGTGCAAGGTCGGGCATTCTTCAAGTCAAAAGAATACTGGGAAGCGTAAGCTTCATGGTTAGGAAGTAAAGCACCTCAACCATGTTCTTTTCCACCAATGGAGGTGAGTGTCAAGATGAACCATAGTTGTTCCCCAGACTATTATAGTCTATGATATAACTTGATGTAATTCATTCAAGTACTTGATGGAAAATGTGCAATGAAATGACATTGTGGCCTTAGGATCCAAGTACAACTTGATATTGTAATTTGACTTTTGAAGTGAATATAAGAATTTTTGACTCATTTTAAATGGACATGTGTAGCTATGATTGACTTTCGCCACTAGTTATGTCTTTTTAATTTGGAGTATATTCATGTGTCATTTACAATAATATTAATTAAGAAATAATTTTGAATGGGTTATTACAGTTCTTGCTTTGGTTGATCCCTTTTATTCCATGGGGTTCTTTTTATGGATTGTCCAAATCCTTCTTCTCATATGCATGCAAAGGGCATGGAGAGTTTGAATGAGGGTTTGTTTGTGAAGGCTCCGCTTTGGAGAATGGACTTCCATGTATTAAGAAAGTGAACGGATGTCTCAAGAGATGTAGTGAGTGCCCATTCTTGGTGATCCAACCAAAATCCATCACGGATGATGTTGCTTACTTGTGAAATCATGCTTTGATCTATAAATTTATGGGGATTTGTCTCTCGCTGCCATTTTTGGAATCTTGGGTTCGGAAGGTGTAGAATCCTGAGGGTGATATGGAGGTAAAGATGGCTGCCAATAATTATTTTATTGTTGTGTTCACATGTGTGTGTGATCACCTTAGGGCATTCGAAGGTGGTCAATATTTTTTAATTAGGTTGGTCTATTCACAAAACCCTGGCATGTGGGTTTCAATTTGGCTGAGTAGCTTCCTACGTGGGTTTATGTCTAGGTTCGACTTCCACATCTCCCATTGGAGTTTTGGAGGAGTGACATCTTGCACATGATTTCTCTACTTCTTGGCAAGCCAGTTGTTTTGGCTCAACAAACCTTGTATCAAAAGGTAATTTCCTATGCTCGTGTATGTGTTGAGATAGATTTGAATAAACCTTTTCCATACTCATTGGAGTTGTGCCTTGGATCCGATTCATGGGTTTAGCAATTAGACTATGAAACTCTTCCATTTAGATGTCATTTTTTCCATGAGTATGGTCACTTGCAAAGAAAGTTTCCTCGCTTCAATAAGGCGGTAGGGGCAGCTGGCTCTATTCTTAGTTCAGATTCTAAAAATGATAAAAGAAAAGAACCTATGGGTATTATTGTGGTGGATAAGGAGGGTTTTATCCCAGTCAAGTCTCATAATAACATGAGAGGTTTGAAGAGAACTTTGAAGGACAGGAAATATGATGGGGTTTTCAACCAATTTGATGTTTTGGAGGATTTAGTATAGGAGGAGGGGTGTCTTGTTGTGCTTTTGTCTAGTGAAGGGCCCTTAGGAGTAGATCTATCTAGGGAAAAAGTGAATGATTTTCAAAACTTACCTTTGAGTGAGGCATAGGTTAATCTAATGGTCATAGATGTAGCATCTCATATTTTGGTTAGTCCCGATCATGGTAGGCCAATGGTCATGAATGAGGCTAATGCCTTAAACTATTCTATTTCTTCTCAGCCTAAGGATGCTTTGGATTTTGGGAAGAGTAGTGGGACTGTGCATGTCTTGGGTTTACAATAGAAGTCCTTAAAATACGGGCCTCCAAAGAAACCATCTAAGGTGGATCACAAAAAGGATCTGGAGAAGGTTAAGTTGCTTGGTGAGAATTTAGTGGATTTGAGGTTAGTGAAAACCATTGACTTCCACTTCTCAAAATATTATAAATGATAATCATTTCTTGGAATGTGAGGGGTATGAATAGAATCCCTTGACAAAAGGATATTCGAGAGTTGATTGGTACTCATGGTCCTGATTTGGTTTTTCTACAAGAAAGTAAGTTGTCCGTGGATGGTACGTTGAATAAGGTTCTTGGTATCTGGGCTTGTGGTTTTTTTCAATGTGTTGGGGCTCAAGGTAATTATGGGGGGTGGCTTGTCTCTGGGATCCATGGAAGATTACTCCTCTTTAGTGGCATTCAATTCACTTGGCTATGTATGTGGTTGCTTCTAGTCTAGAGTCAGGGAAAACTTGCCTCTTCATCAATGTGTATGCTCCTATTGATCTTCTTGGTAAGGCTTAGTTGTGGGCTCATATTAGATATTTAGGTCTCTTGCTCCCCTACTCCCATGGATTATGGCAAGGGACTTTAAAGTTGTTTCTTTTTTAGAGGAGAAATGGGGTGGGATTGTCAGGCTTGACCAGTCTGCTAGCCTCCTTAGGGATAATATTGATTCTTTAAATTTAGATGTGAAACCAAACAATGGTATTTTTACTTGGAATAATAGAAGATTTTGGGAGAATCGTATATTTGAGAGGTTGGTTGCTTCTTGGTTTCCTGCTTTTGGGTGGGGGATAGGTTTTCTATATGCTCAAATATTTTGGACTGGAAAGGTTCAGATCATTGGTTGATTAAGCTTTTTGTTGCTGCTTGCAAAGTCTCTAAGAACCCGTCTTTCAAGTTTCAACTCATGTGGTTGCAGGAATCTTATCTTTATGACCTCATGGTTGACTAGTGGAGTCAAGGGAAGCCTGCTCATGGCAAGGCTATGTATTTCTTTGCCAAAATATTATAGTATGTGAAGTATAATTTGAAGAATTGGAACAAATAGTGTTTTGGCAACCTTCACCACAATAAAATGATGGCACAAGCTAGTTTAGTTGCCATCACTCGTTGGATTCAGGATTATGGTCTTATTGATGATTTGAATAAGGATTCAATAGCTAATAAGTAGTTGGAGGAGTGGGAGTTATGGGAGGAGATCTTCTCAAAGTAGAAGTCTTATATTGATTAGCTTCAGGAAGGGGATCATAACACAACCTTTTTCTTATAACTCAATTAATGCTAGAAGGTTCAAAAATATCATTTCCTCTTTGGTGTTGGCTAAGGGAGTGCAGTTGTCTTCTATGGATAATATTTCTAGGAAGGTTGTCTAGTTCTTCACTGCTTTGTTCATTGAGGATTCCCTTCATGTTGATTGTGAGGAGAATGTTGTTCTAGATTGCATTCCTTCTTTAGTTTCTAATGATATGAATGAGGCCCTCATGTGTACTATTCTACTTCCTGAGGTGGAAGAGGTTGTATTTCAAATGAAAAAAGGTAAGGCCCCAAGCCCAGATGGATTTCCTATTGAATTCTTTTAGGAGTTTTGGGAAATTATCAAATTGGACCTCCTTGAGGTGGTTTAGGAGTCGCAACGTAATAAGCAGATGCTTCGTGCTATGAATTCTACTTTTTTGGCTCTTATTCCAAAAAAGGAGGGAGTGAATTATTTGGATCAATTTATACCCATTGCTCTCTATAATATGCTTTACAAAATTATCACTAAATTGATTGCTGAGAGACTTAATCCTTGGCTCAACTCTATGATTTTTGCTAAATAATGTGGTTTTGTGGCTGGTAGGAAAATTATTGATGGGATTGTGATTGCTACTAAGGCCATGGTGACTTTGAAGGAGAAAGCCATGTTCATAAAACTCAACATGGAAAATGCTTATGATAGGTTCATATTGGCATTTCTACAGAAGATTCTTTAAGATTTTGGTTTTGACAAGGAGTGGATAGAATGGGTTATGAGTTGTGTTACTTCCTCATCCTTTGTTGTTCTCATTAATGGTGTGCCTACAGAGCTATTTGGAGCATCTAGGGTCCTTCGTCAAGGGGATCATCTTTCCCCTTACCTTTTCATCATTTTGGCTGAGGAGTTTGGAAGACTTATCAAGTCTCATGTTATTTAAGGTTTAATTCAAGGTTGGAGTTGGGGTGGTAGGGTGCATCCTTTTTCTCACTTTTGTGGATGATATTGCTTTGATGGGCATGGCTAGAATTTAGGAGGCTATGAACTTAAGGAAAACTTTGGATATTTATTTGGGTGCTTCAGGGAAAAATATTGATGAAGATAAGTCCCCAATGTTCTTCTTTAACACTCCTTGTCTCATTTAGAGCAGGATTTCCAGGATTCTTTAGTTTCAAATTGGTTCTCTTCCTTTTTCCTATCTTGGAATTCCCATTTCATTGGGCTCTCAACTTAGAGATCTTTGGTAGGATGTGTTAGATAAGTTTCATAGGAAGGTTAATCATTGGAATTTTCAATGGCTCTCAATAGTTGGGTGTGTGACTCTTTTGAAATATATGGCCCAGACTCTTCCTATTTACAGATGTTTTGTGCATGTTGCCCCTTAATGCTTTCTTAAGGAATTTGATGCCCTTGCATGTCAATTTTTGTGGGCTAGTAATTTACCCTCTTCTAAATGGAGTCTTTCCAAGTGGGATTATGTTGGTAGTTTGAAGCAGGAGGGTAGTCTTGGGCTCAATCCCATGGGTTTGATTGGCCAAGTCTTAGTGACTAAGTTATATTGGTGATGGTGTACTAGCCAGGATCATGACTGGGCTAGGATTCTTACTATTAAGTATCTTTGGGGAGTGAATGCAATGGATGTGCCTCGGTGTAGCCTTTCAAGGAGGGGGTCCATGATTTGGGATACTCTTAAACGAGGGGAAAAGCTCATTAAGCAGGGTCTTTTTTGGATTTGCAATAGTGGCTTTGATTCCCTCTTTTGGCATGATTTGTGGGATGGTCACCCCCTATTGTGAAGATGTATCCTCATCTCTTACCCCTCTGTAACAGTTTTCTTAATGTTGGTTGGAGCAAGGTGGAACATTTCAAGTTGGTGCAGGTTCTGGGTCAGGTTGAGGTGGTTCATTGGAAGACTCCGTGGGAGTGGCTACTAGGGGGAACTGAGGAGGCTTTTTTGGATCTTTTTGGGATTATGGCTGATAGGATGTGCAATTCCCTTTCAAGGAGAGATACTCTAGCTTGGGGCCCTACTCCAAATGGTATTTTTTCTATGGCCTTGGGTTACCTGGAGTTAGGTAGACAAGTATTTGGGAGGGAGGTGCCTTGGTGGAAGTAGGTCTAGAAAAAAATTTTTTGGCCTAAATACAATTTCTTCTTATGGTTGGTTGTTCAAAATAGGTGCCTTACTTGGGAAAATCTACATAAGCATGGTTTTCATGGTCCTTCTATTTGTGTGCTTTGTAATAACAATGAATAATATTCCTCTCACCTATTTTTTTAGTGCCTTTTTGCCCGAGCGATTTGGCACATCTAGTGGGGGGCTTAGAATCATGTTTGTTTTCATGCCACTTCTTTGATTGACTTTTGGGACAATATGGGTAGACCTCCTTCTCAAACCTCTTTCCTTAAGGTGGCTTGGAGCATCAACCCTTCCTTGCTTATCTGGTAGCTATGGTTGGAAAGGAATAGGAAGATATGTCAGGGTGTGCAAATGACAACTCCTCGGATATGGCATAAGATCCTATGTAGGGTTCAGGAAACTATCTCTGTGAAATATGATCTAGCTAATGTTGTGGATCCTAGTGATATAGCTATAAGGAACTTGAATCTAGTAGTTGGTGGCTTTGGTTACTCTAGGTGTTGTGGACCTCGACAGACGAAGCAAAAAAATTAGCTGGAGGGTAAGTGGTCCCCTCCTCCTCAAGGTGTTCTAAAGGTGAATACTAATGGCTCTTCTTGAGGGAATCCTAGCCATGTTGGGGTTGGTGGTATTGGAAAAAACAATGCTAGTGATAGTGTGTTTTTTTTCTCTGTTTGTAAAGGGTATCAGACTAATAATCTTATGGAGGCCCTTGTTATTCTCTATGCTATGGAAAGAGGTTACTCCCTTGGTTGGCAGAAGATTATTTGTGAATCAAATTCATAGATAGTTGTGAATATGTTGAATGATCAAAGGGTGGAGGGTGCCAGTTGGCAATTGGATTTGCTAGTTAAATAGATTTTGAGGAGGTGTAGTTCTTTGGAATATATCTCCTTTTTTCATATTCCTAGGGAGTGGAACAAAGTGGCTGATTGGTTGGCCAAGTGGGCCTCTGAGCATGTGGATAGGTGGGATGTGGGAGATTGAAGCCTTTTTCCTCCAGAGTATGTGATGGCTTTGGAAAAGGTGATTTCAGAAGACACAAATGTGTAATTTTATCCTTTTGGGATTCCTTGGCAGAATCCTTGTTTCTTGGTTGTTTTTGTATTACTCCTTGATTTTCTAATAAAGCTTTTACCCCTCTTTTTATTTTTAAAAAAAAAAAAAAACTCTTAATTATAATAATATGGCTCTACCACTTGCACAATGACTAAAGACTTATTGCATGATGTGTCTTTAGTTGCCATGTAATTAGTGTAATAATTATTTAGATTAATTAAATAGTTTTAAATTTGCACTTGTGTAACAACTGAAGAAGTGTTTTGCATCATGTCCTTAGTTATTGCACAAGTGAAGCAACAAGTCTTTAGTGAATAATTCATATGATCATATAGGTTGTTGTGAGTATTAAAAAATGAAAGTCTTTAGTTATTGTATAACTAAAGTATATCATGCAACAAATTAAGACTTATTGCATGCTTAGTTGTCATGCTAACAATTATGACAATGGTCAATGAAGTCAAAATGTGATATCCAAATGGATAATAACACTTTATGATGGACTATATGGACTTGTTGCACCTTATAGCAAAAGTTTTTACTTGCCACATAAGTAAAGGTTGTTACACAACAAGTCAAGATTGAGTGTATTCATTACATATATATTTTTAATTGGTATATACTTAATGAAAATTTTCTAAATAAATCTAATTACATGATAAATGGGTTGTGTTACACTACACATTTTCATAATTTAAAAATAAAATTATAACTATATGGTGCCAAAAATCAAATTCCATTATATTGAAGGAAAAAATACATGTGCTAGAAAAATGTCATATCACTATTAAATCCTATTGTGTATTCATTGCTCTTCAAAAAGATAAGAGGGGTAATTGACTATATTTATATTATAAGAATGTTAAGTTGAAGGTAGGTCTTGTAAACAAAGAAGAACAGTGACATGTTCATAATGGATTTAATAAACCATATATGTGATGAGTGTTATGAAAGCTCTCTCTAAGTTCTACAATAACTTCAATATTGAATGAATCTTAAGCAAGAAAATTGAACTTGTGTATAAAGGAGTAGGTAAATAAGAAGTTTTATACCTAGAAGATGTTTTGCTAAATGAATTCCAATAACTAAACACATTATTATTTTTTATGTTCCATTGAAATTTGAGGAAGGAACCAACTTATTGACACTAGAAGGTTACACTAGAGTTGTAAGGTAGCTATGAAGTGTCATGCCCAAAAAAACAACATTTTTTTTTTCTTTTTTGCCATGATTATATAATATAACACACATCGTACACTCCATCAGAATGCATGATATAGAGGAATATTAATTAACTACTTGATGTTTCATTAATGAAATTAGATAGAATCATCCTCTTCATAAAATATTGAACATGTTATAAAGTTGACAATGTGATTAATAAGAGTTAGTTTTTTATTTAATTAGTTTATAAAACTACAATATATTATATGTTTATTATTTCATAGGACATATAAATTTCCCAAATGATGTTAATAATCTCTATAAAAAAAACTAACAAAAAAAAATTATTCTTTAAAAATAATTAAGAAAAATTCTTACTATTCATTGTGTTTGACTTATTTTTTTAACACCTAAATTACGAAGATGGAGTACTAAGAAAAATATTTTGAAGCAAGATTCTTTTTTTTTATGGTTTTTATATCTTTTGTTGATGGGTTAATGATGCTAGATGCAAGGTTTGGGTAAATAAAATTTGTAATTAATACTTTGTAGATGTATTTGTGTTAAGGGGGAATCGTTAAACTACAAGAAAATAACAACCATATATTTGTTAATAAATACATTATGATATTTTCCTCCTTCTAGGTGACAACATTAGAACTAACCCTTAGTAATATAATATAATCATATAATAAGTAATAAGTGGGAAGTTTTAATGGTATATGGCAATAAGTTCATATATTTGTGTTGAAGCTAAAATGAACTTGAAGTAGGTAAAGTAATATAATTTCAAGACTCATCTTCTTATCCTTATTAAGAGGGCTATAAAAACACTTGCCCTACTATTATTAATTTTATTCTCTTAATATGAAATAAAGCAACATTGTTTGTATAATAAAAAGAAGAGAGAACATTAGGTAAAGGTGAAAACATAATATGACAACAGGTCAGGAGTGTATAAGATTGATTTCTTTTGTGGTATCCGATATATCGATGAAATAGGTTGATCCATCTGCACCAAGATCAAAGAGCATGGTGTCAATATTAGGCATGATTGAATCTCCAAGTTTACTTTGGCAAAGCATTCCCATCTCACCAAGCATCAAATTTTCCTTGAAAATTCCCATGTTTTGGTTAAGGAGGATATCTTTTTCAAACGTAAACTCCATGAAGCCATTTCCATCAAAAAACACAATACCAATCTCAATCGGGATGAAGGTTGGCACATAAGTCTTTCTTGGCACCCCCTTTTGAACTCCCTCAACTCTAACCCTCATCCCTAATGTTCCCTTCCCTTCTATCTTTGTTCCTTTCTAGTCCTCCTCTCCCTTCTTCCTCCTTTGGGTCTAGACCCCCCCTTTCTCCCCCCGTCTACCTTCAACCCCCCCCCCCCTCACCACCTCCCTTCTCCCTTCTTTCTCCTTCTTTCTTCTTTTTTGGTCCTTTGTCTCCCTTACCCTCTAGGTGCTCCTTCTGTGTTGCCTCCTTTTTCTTTCGGTTTAGATCTCCCACCTTTTGCTTTCTCTCTCCTTTTATGTTCTTTTTATTTATTTAAATGTTTATCTATCTTTTTCAATTTTTTTCTTTTATTCTTATGCCTTTTTTTGTTTGTTCTCATATTTTTTTCCTTTTAATTTCCTTCCTTATCTATTTTTGTTTATTTAGGATTGTTCTTTTATATTTATTCCTTTTTTTCTTCATTCATGCTCTTATTTATTTTCATTTATTTACTCCTATTTATTTATGCTCTTAATTTTTGTTTATTCTTGCTCTTTAATTTTATTTTTTACTACTCTTGTTGTTCTCTTTTATAATATATATATATAAAAGAATAAATGATTAATTATAATTATATATATATATGTATGTATCTATATATATGTATCTATATATATATTTATTTATCCTTCAATAAAAAATTTAATGTATTTATATTTTGATGCTTAATTTTATCTTTGCTTGTGTTTTTGTCCTTTCCTTTGCTCTTTCATATTTTTTTTCTTTTTTATTTTTATTGTTATTTATTTCTTGTTTGTAATTTATTTTATATTTAACCCTCCTATTTATATTGGTTTTTGTATTTTTTTTAATAAAAGGGGTAAAAAATATATTGAAATCAAGAAGTTAATAAAATAAAGAGATTAGGGATCCAGTAGGCTCCCGAGAAAAGAAAGCACAAGAACACCCAGCCAAGACAAAACCTCCACCCACTCAACAACAATCACCTCAGCTAGCCAAATCATCACTAGAAATAACCCTCTCTAAAATCATGACAACAATCAGGTGATAATTGCCCCCAACTCTCAATCTTCCAATCATCATCATGCTTTGAAGCCCACTTGGAAAAATAATCTACAACCCTATTCCATTTGCATGGGATGTGGGTAAAAGACACCACATCCAGCATAAAGTACATCCACGGAATCTGACGAACAACCAAGGCAAGCTGCCAATTAACATCAGTCAACTTTTTCTTATTCAACAAATTAACAATAATCTATGAGTTAGATTCATAGACAATCTTATGCCAACCCAAAACACAAGCACGCTCAATAGCCCAGCGAATCACCAATCCCTCCATAAATTTATTAGAGTGCTACCTTTTGTGAATGGAGAAAAAGAAAATAGTCGAGCCAGAATAGTCTCTTCTAACTCCACCAATCCTAGCAGGCCTAGGATTACCCCTAGAGGAACCATCAATATTGATCTTCAAAATATCCACTGGATGAGGCTGCCATCTCCCAACCCTTTGAAAATTATTTTTAGCTCACCTACCTCTTCTAATAAAAGCAGAGTCAGAAGTCAAACCTGTAAGCCCAATCTATTCACAATCTCATCATCACTCCTTACCAAAGGATACACCACATCACATTTCGCTTCCACCGTCTCTTGGATCATACCAACAATTATGTGCCAAACTTGTTGAACCAATAGCCTATCCCCATGAAAAATCCTACGATTCCTTTCCAGCCAAATGAAGGTAGGACCAATGCACCATACAATCTGGATGAAAGAAGCCTGAGTAGGAGGTCTTCCCAGACTGCTCTAGAACTCAACAAGGGAAGAATCATGAACACAAGGATGTTTCCAAACACCCCACCAAAAATGCCAAAGCATCATACAAAAAGAACAAAAAAACAAGTGGGAAGAATCCTCCTCACTGCAACCACACATAACACAAACAGAAGGACCCTGAAATCCATGCTTTTGAAGATTATCCCAAGTCAAACATCTATTACAAGCCAAATTCCAAATGAAGCAATTACACTTTGGCCACGAGAACTTGTTCCACACATGTTTCCACCAAGGAACCTCTGCCCCACCAAAATTTTGAGCCAGTAATTCCTGATACCCACTAGCCACAATGAAAGCACCCTTAGGAACTAGACTCTAAGCAAGAATATCCTTATCCCAAAGAGAGTTGCATTGTCTACCAACCAAAATATTTTGAAACTCAACACATTCCTCCTCTAACCAACAACAGGCTAATCACAAGGATCCTTCCACCTGGCCACCTCCATCTACCCAGAGGGATAAGAAATATTAAAATCAATCACCCTTGACCTGCCAGCCTCCAAGAAGCACTAGCAAAGATTTAGAAAATTAGGATACTGGTGCAAAATGGAGGGGAAACCGTCCTAAGAATCAGACCAAAAGAGAGTTGCAACCCCCTATTACATATCCAGAACAATCCCTCCTTGTTCCACATAGCCCCTTTCTTAAGCATTCCCCAAATCATAGAACCTTTCCGCATCAGAGGATAATGGGGAATCTCCTCCTTCAGAACCCCTCAAAGGTATTTATGAGATAAAATCTTGGCCCATATATGATCCTATTCCAAACACCACCTCTAATAAAGCTTTGCAGACAACACTAACCCAGTAAGAGTCAACTTCTGCAATCCAAGACCCCTAAACTGCTTCGGACTACACATAATATCCCACTTCACAAGGCTCCACTTAAAGGAAGACAAGCTACTTGCCCATAAGAATTATCTAGCCAACGAATCCAAATCCTTAACAAATCCAACCAGAGCCACCTGGAGCATACATCTATAAAGGGGAAGCAACTGCACCATTGGTTTAAGCAATTGAACCCATCCAACAAAAGATAGCCATCTATGAGTCCAATGATTAACCCTTGCATGAAACCTATCAAGAATATTTTTCCAAGACTCCTTAGGTAGACTACCAGATGAGATAGGGATGCCAAGATAGGTTAAAGGTAGAGAACCAATCTGAAACCTTAAAATATGAGAAATTCTCTATTGAATGAGCTGCTAAGTATTGAAGAAGAAAATGGAAGATTTATCTTCATTAATCATTTGACTAGAAGCAACAAGATAAGTATCCAAAGCCTTGCACAAATTAGTAGCTTCTTTGACCTTATCCAAACCCATCAAAGCAGTATCATCCATAAATTACAAGTGAGACGGAGGAGGCAAACCATTTCCTCACACCCAACCCTGAATAATACCCAACTCCACATTACGCTTCAACATTCTCCCCAAACCTTCAAGAAGGAGAATAAATAAATAAGGAGAGAGAGGAACCCCTTGATAAAGGCCTCTAGAATCACCGAATAGAGGAGAAGGCTCACCATTTATCAACACTGAAAAGGAAATGGAAGTAACAAAATGTTGGCATTTCAATTCGCACCTGTAGAATGCAAATTAGAAACAAACAACTATGCATAGATAAACTGCTCTTCGAATTAGGAGGGGAAGCTCTCTCTTTGTTGATGTTGTTCAAGAAAGTAAATTAAAACTAATTTTCCTATCTTTTTGTTCAACTAAGAGCACAAGGTTATAAAACTAAAGCGTCATAGTTGAGATTTTCCTTTTTAGAAGTTCAACTACAACTAAACCTACTCTAATGGCGTATCTAACTTCTCAAGTAAACACAAAGCAAGAGAGTTAGAAATGGACAAGGAAGGATTCTCTGACATAAATACTTAAATAAACTTTTCTCCCAACGCGTATCTACTTACTTTCAATGCAAATTGAAATAAAGATCATATAAGCACAACACAATAAACAAAAATTTGAGACATTATATCAGGGAAAAGTAGGAACAAGACTTTATTTCTCAAATCTCAAGAACATAATATTACACAAGACACATGCACTGAACAAGAACTTGCAACTAAAGAGGCTTGCAAACTTTCCCTTACACAAAGTGAACTGACATTGAATAACAACTTGCAGTATTACAAGCTTGCAATTTGTTATCACAATAACCGTTTAGAAAATAATAGGCAAGGTTGCCCTTATTTATATACAAGTAGAGGAGTAGGGAACCCTAAAATATCCTTGCTTTTACAACTAAGACTTTCCAGCATGCAAGCTTCATTTCTAAAACTAAAACAAGATAAACATCTAACCACCTAATAAAACATAAAAACAAGAAATGTCAACTATAACAACTTATTTTTTCTCTTCTTCAAAGAGTGGATAAGAATTGAGATAAGAATAGAAAGAAAGCTTATAGATGACTGCTAATTTAAATATCGTCCACATCCACCAGAGTGCTACTAAAAATAGAATGTTGATTTGCCTTGAAAAAATAGTTTCTCCACAAAAGTTGGAACTTGGGATTTGTAGAAAATCACATGTCGGAGAAACCCAGATGCTCTAAAACTGAAAAAGCTAAATCCATCCTAAAAAAGTGGCCAAAAAGCAGTTTCTAGAAGAGGGAAAAGTTTCTCAATGTTGAAGAGGATGAAAAAAGCAGAGAGACCCATGTGATCAAAAACGGAAAAAGTTGAGTGGTTGTTTTGAAAAAACAGCACCCTAGAAGTTTAGAGCACAAAAAATCGTTCCTCTTTGCTCACTGATCTTGGAACCGCGAAGAACACCGAAAAAGCATGTCAATTGGGTCTTCAAATCTTTGTTGAGAGAAAAGGGAAAATCTTCTTGCTCTAGACACCAACCTGCAAAAATGAATAATGAAAGACAAAAGCTCTCTTAAATAAGTTGAGGTTTGAGAAAATCTGCTTTCTTTTTGCTTTAAAACTTCTTGAAGCCAATCCCGAGCAGGTTCATCAAATGTAGACGTTCAAATGATAAGTGATGAAAACCTTTAAAAAAATTCTAAGGCATTGAACCTTGGGCGCCAATCTTCTCCTAGGGTGCTTTTCCTCTCCATACTTAGCCAATTGTCTTGAAATTTCATCTTTTTGCTTGATTTTGACCTCCATTTGACTTTGATTTCTGGATGCTCAAAGGATCTTGTGAACTGACGGAGTGATCCATCACAGAGCCTAACTAATTTTGAGAAGATTATCCTAGAGGCAACTTTGGATAAAAACATTATTTGACCCTTCAAAAATTTGGGCACCCTGGCTACCTAGTGCACCCATGATCACCAGTGTTAGTCATTTTCCATGATTTTCAAATTTTATAGTTGCTTTCAAACCTTCAAATGATCTTGATATTCTAGGAGTTAGATTGACTCGATCGACTGGCTATTAGATTCATTGGATAACTTGACTAATTCTAAGGGAGGTCTTATGAATGTTGCATCTTCAAAAAAGTTAATGTGAGGCCTCAAATCCTTTGTCGCCCATGATCACCTAAGGTGCCTAAGCTCTCTAGAGTTAGAATATTTTCCCAACTTGTCACTCTCTTTTGTTCTTCTGATGAGTTCATGATTCTGGGAGTTCGGGAGGTCTCATGATCTGGCTAACAACTCCATTACATAGCTTATCTAAATCTAAGGGGGGTGTCTTGGGAGTGATGTCTCCTAAAAGCTACATCTTGGGGGTCAAAATCTTGGGCACCCTTGGCTAGATGGGGCACCCAACTCCTCCAGAGTTAGAATTTATTTTGAGATTTTCAACTTGCTTTTGACTTTTTATATTTTCTTTTTTTTTCCTCTATTCCGCCTTTGATATGCTGCTTCAAATTTGAAGAAGTCATGTTGGAGGTGTTAACTATAAATTTACTCATTCAGGCCTCCAAAATTTTGGGCACCTATCTCCTCCAAGGGTGCCCACCATTACCAAACTTAACCATTTTTTCTTGATTTTCAACCTTTAGATTTGAACCTTCATGTTACAGCTTCAGTTTGATCTGTATTTTTTGATGATTAACAAGTTTGATGATCTGACAAAGACATCCACTACGAAGCTGATAGAATCCTGAAGAGATTGAGCATGTTTGCAAACCCTAATTGCTGGATTAGGTTCTCCAAAAGGTTGGGCAACCCTGGCCACCTAAGGTGCCCAGAGTTCCCATACTTAGATTATTTTTTGATACTAACATGGTTTGCATTCTCTCTCTTGGTTGTGACCTCCCTATTTGACCTCAAATTTTGGATGATTGGTTGATCTGATGACTATGCTATCAGACACACTGCAGAGCTGAGAAGAATCTGAGAAATATTATCTAGGAGCACAAACCCTAATTTCATCATTTGATGCCTTGAAAAGTTGGGCACCTATCTCCTTTTGGGGCATTCATGGCTGGCAGTGTTAGTTTTTATTTTGCAATTTACAACTTTCTCCTTCATTCAACGTGTCTACCTTTACCTCATTTACTGGAGATGAAAAATTTTCTAAGGCATGAGCATCCAAGCACCTAGGCTAAGCTAGGGTGCCTGAAGTTTCCAGACTTAGCCACAGTTTTGCATTTTTCAACTTTCACATCTCCCCTTCTACATTCTTCATTCTATGTGCATGTTCATCATTTCTCATCTTCCGTTCAGTGCTTGAATGTTTGAATCTGACACCTAGTAGTTGACTGACCTCCATTAATGGCCTTGGAGCTCCTAAAAAAGCTTTTGAAAAAGCATAATAGACCCACTAGGGAAAAAGTGATCTTTTGATGATTATAACTGCACCAGCCTGATGAGGAAGTATTTTCGACCAATCAAAATTAGTTTGAATTGTAGAAGCCAAAATTTCTATTTTTAGAAAAAAAATTCCAGCATCTGTTTCGAAAGAAACCCTAAAAAACCCAGAAAAAAGTTATATTTTTAGAAAGTTTCTAAAAATAGAAATTTTCCTAAAATTTAGGGCCGAAAAACTAAGATCTTGGTTTTGTAGACTTGGTCACTCTGAGCAGACCCAGATAGTCAAAATTTGAAAATTTTGAGTTTTTTACCCTCATGCAAGACATGGAAACCCCAATTTTGACAAGACTTTCAACTATTTCTGCAAAATGCCTAAGTGTAGCAAAAATTTTAATTTGGGGTACAACATTTGGCTCTGTCTGGGGACCATGTCAGATACTTATGGCATAGGAGAACCAAAGAATCTTTGTATTTTTAAGCTTGGACCAGTGCCTTATCCATTGGGAATTGGAGTCAGCAACATTTCCTAATCACCTATTGCAAGACTTTCCCTCAGTCACCTATGACAGGACTTCCTAAAATCACCTAATAGTTGGACTTCACTGAAAATCACCTAAAACAAGACACTTAATCACCTAAAACATGACGAGATTATTACAAAAAGGGGAAACACAACATAACGAACACATCACGAAAAGGGAAACACATCAGGAAAATAGAAAGAAAAAATTTACTGAAAAGAATTACTCCACCCCCAGAGGGATGAAGTGTTGTATGTTGTTTCTACATCAAAGGATTCACTTCTCTTCTCATGGGTATCACATGAGACAAATCTTCTTGGATGAAGATTCTCATATCTTCATACATGCAGGTAGAGGCACCTTGACAAAAGTCAAAATATGGCGCAAGGAAGGAAGTAGGTACCATTGAGTCCCCAACCTTATTGTCGTTCATCTTCAGGATGTTGTTGTTGTTAATCTTTGGGATGTCTCTATAGTCAAACTCTTCAAACCAATTGATCACATTTCACACCCACTTTATATAATGTTGTAGATGATGCTTTCTAACTTGGAAATATCCTTTGATTGGTTCATCAATCATCTCCAAACCCCCTTTAACACATAGGAGTTCAATTCCCATGTCTTTGACATTTTTGAGGCCTAACAAAAGCACCTCTTTTTTAGCTTCAATTAATTCCAATTGCAACAACCCTTTAGGGGAGATGATCATTTTCCCTTTTTCTGAACCTATAGCTGAACAACCCCCATCTAAATGCATCATCCATAACTTTGTATCATTTATCAATCTCCTTTCAGAACAAGCAATGTTCTGGTCTTCAATTTCTATCTCTGACAACGTCACATAATTACTAGGACCCGCTCCTTGATATAGAATTTGGGTTGGGGGGTTTGGTATTTTCACCACCATGAACTGGGATTTGGGTTCAAGTTCTATCTTGATTTTTCCTTCCTTCACAGGAATGGTCACAAATGACTAATCTAACTGCATCACACCACCAAGATCTCTACAAAAGCTCTGGCTCAACCACATCCCGTAGTTGGCTGGAATGTCAACCACTATGACATTCATCACTATCTTTTTCTTTGGACAAGCCACCAACCTTAGTTGAGTGTCCTTCAATTTTTTGACCAACGACACCGACTCAGACTAAAGTGAATAGCACTTGTTTTGAGTTTTTGTGCACGGAAATCCCAATGCTTTCATCACTTGTAGAGGCATGACATTGTCTCTAGCTCTTGAATCAATAATGAAATTTCTCAGTTTGAATCCTCCTATATACAAAGATATATAGAAAGGTTTGGGCTTTTCTTGCACTAGCACAAATAATTTGAGCAGTATAGGTTGAATTGAAGCTTCTTTCTTTACATGTATTATTTTGTCTAGCTGCTCAGGATGATCATTAAGGTACTCCAACTGTGAAATCTCAACCTTAGTCTTCATAATGGAGTTTACAATTTTTAGTGTAATTAATTATTTATTACACTAGCATAAGTTAACTTAGGTAATATTTTAAGTCCTAGATTGCATAATTAGATAAATCATTTAATAATGGGGTAATGTCCCCTTCCTTGTTTGTAGGTATAAGATTCCTTCTAGAAGATGAGTTGTCCTTCTAGAACTTATCTCAACATTTAATAATTTCCTAGATAGGGTTCACATGTTGTCACATGTTGTTAGATCATGACACATGGAAACATCTCATGCATCTTAGATTTTCTCTTTTGCCTATATATTCAATGCATTTTGTACATTTGTAATCATGTTATATTCAATTTGGCATCCTTGCATCTTAATGATAGCATGATATTTCTGCCATTTCTCTTTTGTGGAAGTTATTTTGTCTTGCAGGTGATTTTGGGGTGTTTGAGGAGTTCACCTAAACTCCTACATGGTATCAAAGCTTCAGTGCTGCATACTTCTTCCCAGATATGAGGGACTAATCTTGACATGAAATTTTAATTGGATGCAAATAGTTTTTTATTGAAGCCCTTTTTCATTTTTGCTTCAAAAATCTAGCTTCCACTCAGTTGTAGGAAAAACTATTTTTGGGTTTTGTAGCCAAGATTGAAATTTAAACTGGGTATCTTTTATATTTTTGATATCTTGTACGGATCTAGAGAAAACTTCTATACAAAAAATGGCACACGTCATTTTTCTCTTTTGCTAAAGGTTAACAAATTTTCATTTTCTCATTTTCTACTTGCTGGATCAAAAAACAATTTCTAGGTTTTATTTCTAGCATCAAAATATTTATGGGTTTCTATTTTTTTCTACTCATTGCAAATAGATTTTTCAGAAATCAAATTAGAAGTAAACTTGTTTTTGCTAGAAAACCCATTTCCTGCAGGCTAAATTCGGTTTTTTGAAAAATTCATAACTTTTGGCCATGGTGTCGGATTTTTACAAACGAGATATTATTGGAAAGCTAGTTTCGTCATCTACATAGATTTGAGGTCCTTTTTAATCATGGAGGCAGATGTGTACCTTGGTTTGTGCATGCACTCGTTTTTGTTTTTATGCACTAGGTTTGCATTTTCTTTGTAGTTTTTGCATTCTCTCCTTTTACAATCATTGTGTATTGTAATAAATGAACTAATATAAAGTTCCATCAAGGGGGGTTTCTTGCATCTCATCTTCATATTGATGAAAAATCGCATGAGTTGTATCTGGATTTTGTTGTTTCTTTTGGTCTCATCTTGCTCATAGCTGGACACATTTTGGTTCGCATTGGTTCACACTTCAGATTGAGAGCCTATGGTCATTGATCCACATTGGGTCACATCCATCTCAGTTTGAGGGCCATTCATTTTATGGTTAATTTTCTAGAATCTTTATGGTACTTGTTCCCATGGAGCAGTTTTAGTCATAGTTTGGCATTGACATCGAGATACACCAGACTTCCAAATTCTGTCATCAAATCAGTCCCTCTTATGGGGGGCATCTTTTTCATCTATTGTTGCTTCATAAATTCTAGGGTTGATCCAGTATGTGAGTTTTCCAGTGTTCCTTGGCATCGAGTCTATTGTTGCATTATTATGATTCCGCCTGAGTCCTTTAGTGACTCTACTATGGTTTCTAGCAAACATAAGTATCTTTCCTTGCTTGTCAAATTAAGGATTCTAGTGTTACTCCATCAGTGTTCTACCAGTGCTTCTTTGCAGCAGTCATCTCATTTAAGGAGGGTTTTTTTTTCATTGGATTTTCTCCTCTTTCCCTCTCATTGCATTTGTAAATGGGTACCTAATCAGGCCTTTGTTGTCGGGACCCATCATTGCATCTTTGCATCATTTGCATAATAATTTACTTCTCCCTAAGTTGCACTTATTACACTAGCATAAGTTAACTTAGGTAATATTTTAAGTCCTAGGTTGCATTATTAGATAAATCATTTAATAATGGGGTAATGTCCCCTTCCTTGTTTGTAGGGATAAGATTCCTTCTAGAAGATGAGTTGTCCTTCTAGAACTTATCTCAACATTTAATAATTTCCTAGATAGGGTTCACATGTTGTCACATGTTGTTAGATCATGACACATGGCAACATCTCATGCATCTTAGGTTTTCTCTTTTTCCTATATATTCAAGGCATTTTGTATATTTTTAATCATGTTATATTCAATTTGGCATCCTTCCATCTTAATGATAGCATGATATTTCTGCCATTTCTCTCTTGTGGAAGTTATTTTGTCTTGCAGGTGATTCTGGGGTGTTTGAGTAGTTCACCTAAACTCCTACAACAATGTCAAAATTGGTTGGAGATAGGTCTTGAGAAACCACTTTAATATTCTCTTGTTCTCTAGCTCTCCACCTCCTTCTTTTTGTGCTTGCAAGTGCATAGCACCTATAAACATGGGAAAAAAGTGTTTTTTGAGATTTACTGCAAGAGAGTAGTGGCAGAGGTCTTCTTTTTCTTCAATAATAGGTTCACCTTGAAAGTATCCCAAAGTGGAGTCGCCATCGAAGTTGTCTGATTGTGGTAAGACAACATTCGAACTTGGTATAGGGACAAAGCTTGAACTAGGTGCAACATCAACATATCCCATAATTTGATTCATTCTTAACTTCTCGGGACATGTAGAACCGGTATGTTCATCAATATCATGAAAGGAACAAAATACTACATGTGATGCAGCTTCAACTGTTTGTCTTGGTGGAGGTGCTAGCAACCACAGCCTATAATTGTTGTAAGGCTGAAAATCATTTCTCCTTGGATGATACGGCTGCTGAGGTTGGTACTGTTGTTGAGGTTGATATTGTGGTTGTGGTAGTGAAAGCATTTCATTGGCTACCTTTTGTAGCTGTGGATCTGCAGAACTCTGAATTAGAGGTCTGATTGAATCCTTCTTCATCATGCCAGAGGTGATCATGTTGTCCTCCAACTTGATGGCATGTTCTTGCACCTCCATCAATTCTGTATATATTTCCATCTTCAAGAAGAAGGCTATCTCTGATGGAAGAGAATTTATGAAGTAGCTCATCAGAATCTTCGGTGATGGATTAAGTGTAGAAGAAATTCGTACAAGACAATTAAATCTTGCTACAAACTCCCTCATGGGCTCATTGTACTCCATCTTTGAATTTGTAAGTTGGGAAAACAACCAATGACTATCTTCATCAAGCTTGAATCTCATTAAAAATTTCTTGCTCATAGTTTCCCAGCTTGTAATAATGCCCGACTCTAGATGATTGAACTAGTCAGCAACATTTCCCACAAAGAGACACACTGTGATGTCTTCATGTGCCATGTGTAAGATGGCACAGGCCATTGAGAAGGCAAAAAGATGATCATCAAGATGTTGACTCCCGTCACCATGAAACCATGGAAAGTGCTTCCTTGACCCTTTAGATTCAATGATGTTACCCCAAGGTAATGGGGGCGGAAATCTCAGATTCCTACTAGCATTATTGTTGTTATCACCCATTACTTCTAGATGGATCAATCAATAGGGTGCTTGATGGTCATTCTCATGTCATAAAGTGTAAGCTTTCTTGAAGTTTTATGCCTCATGCCCCATGGTGGGCACCATAAAACTATTGCCATTTCAATTTGCACCTCTGGAATGCAAATTAGAAATGGACAGCTATGCATAGATAAACTGCTCTTCGAATTAGGAGGGGAAGCTTCTTCTTTGCTGATGTTCAAGAAAGTAAATTAAAACTAATTTTCCTATCTTTTTGTTCAGCTAAGAGCACAAGGTTATAAAACTCAAGTGTCGTAGCTAAGATTTTTTTGTTTTAGAAGTTCAACTATGACTAAACCTACTCTAATGGTGTTTCTAACTTCTCAAGTAAATGTAGAGCAAGAGAGTTAGAAATGGATAAGGAAGGATTCTCTGACATAAATACTTAAATAAAATTTTTTCCCAACGCAAATCTACTTACGTTCAATGCAAGTTGAAATAAAGATCATATAAGCATAACACAATAAATGGAAATTTGAGACATTATATCAGGGAAAAGTAGGCACAAGACTTTATTTCTCAAATCTCAGGAACATAAGATTACACAAGACACATGCACTGAAAAAGAACTTGCAGCTAAAGAGGCTTGCAAACTTGCTCTTACACAAAGTGAACTGGCATTGAATAACAACTTGCAACATTACAGGCTTGCAATTTGCTATCATAATAACCATTAAGAAAATAATGGGCAAGGTTGCCTTATTTATACACAAGCAGAGGAGTAGGGAAACCTAAAATCTCCTTGCTTTTACAACTAGGACTTGCCAACATGCAAGATTTATTTCTAAAACTAAACAAGATAAATATCTAACCACCTAATAAAGCATAAAAATAGGAAATGCCAACTATAACAACTTGTTTTATTTCTCTTCTTCAAAGAGTGGATAAGAATTGAGACAAGAATAAAAAAAAGCTTCTAGATGATTATTAATTTAAATCTCGTCCACATCCGCCAGAATGCTTGTAAAAATAGAATGTTGATCTTCCTTGAAAAATTAGTTTCTTTGAAAAAATTGGGACCTAGGTTTTGTAGAAAATCACATGCCGAAGAAACCCAGATGCTTAGAAACTAAAAAAACTAAATCCATCTTAAAGCAGCCAAAAAGTAGTTTCTAGAAGAGGAAAAGTTTCTCAATGTTGAAGAGGATGAAAAAAGCGGAGAGACCCATGTGATTAGAAAAAAAAAAAGCTAAGTGGTTGTTTTGAAAAAGCAAGCCTTGGAAGTTTGGAGCACGAAAAAGCGTTCATCTTTGCTCACTGATCTCGGAACCACAAAGAACACTGAAAAACCATGTCATTTGGGTCTTCAAATCTTTGTTGAGAGAAAAGGGAAAATCTTCTTGCTCTAGATGCTAACCTACAAAAATGAATAATGAAAGACAAAAGCTCTCTTAAATAAGTTGAGGTTTGGGAAAATTTCCTTTCTTTTTGCTTTAAAAATTCTTGAAGCCAATCCCGAGCAAGTTCATCGAACGTAGACATTGTTCAAATGCTAAGTGATGAAAACCTTGAAAAAATTTCTAAGGCATTGAGCCTTGGGCACCAATCTTCTCCTAGGGAACTTTTCCTCTCCAGACTTAGCCAATTTTCTTGAAATTTCACCTTTGTGCTTGATTTTGACCTCTATTTGACTTTGATTTTTGGATGCTTGGAGGATCCTGTGAACTGACGGAGTGATCCATCACAGAGCCTGACTAATTTTTAGAAGATTATCCTAGAGGAAACTTTGGATAAAAACATTATTTGACCCTTCAAAAAGTTGGGCACCCCTGGCTACCTGGGGTGCCCATGATCACCAGTGTTAGTCATTTTCCATGATTTTCAAATTTTATAGTTGCTTTCAAACCTTCAGATGATCGTGATATTCTGGGAGTTAGATTGATCGGATTGACTGGATGTCAGATTCGCTGGAGAGCTTGATTGATTCTAAGGGGGGTCTTTTGGATGTTGCATCTTCAGAAAAGTTAATATGAGGCCTCAAATCCTTGGGCGCCCATGATCACCTAGGGCGCCTAAGCTTTCTAGAGTTAGAATATTTTCCCAACTTGTCACTCTCTTTTGTTCTTCTGATGAGTTCATGATTCTAGGAGTTTGAGAGGTCCCATGATCTAGCTGACGGATTTGTTACATAACTTATCTGAATTTGAGGGCAGACTCTTAGGAGTGATGTTTCCTAAAAGCTGCATCTTGGGGGTCAAGAGCTTGGGCGCCCTTGGCTAACTGGGGTGCCCCTGACTAGCTAGGGTGCCCAACTCCTCCAAAGTTAGAATTTATTCTGAGATTTTCAACTTGCTTTTGACTTTTGATATTTGCTTATGTTTCTTCCTCTCTGTTCTACCTTTGATATCTGATGACTGCCAACTTGGATGGACTTACTGATAGTTTTGTTGGAGAGCTGCTTCAAATTTGAAGAAGTAATGCTAGAGGTGTTGGCTGTAAATTCACTCATTCATGCCTCCAAAATTTTGGGTGCTTATCTCCTTCTAGGGCACCTACCATTACCATACTTAACCATTTTTGCTTGATTTTCAACCTTCAGATTTGAACCTTCATGTTTCAGCTTCAATTTGATACGGATTTGTCAATGATTAACAAGTCTAATGATCTGATGAAGACATCCACTGTGAAGTTGACATAATCCTAAAGAGATTGAGCAAGTTTGCAAACCCTAATTGCTAGATTAGGTTCTCCAAAAGGTTGGGCGCACTTGGCCACCTGAGGCGCCCAAAGTTCCCAGACTTAGATTATTTTATGATACTTCCATGGTTTGTATTTTGTCTCTTGGTTGAGACCTCTCTATTTGACCTCAAATTTTGGATGATTGGTTGATCTGATAACTGTGTTTTTTAACACACTACAGAGCTGAGAAGAATCTGAGCAACATTGTCTGGGAGCATAAACCCTAATTTCATCATTTGATGCCTTCAAAAGTTGGGCGCCTATCTCCTTTTGGGGAGCCCATGGCTGGCAAAATTAGTTTTTATTTTGCAATTTACAACTTTCTGCTTCATTCGACGTTTTTTCCTTTTCCTCGCTTGTTGGAGATGAAAAATTTTCTACGGCATGAGCATCCAGGTGCCTAGGCTGAGCTGGGGCGCTTGAAGTATCCAGACTTAGTCACAATTTTGCATTTTTCAACTTTCACAACTCCCCTTCTTTATTCTTCGTTTTGCGTGCACGTTCATCATTTCTCATCTTCTGTTCAGTGCTTGAATGTTTGAATCTGACACCTGGCAGCTGACTGATCTCCATTAATGGCCTTGGAGCTCCTAAAAAAGCTTCTAAAAAAGTAGAATAGACCCACTAGGGAAAAATTGGTCTTCTGACGATTCTGATTGTACTAGCCTGATGAGGAAGTATTTTCGACCAATCAAAATTAGTTTGAACCCTAGAAGCCAAAATTTCTATTTTAGAAAATTTTGCCAGTATTCGTTTTGAAAGAAACTCAAAAAAACCCAGAAAAAAAAAGTTTTATTTTTAGAAAGTTTCTAAAAATAGAAATTTTCCTAAAATTTAGGGCCAAAAAACTGAGATCTGGGTTTTTTAGACATGGTTAGTCTAAGCAGACCCAGATCATCAAATTTTGAAAATTTCAAGTTTTTGACCCTCATGCAAGACATGCAAACACCAATTTTGACCTTTTTTTACAATTTTGACAAGACTTTCATCTATTTATGCAAAATGCCTAAGTGTAGCAAAAATTTTAATTTGGGGTATAACACACGACACATAACCCACTCAACCCACTCCTCAGCAAAACCAAAGGTAATAAGAACTTTCTGCAAGAAATTCCATTTAACTCTATCATAGGCCTTTGCCATATCTAGCTTGATGAACATAGCTTTTTATTTGGAGGACACCATAGAGTGAATAGTTTCAGTAGCAATGGCCACCCCATCCAGGATATGGGTCAAACCTGATTCAGCCCATCCACCCCCTCACATTTTGGAATGAGGGAAAGGAAGGTAGAGTTCAAATCCCTCAGCATCTTCTTATTCCTTTGAGACTCACAAACGAACTCCAATAAGTATAGCTTAATGATATCCCAAAATTCCTGAAAAAATTCAATCGAAAAGCCATCAGGGCTCTAGGCTTTCCCTTTCTTCATCTAAAAGACAGTAGCCTCCAATTCTTCCAGTAAAATGTAGCCCAACAGGTTCTCATTCAACTCCCCAATAACCAAGGAGGGTATACAAGACAAAACATGGTTTTCTTCCGCCAAAACATCTTGAGAATCTTTTCTATATAATGAAACAAAGAACTACGAAGCTTCTCTAGATATATCATGCAAAGAAGATAAATGCTCACTCATATCATTCACAAGAACAAGAATAGAATTACCATGCCTCCTGGATTTCACCGAATTGAATAAGAATGCAGTGTTTTTGTCCCCCTTCTACAACCACTCAACACGATCCTTTTGTTTCCAATAAATCTCCTCACGCAACTCACACTTTTCTAGAGCTTTCAAAGCCCTAAACTCCTCCCTGAGTAAATCCTCTAAAAGGCCCAACTCCCTTATCTCCTGGGTAATGACATCCAAAAGTCAGTTTGAGCTGCAATGTTAGCATGAAAAAAATTTCCAAAACATTGCATGTTCCACCATTTGAGCTGATACTTCACATATTGCAACAATTTGGAAAAAGAATACATAACAATGTCCTAAGTGGGTCTTCCCATCCGCCACCATTCAGCCACATACTCCTGCAAAGAAGGATCTCTTAACCACATAAGATGGAACTCTAAAGAGGGGGACCAAGCAATCTAGGCTAAATTAGCAGATAACTTAATAGGCCAATGATCCAAGCCCTTCCAATCTAGGATCTCAAACCAAGTAGACCACAATCCTCCAATCCAGAAATAAAAGACCAAGAAACGATCAAGTCACTCAGCAATACAATTCTCCAACAACCTCCTATTGTTCCAAGTAAACTAGCCATTTTGGGGCTTGATGTTTCAAGAAAAAAATGTTATCACAGAGTAGGAAAGCAGAGAACTCCAATCTCGCATTGCCACCTTTTTTTTTATCTAACTCAATAATGGCATTAAAATCACTAGCAATAATCCAAGGGAAAAGAGGAGCGAGGCTCTAAATAAAATTGATATGAGACCACAAGTACTACTTACTAGGAAAATCAGTAGGCACATAGATGTTGATAGAAGAATAGTTTCCCCTGTCTCCATGCTTGAAGCAACCACAGAAATAGAAGACTTAGAAGACATGCACTAGAGGGGACAAATCTTCCAAGGGTTCCACAAGCAAGCCACACCCCAGCATTACCATGAGCCCCAATACACTAGCATTCACCCCGCCCCCATAACTTCAGCAACAGACCAACCATACTCTTAACAGCCAACTTAGTCTCCTATAAAAAAAGAACATCAAGAGCATGGATTCTCACCAAATCATGAAAAAAAAATTGTTGAGGGCCACTGTTCAAGCCCCTTACATTCCAAGAGAGGATGATCATTTCAGAGGGTTAGAAAAATGAGAGTCCAAAGTCTAAATAGATCCTAACTCCACCAAAGTCTCCCCCATCATCTTGACTTTCTCTAAGTCCTTTCTCCCAAACTTGGAAGACTTCTCAACAACCCCTTTTTTTTTGTCTTTCTGAAGAAGTCCCAACATAGGAGAAGCCTAAATTCCTTTTACCAAATCAGACCCCATTTTCATCACCGGATTATAGATCTCTCCCTCTCCCATCTTCGCATTTGCAAGAGTCTCAGACCTCCCATAAACCACCAAACTAAGATTTGTGTCTATTTGTAAAGTACCAGCCTCCTAGGAAGTTTGAGTGTTAACTAGAATAATGTTCTCCTAAACCATTTCCAAAACTCCTTGATCCATAACCATAATACTCGGATTCACCTCTTGTTGACTAAGATCATCTAGAACCTCAAATCTGTTAAAGGT
Source organism: Sequoia sempervirens (assembly GCA_007258455.2). NCBI lineage: Eukaryota > Viridiplantae > Streptophyta > Pinopsida > Cupressales > Cupressaceae > Sequoia > Sequoia sempervirens. The sequence continues at coordinate 116,952,112 of VDFB02252616.1, forward strand.
ATCACCTTCCTTTCACTCCTTAAAAGTCCTCTTTTGGCCATGATTCCTATTACAAGCCTTAACAGAAATAAAACCCTCTGCACCTGCAACCTCACCAGGGATTGGAGCCTTTCCTTTGTCAACCATAGGGGGGTTGCAAGGAGACTAAGTATTTTGAGACTCAAAAGGTTTATACCTTGGGCATCTTTGCTGCAAATGACCATATTCATGACATAGGCAACAACAAAAGGGCAATGTCTCATAATATAGATGTTACACCCAAGAATATAAACTGGCACAAATTTATGAAGAATCTAGAAGAGGGTTACTTAAATCAATCTCAACACAAATGCAAGCAAATTTCATTACCTTTATGTCCTGAGTTTTCTAAGAAGGACTTGTTGGTTTCCCCAAAAGTGAAGCAACCCTATGCAAGATTTTATTGTGCAAACATTCAACTAGAAATCTAGGGAGACACATCCACATCAGAACTCGATTCAGGAGCTCCTCTGAAGGATTAAAACCTGCATGTTAGGGTTTAATAAATAAACCAATTTGGTTGTGGAAATAAGGTCCACCCTCAAAAACTCTATTATGATCTTCCATGCAATTGAATGCCACCATGAATTAACTATTTTCCAACAACATTATTTCCATCTCACCTTCAGGAGACCGGGTTCATTGAGCCCACAACTCCAAAAATTGGAGTGATACCCTCATTCCCATGAATTTGCAAATCAAGGAATGCTTTGAGAAATACTCGATATCCTCCGCAATTGATTCTGGTTGAATGACCAACACCAGCCTATCTTTGGTACGTTCCAAGCATCAATTTATCTTCGGTATATGAGAACCACCAGACGGAACAAATCCACCATTGCTTGAATCATTTGAAAACAAATTATTATCAAAAACCATTAATGAACGATTTGGAGAGGATGCTCCAAATGCAACACGAAAAATATAGAGGGGATTTGACCCTCAATGCCTCCCTCAGAGTCATGCTAACAAAAACACAAAGACCTTGCCAGGTCGATCAAGAATAAAAACCCTCACAACATAGGCCCAACAAAGGTTGAACCCAATGAGGTCGATACTCTACCCAAATGAACAAGCAAAGGCAGTGACTGTTTGTAGAAACACATGTAGAAGAGAAAGGATTTCAAAAAATCACTCCTCCACACCAACAAAACCCCACATACCAAAAGGAAGACATGCACAGTAAGAAAACAAATCCCCAAAACACAAAAACTTCCCACCCAACAGGAAAACATAGCCAATGAAGTCAAAGGATAGAGCAAGAATGACATGCAATGAGGGGATGGCCCTCATGCAGGCCACACAACAGTACACAGACTTGACCCAAGCAATGCCATCTGATCTCCCAACACACATGACATTTCACTATCATATTGGTTCTTGTATTTACCCTTGTATTAACTTTTTATTTTTATTTTTGTTTGTTTATTTTCTTGCTTATTCTCATTTTTTTCCTTTATTTTGTTCTATCTTCTTTTAATTTATTTTTGTTCCTTCTTTTATAGGCTTTTTAAGGTTGTTTTTATTTCTTTCTATTTCTCTTATTTTAATGTTTTTTCTTTTGTATCATTTTCTAATCTTTTGCTTTGCTTCTCTTTTATTTGTTTATTTTTTCCTTTTGCTTCTTCATTTTTGTTCTTATTTATTTTCTTATTTTTGCTTTTTCTAATTTTTTAATTTATGCTTGATTGTTTTTCCTTTGTTCTTCTTGTGTTCTTATTTTCTATTTTATTCATTCATTGTTTATGTTCTTTTATATGTCCCCCCTTTTTATTTGTTCTTAATTTTTCCATTTAAGCTCCTTTTCTTGTCCCTTCCTTTTGATGTTCTTGTTTTTTCAATTTAATTGCTTTTGTTTAGTTTCTAATTTCTTTTGAGCTTATCTTATCTTACTATTTCCTTGTTTTTTGCTTCCATTTTTCCTCATAATGGTCTTTATTTTTTAATACTTTAATTTCCTTTTGTTTGTTTATTTCAATTTTTTTTGCTAATTGTCAATTTCTCTTAATTCTTCTTATTTTCTTCTCTCGCACCCCTCCACCCCACCCTTTATTAGGCTCTATTTGCACTCATTTCTTTCTATTGTTCCTCTTCCTGATGATGGATCACTGAGTGTGATCCGAAACGTCTTTCTTTTTTGGCACAAAAACATAGACATTTGAATCCAAAAGCTTACACAAACAATGACAACTATCGCTAAGTTCTACAATAAATTCAATATTGAATTAATCTTAAGTAATAAAATCGAACTTGTGTATAATGGACTAGATAAACAATAAATGTTAAACATATAAGATGATTTACTAAATGAATTCAAATAACTAAACTCATAATCATTATTTATCTTCTGTTGAAATGCAAGGAGGAAGGATCCAACTTATTGGCAATGGAAGGCTACACTAGATTTGTAGGGTAGTTATAAAGCTATCAAAATTCAAAGGCTATGTAGGGTAACAATGGACACCAAAACCAAATACTCCTACCTTTAATGAAATGAACATGTTTAATTGAGTCACCTTAAAGGGCGCTATTTCAAATAATATATTTTTGACATTCAATTTGGAGTGCTTCAAATTTGTATAGTTGTTACCATTTGCACATAGGAATTGGTGGTATGTATGGGTGGTGAAGTGTTGAGATCATACTAATAGTGAGTACGATAACACGTCATATTTGGTAATTTAAAATTATAGGTTTGGCATACATCGACATATATAGTAGAGTTTTCATATCCCAAGAATGAATTGATTTGATGACATTAGATTTGGTTAAATAAATTTATAATTTAATAGCATATTGACATGTACACCTCAAGCATTGTGCCAAGGTGGCATGTTAGTGGCAATAATAGTGGTAGGGAAAAATCATGGTAGAAACATAATTATGTAGCATAGAAAATTATTTGAAATATTGACCATATGATTTGGAGCAAAAGAAAATGGGAAAATGAGAAGAACGAGAAACAAGTGGTGGGTCAAAGCTGCCATTGATTCATAAAATTGATGAGAGTATGTTGGATCAACATGTTAGAACTAAGATTAATTTTTTATTTGAACCTCTTTTCCCAATTGCATACAATAAAGGATTAAGAGGAAGGGGAGAGGTGGGTGTTTCTAAGGTGTAATTGTTACGCCCCATTTCTCAATTCCCATATTACTTTTACCTTTATGAGTAAATATGATGTTAAATGCAAAATCATGACTTTAATATGTTTAATGGATGAATGTAATACATAAATATACATTATAATGTTATTGCTTTAATGCTTTGATGATGCCAATGATATATGATGTAAATGAATTTCATGTTATCGGCTAACTACCTTTATGATGCACTAAGTTGGATGCAGGAAGAATCGGGCCCTCAATGAGGAGAGGGAGAGTATCATCCAAGAGAGGAGTTTGGTTTGGTAACCCCTAATTTACCTACTTGAGCTATCACACACTCACACCCTAGTTAGTCAAGTTAAGTCAAGTTAGTATGGGCTATGTGTTGGTAAGTAAACCTAAGTTCAAAGCTTTTGGTTGATAGGTAAACTATGAGTTCGTTGTTTTGGAACCACCTTGGTCATTTAAACCAAATTGATCTAGAAAGGCAAAACTCTTGTACATGTCAAAGCATTATGTATGGAAATATAGATATATACATAGGTGCAAACATGAATGTAAAAATATGAATGTATATAAAGGCATAGGTAAATACATGTGTATGTAAAAAGTAAAACTTGTATAAGTACTTTTTTGTATATATCATATATAAATGTATTGATATATATGTTAAATACATTAAAATACATATATAGAACATATGTATGTATATGGTCATATATATGTAAAGTCGATAATTAAAAGAGACATACAAAATATATATACATATGATTGTATATATATATATATGTCGAATCTATATATTAATATATATACATTATTTAATTATTATATGCAAATATATATTAAAATATATACTATCGTCTTTAATAGAAAATCGTATATATATCAATATTTTGAAAAATGATTATGTATTATCAATAGGCAATAATATTTATATAATAACACATCTATCTGAATTAATGTATGGATATATATTACATTAGATTTATATATTATATTATACAAATATAAATGTAGCCAAAGCATGACAAAATCTACCACGTTGAAAGGGGAATATAACTGTTTTAAAACAACAAACAAATGATAGCAAAAGCCATGCGCGGGTAAAGAATGAGCAGCAATTAAAGGCTAAGAAAGCCACATGTGAGAGAGAGGTGTGTAAGCCTTAAAGAGCTGAGGTTAATAAATAATGGAGAGACGGGAGTAAAGCGTTGAATGAAGGAGTGTTAAGGCTGAAGTTCACACATGGATAAGTAAAGTTTAACCCAATCACTACGCATACATGTATATAGGCGATGGATTGAGCATAGAGTAGTTGCATTAAAAGCACATAGGTTCACTTTAGAAAGTTAAAACTATAGTATGAGCACCAATTTTGTTGTGCCATTTTAGGTGGAAAAGTGCAAATAGAAGTCAAAGTTGAGAGTTGAAAAAACCACGCTTAATCATATGGAAACATAAGACTTGGTCAAGCCACGAGCTGGCTGAAGATAATGAAGAGGGCGACTTGTTGTGGCAAGCAACCAATAACCACAATGCAAATAAGAAACCTGTAGGACATCATTTCTGCATTTGACTAAGTAAAAGATCTATTGCTGACAGTTTATTGAGGCGAATTAGCTGAGTAGAAGAGGTTGAAGTTGTTGGGATTATTTATGTGTTTGCATTTTATTTATTTGAGAAGCCATTTTGTACTTAGATTGGCTTAGTTGACTCATTTAAAGGAGAAGTTGGTTTTTGCTATTTAGTGGTGATAGATGGAAGGGAAAAGGTGGCAGATTTGAGAACTTAAATTGTAGCATTAAGCTTCTCAATGTTTTGTATAAATAGAGGATAGTCCTTTGGGTTTTGTCATTCGTTCATTTCATTATTCCAATCCATTTTGTTGTAGAATTTTGTGAGCATAAGCTAAGTTCTTGAGTGTTGAGGAGAGGTGAGAGAGAGAGTATTTCATTGAGAAAGTTAGAGGTTTTGCTTGTATAGTTTGAGTGTTTGGAATTAGAGTTAGATTGGTGAGCAAGCTAGAAGTAGAAGGAGCAAAAAATGAAGTTTAGCACCAAGCTTGGAAGGAAAATTCTCATTGGGAGCTATATTCCAAGCAAGCTAGTATTACTTCTCTATTCTTTTATGTTTGATACCATATTTGCTTATGATTGCAAGTATTTGAGGAAAAGATGATTATATGTTATGTTGAGCTTGCTTGCATGAACTTTGAGGATTTCTTATTTTGGTGAAACCTTATTGGTTTATGCTTATATATTTATCCTTTATGTTGAAATTTATTTGGTTGTTTGCTAAAGGGGATAACCATAGAGTATTAGTATAATACCAAGGTTGATATAGACCATATGTGTGTTTACCTGGATCATGTAGTATGGGAAACAATATTGCATTGAAGTGTTATATTGAAATTGTTAGGCTATGATACAAACCATAAAGGTAGTTCATCCTTGATTGGTTACTCATATCTCCTTGAAGGTAGGAGAAAAGTCTATTCCCAAGGTTAGGAAATATATTTGGATATGATTATATTAGTAATAAAAAATAGGGTTGAAAACGTATTTAATTTAATGATATTTATATATATATATATATATATATATGTATATTTCTGATTATGTTGTTATATTATACTTACTCAAGAGTCTATACCTTATTATGGTATTCTAGACTTAAAGAAGAGGACTTTGCATCTCAACAACCTAGAGCCATAATTCAAGGAAACTATGAAGTGTAGAAGCACAAACTCTTGTCCAACTGAAAATGTCCTCCAAATTAGATATGAATTTAGTGTACATTGTAAACATGTGAATATTGGAGTCTTATTAAAAGAAAGGTTTTATGATTGATTATGAATATGGAAACATAGAAACCTTACAGGATAAGTTGGAAAGAACCATTAAAAATGGAGAATAATCAAAAGGGCATGCTGGAGAGAGAAATCACATTAGTTTGATATGCTTATTTGTAGAATTTGATGGTAAAAGTCAAATAGTGATAACTAGAGGGTATTATTATAATATATTATAGGTTATCATAAGTCAAATATTTCATAGCATTAATTGTTATATTGGGGAAAATGGTAAATATAGAAGTAACATGTTAGAATGTCATTTTGTGATGTTATGTAAACTCGTATAGGGAATGAGGTTCAATCCTAAGATTAGGATAAATTGAGGTTGGGAGTAACCTAAATGGTCATTTAGATCACTTGAGAATGCATTATCCTTTGGGATGAAATCATGTTATGGAATTAAACTTGTTAAGAGTTAGTATGGTCATATTACTTACCAAATTGAGCAATAGGGTGGGTGAACATACAACATCCACTTCATAGAGGTGAGACACCACTCCTTAAAAAGTGAGTTTGAACATAATGATCAAATATTTATCCAAAGTAGTGTAAGTTGTCATTGATTACACTATCAATTCATTGTGGGCCGGGGTTGCATTACTAGGCTGGTAATTGTCATGCATGTAGGCAAGTATCCACTTATGGTAAGCTCTAGATATGTAGGACACAACACCAAGCTCAGGTGGGCTATTATCATTTATGAGAGATACCAGACCAAACTCTTCATTGAAGGGTAGGGCCATCTTAGCGGTATGGTGGGTGTGAGGGACTGCAGTTAGTTCATGGTTGATGGTTGGTGAAAAAGTGCTTGTGTGATGCTCTCCCTCATGTAGTAGGCAGTCAAAATTTGAGGATGTATGCTAGCAAGGACATCTAGACAATTTATAATTTATTCCATTAAGCTATTGAGAGCTATGCATGTAATCATGATCTTATATCTTATGAAAATGTATATGAATATGTAATCATTACTTGGAAATATGTAATGTACTTTACAAAAATGCAATGGAAATTTGAAATGGGATTATTTCGAATATGCATCTTTTATTATTGAAGTGCAATAGGATTTTGCAATGGGTTTATTTCAAATGTGTGTATTTATTATTGAAATGGAAATTATGGAAAAAATTTATTGCTATGTATTGGAGAATTCACATATGGGATAAACTTAGGTTAAAACATAGGGTAAAACATTAGGCTTATTACAGTAATATTTTTTAGAATTAAGTGTTTTTGAAGATTTTCGAAGATATCTATCACATTATCTTCAGCTTTGTCTTTAGTTACACCTTTCCAACTCATTAAACATTCTCTAAATACCATCACAAGAAAGTTGGATTTAAATATTCATCAATTATTCCATCAAATGGACATTCTTCTTACTTATTACAATAATTAATTAGTACAAACTCTACCCTTTATCCTTGTCTTATTTTTCATATTTTTCTATTAAAGGAATTTCCACCATAGATAAATTGACTTATATGCATTCAATGAACTCACATTTGCATCAAGGAACTTTGATTTCATAGGAAGAGTGTAAGAAATATGAAGCATATTAATGTTTGGGTAAATTCTATGTGGTATAGAACAATTTCTTAGAAATTGTAAAGGGTGAAAAAGTTAACTTCTATAAAGGATATATTCCTTGATAGTTAATCTCACTCTTTACACTAGGATAACCAATGGTTTAAGATTACCTACATCTACTTTGGTAATCCATTTTATAGAGATTTAATTATAAATGGAAAAGTAAAAGGGTCTAGCTAAAATGTTTGATGAAAACAACAAATGGTGAATAAATATGTTTCAATAGAAAAATAATTACTTTTTAAAAACAAAAATGAATACTACAAGCAATGAGGAACTTGGGATTAAAATTTGGAAGTCTCAACCTAGGACACTAGCGCAAGATGAGGACATCCCCATGATGCGCTATCATCTAGTTTGAAAACAAAACAAAATGTACAACCAAGTATGGAATATTCACCTTTATGCACAACACACAAAAATAAAATCTTGGAATAAAAGGAAACTATAATATCTAAGAAAAACATGACAAAGTCTATTTAAGTATGAAAGTAAAATGAATAATTTAGAAAAGATATCACTAGATGAAGTTGCTTATTTCTCCAGCAAAACCTATGATAAAAAGAGAAGAAAAAATTATAAAAAATATGGATATTAAGGGGCTTGCCTTAGTCAAACCCTTGTCGTGGTATTTCTACCTCCATGAACAACTTGGATTTTTTATATACTTTGAAATAAAAAATAACAATAGTTGAGATAGAATCAATCCTAATTTTTCTATGCAAGTACTTAGGATTATGAACTATGATAAAATAAGGATAATAATGAGAGAAAGGGAACAATATAATCAAGAATAGAGTCACCTAGAGCTTTCAAAAATCCTCAAGAAGATCAATGCTACATTTATTCAACTATTGTCATAATCCCATGAAGATTCTTGCTTGAAAATAAAGTAGAGATCACATGCAAAATGACTAGAATTATGTAGCTTGTTGGTTTTTATTCACAAATTAGAGCTTCAAGAAAAATTACCAAGTGATAGAATGAGAATCTAAATAAAAAATTGGAAGAAAAAAAGGCAAGTTAGAAGTTAGGAAGCAATTCATATTCACATGTAGGTTTGTTACTCTATTGACTGTCAATGAGATCGGGAGAAAGCAATGCTTAAACGACCATAGAATTCATGATTTTTTTTAATGAGATGCTAGAGCATTGCATGGATGTACGCACATTGTGCTACCATATGAGAAATTTTGGACTCAAATATCTCAAATCATCACAAAAATATGAGAAATATAAAACCAAAGTGCTAACATTTTATAGTGTGAAACTTGCAAGGGTATGCAATTTTTTATTTTTCCCCCACCTTAGTAGGAATATGATTTATACTAAATATGCATGGTAAAATAAATGTAGAAAGTATGAAATATACTTAAGGATAGTGTAGAATATGTAAATTCTTCAAATAATGTGAATATTCCTTAAAATGAATACTTGTAAAACAACCAAAATATCCTACTCAAGACACAAACACTATGCAAGACTCTACATTTTTTTAGCTAAATTATATACTAACTAGAAAATATATCATATACACAAGAAAAAAATATATAAAAAATTATATACAACAAATATACAATAATAGGCACTCAAAAAGAGAGAAGAGAAAAGGAGCATTAAGAAGATGTATAAAAGGGGTATTTTCTAGTGATGTATTGCTAGGAGGAATGTCGAGTATGACTTGCAAGTTGTGTTATGCTAGAGTCCATACAATGCTTTTGATTAACCATGGACACTACAAGTTGTGTTGTAGGATGACCCTAAAGAGGTAGAACAAATGTGGATCTATAGGCTAGCAAGTTGCATTATGCTAGGTGGCTCATATGCTACCAACATTATTGAGAGTGCAAAGATAACCAACACTTTAGAGAACACGAAAGTGAGGTGTGATCAATGAGATATCCCCCTTAAAATAATTGCATGATGCAAATAATGCAAGTTATTTCAAGGAAAAAGAGGGGAAAGAAAGGGATGCTTAAACACATAAGACACCTACAAGGATGTTGTAATCATGAAACACATAATATTATGCTCATGGTATGACATCAAACAATATAGGGATGTCACATAAAAATATACATCACTTGAAACACACATATTAAGTGATCACAACCCTAGTGTCAGTATAGATACAATAATAATTATAATTATGTACATCATAAGAGGAAGAATGTATGCCATTACCTCCCAATCCTTTTGGAACGACAAGTACAAAGGAAGAAGTATACATGTAAAAATAAATGAAATTTTTGGGTCAACATGGAAGAGGCCTAAATGCCTCAGCCCTTTGCATCATCCCAAATTTGAAAAGCAATATGGAAAAAGTAGAAGAATAAAGATACAAATAAAATAATTGATAATATTTTCATTTTCCTTGTATCCATGTATCTACAAGGGTTGCATGGGTCCTCTGGGAGAGTTTGACAGATAAAAATAAGTATACATATTGGGTTCACAACACAAACATGAAAATAACTATATCCTAATGCCATGAAGGTAATACTCTAAAAAAATCATCAAACATGACATCATCCTCCCAATCTTGATCATATGGGGAAGGAGGATGAGCTTGTAGAGGAAGAATTGTTAGGGTAGTACTAGGCATCTCACCTGTTGCAATAACTAAGGAATTAATTGCAAGTTTAGTGTCTTCTTGAACATCCTACAAGGCAAGTGTCAATGACCTTGTTAAGATCAATGGTGAAACATTCATTAAGGAATCGAGCAAACACCCCTTGGGAGAGGAGACAGGTGAGTCATTGTTAGGGTAAGTAACAAGAGGAATATCACTACTTACATCCTCAACAAGAGAAAGAATAGAAGCGGAAGAAGGTTGAACTTCCTCTATGAGAAGAATCGGTGTAGAAATGTTTGTTGGTGGTAGAGAAGGTGGATTAATCTTTTATTTGTGGTATGGTAGAGTAGGGTAATGTTCAAGTTTTCTTGTAGGAGTTAGGTGAGGAATATCAATATAAATGGTGGCAAGATAGAGAATGTCAAGAAATACTTAGTGGAATGTGCCCTAAAAATGAACAAGGGAAGCAAGGGTGGCATTGGAGATCACACTTGTTTTGAGCATGTCCAGTGGCCCTAAGAAGGGTGGAATATCAGGAAGCTCAAAGATGATGGGATGATCCATCAAAGGTGCAAATACAATTTTCACCCTTTTAGACTGAGGCTCATCTATGTCTCAATGAGGGGCAAAAAGGGAAACAATAGGAGTAGGAGGGGGAGAATGAGGATATGGAGGAATGATGATATTAGGTAGTGGTTACATGGGAGGAATATTCTCAGTATCAAGCATCTATATATCAACTTTCTCTCTAGTCATGACATGTTAATGACACTTACATCCTCACACATGTTGGTTTTAACAATGGACAGATTTATATTAAGCTATAGGATGAGGGGAGGATCTCTTTCTCCAATTATTTTATGATCTCATATGTGGAATGAGAGGAGGAACAATCTAAGAAAGCAAAGGTCTATATACCTAGGGTGTATGTAGTGAAACCCACAATATGGGTGCATTTTCTCTTTCTATTGAATGGCCAAGTAGAGGAATTGAATGCACCACTAGAGGGTGAAGTGCAATGGATGCATGGAAATTTTCCCATATCATGAGTTACTTTACCTTTTCTACTGAAGGGGTAGGTTTAGGAATAATAGGAAAAATGAGGGGATAAAAATCTTGAGGAGAATATTTATGTAGCAAGTGTGTCTTTCCTCTTTTTTTCCATATAGGTAGGTGGAGGAATAAGAGGCGCCATTAATTTTTATGAGACCAAGGAGGGAATGGTAGGTTGTTCTAATGAAGATTACTTTTTGTTAGCTATCATGGGGGTATGCATAAGTACAAGAACAAGTTGTGACAATTGGGGGATCAAAAGGGATGCAACTATAGAGGAAGAAGAAAAAAGTGCAGAAGAAGGGGAGTGTCGATAACTTGCCTTGAAATTTTTATAATATTTAAATAAGATGCTAATGCAAGGTCTTAAAGGTTCTAAGGATGAAGGATAAAAATAATTTAGAGAAAATCCTTCACAAAACATAAGTGGCTTGTATCTAATATGTTAGATAGTATGCACTATGTCATCATGCAAAAACTTAAGGCACTTGTACACAACCAAAGCAACTAATTTCATGGAAGTAAGTGATTGGATGAAAATTTTCACATGGAAACAATCAAAGGTAGGAATGATAAAGAAAGGGGTATCCAACCACTTGGGTCCAACTTGGACTAACAAAGTGATAAAACCCAAGGTAGGAAGAGAGAGGCTTTAATGTTTTTGTATGAATACTTTCAATTCCTTGTAATTTTCTTGATATGGTTCATTGACATAAAGGGTTTCCTGTATAACAAAATTAACCCTATTGGCATGGTCAACAAGAACCCCATTGATGATTCTCTTTCTAAATTGAGAAAGTGTATAGGGGGTCATCCTTTATGCTAGTAGGCACATTAGCGGAAGAAAAGGATATGATAAGGTTAGGAATTTTGCACACCTGATATGAGTGGGGGAGAGTATCTGCCATACCTACCATATCAATGATGAAGGATGGAGGCTTAACAACTAGAGACTTTAGTGCCTAGGAAGAAGAATCAAAACTAATGAACTTTGTAGAATGTTTGGGAAATGGATCTATGTAGATTTGTAAGTTCTAGTCAGGATTCAAAATAGAATTATTTGACTTATCATAACCATTTAAGAGCTATATGGTACTTGAATCGATTAGGTCTTGGAATAAATCTCTACAATGCATACATTGTTCAATATGATGTTTTGAAACTCAATTGGATTTATATAAAGCTTTTGGATATATGAAGTAGGAAGAGATTATTTAGTTGGAAGCAGATGAATATATGGTAATTTAATTAAATTATTTTTTATTTTTTTACATTATGCTATGGAGAGACTCAAACAATTTCATAAATTGTTTATGGATTTGAGACACTACAACAAGAATATCAAGTGTTTGAGGATTGTTTACCATATATTGAAATTGTTTTGATAATATATTTTATTTTTAAAATTTTGATGGTTAGAAGAGGAACCGCTAGGGGTGTCAAAGGGAGTTGATGACGTAGAGCCCCTATATTGACTCACCGACCATTGATAATTGTGCATGACAATAGAAAGATGTGCAAAATAATTATATTTCATCAATAGAATTTTGTATCATAGTAAAGGCTATAGATTATTGATGAACACATGTACATAAAAATACAATACTACATAAGGAATCTATGAGAAGAGAGATTGGTATAAAAAACTAAAATCGAATACTTTTCTATTTTTCTCTTGCTTGTAGTGGACAAGATTAGTGAATGTGACCTATGATCTAATGTTTGACTGGAAATGCTATAAGAATTAATTTATTAATTATTTAGAAGTGTTTATTGAGTTTTTAGGGAGGGAGAAAAACCACTCCAATTTTGTGTCTTTTGATTATTGTGGAATTTTTTTTGCTAGTAGTGCATCTTAGAAAATAAAATCATTACATAATACAATGAAAGCAAAGACGTGTGTGAGGGTCTCCTTTATTGTTATAATTCTCAAATCTTGGCACCTCAAACCCCATGGGAAAAGGAGTAGCAATAATTTGTAATGATAATGGACTCCTTTAATAATACAAGGGAATAAGGGGTTGAGTGGAAGTGGTAGCAATAAAAGCAAGTTGGTGTTGCATCTCACCAACATTTTGCATGAGTAGATTTTATTACAAGATTTACAATGTCTATGAAAGTGGTGGACGTACAAAAAAGTTGATGAAAGAAAACTAGACCCAAGGGGAAATGAGGTGTGAAAATTCATATTATAGAAGCTAGAATTCAAATTGGTATAAGGTAGAATAACTATAGGTATAAGTGTAGTAGTTACCATATGCATGGTTGGAACTAACGTTGATGTAAAAAGCTATGTGCTAGCGATGTTGGAGTGAGAGTTGTGAGTATTTGTGAATATTGAAGTATAGGTCAAGACATTGTCATGGATAATGTGTGATAGGCCTATAAGGAAATCTAGTCCCTTGGACCAATTACTTAGAATATATCTCATAATACTAAGGACATGCACTACTTCAAAGAGGTACCTTAGCATAAAAGTCTTGAAATATGTACAAGTATTGATCTATATTTTTAACTAAGAATTAGAGGCTTGTAGGGCAGCGTCGTGATCGAACCCAACATCCATACAAGGAGAAGTGGTGGATGGGGAGAGTGGTTGTGTTGTTATTCCATGAGGGGATGTAGGTATCCCTATACTAAAGTGCCCATGCACGTGAAATCAAGAGCAGTGTGAATAGGGGTTGTGAAGCGATGTGAGTGACATATGTTATATGTTATAAGGCTTCTTTGAACTATGTTGCTTGGTAGAGATATTGGGTTATAAAACTTAAAAAAAAATTACCACTCATAGTATGAAACTCTAACATAAATAACGAGGAAAATATCTTTTAGTGCTTTTAGTTTTTTGTTTTTTTCTAAGTAAAAGGTTTTGTGTGAAGTGGTCACCAAAATGTAAAGGGTGAAAATGTTAATTCTATAAAAGAGATATTCCTTAAGAGTTAACCTCATTCTTTACACTAGGATAAACCAAAAGTTTAAGTTTACCTAAATCTACTTTGGTTATCCATTTTCTAGAGATTTAATTTTGAGTAGAAAAGTATAAGTATCTAGTTAACTAAACTTCTCAAGGAAACAAACCAGTGAAGAAATATGTTTATAGAAAAATGATTTTTTTAATGACACAAATGAAGATTACAAGCAACGAGGAACTTGTGATTAAAATCTAAAATTCTTGGCCTAAGACACCAACATAAAATGAGGATGTTCAAATGATGTGTTGTCATCCATTCTAGAGACAAAATAAAATATATGATTTGTATGAAATAGTCACTTGTATGCACATCACACAAAAAAGTCTTGAAATAAAAAGAAACTTCAATTTCTAAGAAAACACTTGATGAATTAAAATAGATTGTAAATATGAAATACAAAGTTGGAAAAGATATCGTGCTAGATGAAGTTGCTTCTTTCTCCAACAAAACCTGCAATGAAAAGATAAGGGAAAAGAAAAATTTTTGTAGCTATTAAGGGGCTTTCCTTAATCAAACCCTCATCTTGGTATGTTTGCCTCCATAAATAGCCTAGATTTTTATATGCTTCAAAATAAAATAAAAAAGTATTTTTTTTAATTGAAATGAGTATAGTTGAGATAGAAATACCTCAATTAAATGTGATCATATTAAATGTACTATGATAGCACTTAGGATTCATAGAATATGATAAAATAAGGATATTAACAAGAGAAAGGGAACAATATAATCAAGAATAAAGTCACCTAAAACTTTCAAAAAGCCTCAATAAGATCAATGGTGCATTTCTCTGACTATTTCCATAATCCCAAGAAGATTTTTGCTTGAAAATGAAGTAGACATCACATACAAAATGACTGGCATAAATGTGTAGCTTTCTGGCTTTTCTTCACAAGTTAGAGTTGTTAGAGAAATAGGTTAATTACTTAATTAATTTAATCATATTGATTAATTAATTAACTCACATTTTACTTTATTTTCACTTAAGCTAAACTTGGGCTCTTTAATAATTACTTTATTAAATCCTAGGGTTCACTTTAGGGTTTTGATCTCCTTTCTTAAGGATTGATCTCTTTGTAATGATTCAATTCTTGTTTATGCAATTTAACTCTCTTGGTTTGCAAAGAAATATCTTTGTGTTGTTTGAATCTCTTCTACATGACAGGTTATTTTGCTTGCAGGTGATCATTGGGTTTTGTGAGGTTGGCTTTTACAACTTCAACATGGTATCAGAGCTTCATATTTGTAGCTTCCTTTTTGTCTTTTGAGGGATTTAAGCCCTAAAAGAGTATTTTTCTTGCATCTTGAGTCAATTTGGACCTCACCATTGTGTCCAAGAGGTTTGAAATAGTCAATATTGACCTTTGTTTCATCAATTTTGGTTATATAACACCCGATCTGCAAGGTTTTGAAGTTTATGAGGGTTTCTAGATCCAAAGCATACTTGCAATTTTGGAGTTTTTTTAGCCCAAATGAACCTCACCATCGCATTTAGAGCACCCAAAAACCCCAAAAGCAACTGTCAAATCGTTGAAATTAGACACAGTGACTTTGAGAGACAATTTTTTTCATTTTTGGGTTGTAGGGCTTGGTATGACACAAAAAAAAAGTGTTAATGGGCATCGTTGTTAGTTAACCGCTAGCAATTAATGCTAGATTAACCACCAGACTTAACCACTAAACCCTTTTTGGAGCATTTTTGGTATTTTGGCCATAACATTTGCATCCGAAATTAGATTTTCAAAAACAAAATATCGTTGAAAAGCTAGTTTTGAGACTAATCCAGTGGTGCAGATGATTTTTCTTGATTTTGAATTTTTACTGCATTTATTTCCAGTCACAGTCAAATCTTTATTTTTGGGCTTTTGGGGGCATAAATTTTCATACAGACTTTTTTTTTCAAAAACGAATAGGCGTTAGAAAGGTCTTCTAGTGCTCTTTCTAGATCTGTAGATTTTTTTCATCAATAAATTTACTAGGTATATTTTATTCAATTTTTTGTGTTTTCACATTCTAGTGAATTACTTGTGTGGGAGTAAATGGTGACTCTCAACACCGCCAAGAACTGTTGCAACCAAAACCACTTCCACAAGAGAGATAATGGCAAGAAAGCTTCCTTCATAATGCAAGATTGATTAATGGTTGAATATGCTTCAATTGAATTGATTGATACAAATGTACATGAGATGCCTTCCTTATAAAGGCAAGGTTGGGAGATAGGATTAGACAAGATAATGACAAGTGTCTTAATCCTATGACATGAGACAACCAACAACCTAATCACCTAGGAAATGATGCATTAGCTAGATAAGATAAGTTCTAGATGAGTCAACTAAGACTTCTAGAAAGAATCTTATATCCTAAGTAAACTTAACATGTGAATATGTCCCCTAATTACCTAGTGAGTGAAATAGCTAGGTACATGAAATTTATTCACACCAACAACTTGGACATCTTAGCTCTTGGAAACTTCTTGTTTGTGTGGGATGGCTTCTTTTTTACTGTTCTACATGTATTTCCAGTCTTGTTTCTTTTTTTGACATTATGAGCTTCCATTGTAAGCACTTATGATTTTGTAAACGCACTGAGATAAAGTGCCTCTTTATTGCACCTATATTATGGGATCTTGCACATCACTTTGTGCCTTATTGCACTCACACTATGATATAAAGTGCCATGGGGGTTGATGTTTTCCTTTATTTTGCCTTCATACCTTTCTCATGCATGTGTGCCTTTGGTTTGCACACCTTTTATATTTGCTTGTACTTTCATGTCTACACATTCAAATGTTCTTGGTTCTTTATCATGCACTACATTCAGACATTTAGTTTCAGTGTACCTTTCATACCTCTCCCTTGTCAGCATTATGGAGGGGTTTCTACTGTTGGTGATATTGCTTCTTTGGTTTCATTGGAGTGAGATATGTATTCAGTGTTTGTTCCTATGTACTTTTGGATATAGAGTACATCAATGACTAATTACTTGTATTTCATTGAGATGGATCACTTACCATATGGAAACTCTTGCATTTAGGAGGTGACCTTCCATTTTCACTTGATCAATTCTTCAGACTATTAGTACTTGTGCCATCTGTATCTTTAAGTTCTTGATGTTTGCCTTAGTCTACCATTGGATTCGAGTAGTGTCATTGGGGGCACTCATACATATTCTTGTCTTCTTGATCCTGATCATCATATTTTTTAGTGAAGGTTCTTCTTTCAACATTTCAACAATCATTCTATGACAGTGTTTGCAACTTCTTCATTCTTCAGTGGTGTTTTTCATATTCATCTTTTGTTCCTATCTTTTGGGACAATTTCACTCTTGTTGGAAGCTTTTTCAGTCCTTCACTCTTGTTTGGAGGCTTCTTTAGTCCTTCACTTGTTCCTATTCTTTTTGGGACATTCTTGTTTGGAAGCTTCTTAGTCCTTCACATGAATTTATCTCTTTTGGAGAGGAGTTTTTCCCACAAGGTTTTCTCCTTTTCTCCTATTGTGAGAGATCTCTTACATTTGTACATGGGTACCTCATCAAGCCTAGTTGTCGAGACCCATCTTTGCTTTCATGCATTTTGTCCTTATTTTTTTAGCTCCTCCCTAAGTTCATCTTAAGGGGGGGTGTTAGACTAATAGGTTAATTACTTAATTAATTTAATCATATGGATTAATTAATTAAGTCACCTTTTACTTAATTTTCACTTAAGCTAAACTTAGGCCCTTTAATCATTACTTTATTAAATCCTAGGGTTTACTTTAGGGTTTTGATCTCCTTTCTTAAGGATTGATCTCTTTGTAATTATTCACTTCTTGTTTATGTAATTTTATTCTCTTGGTTTGCAGAGCAATATCTTTGTGTTGTTTAAATATCTTCTATGTGACAAGTTATTTTTCTTGTAGGTGATCACTAGGTTTTGTGAGGTTGGCTTTTACAACTTAAACAAGAGCTTCAATAAATTTTTCTAAGTAATGGAATGAGAATCAAAATCCAAAAGCGAAAGACAAAAAGGTAAGTTAGAAATCGAGGAGTGGTTTAGATTTGCATGCAAATTTGTTACTTTCCTAACTAGCAGTGAGACTAGGGGAAAGTAACACTCAGATGACCACTACATTCATGAATTTTTATGGGATACTAGCACATCACAGAGAAGTCCATGCATTGCACTTCCGTTTAGAGAAATTTAGATTCAAAAATCGTAGATCATCAAAAAAATATGAGAAATACATAACCAAAGTGCTAACAACTTTTACATTTAAGATAATTTCTATCAAGATGCTAAAGTGAGGGCACAATATAGTGCAAAATGCAAGGGTATGCAATTTTTGACACTATAGAAATATAAAAACCTTGTTTCAATTTATTATCAATTATTTAGAGTCAAAAAATTTATCTATGAAATCAATTTGGGAAAATTTGTATACATAGTTTGGCGAGGAGATCACGTGTGTTAGAGTAATCATGCATTAGCTAATAATTAATTAATCTTTAATTGATTATTAGTCTAGTTTATTTTATGCACTTAAGCTAAACATGTGAGTGTTTTTATTCTTTTATTAGTTGAGCTATTATTATATCATTTTGTCTCATTGCATGAGATGTTGACACTTGTCATGATCTAATCCCTTTATTATTTAGGGTTTCTCTTATAAAGCACTCATCCTTCATTCTATTATCAAACTAGATCTCCTTGAACTCCTTGGAGATTCAAGGAAGCTTTTCATTATGTAAGTGTTTCTTGTTGAGGAATAACAAATCTTTATTTTGTAGATCTCTTTTGTGAAAGGTGTCTTTGTTTGCTGTTTGATCTTGTGTCTTGTGTTTATTCACAATTCTAACAACTTGTATCTTTTATTTGTTTCATGGTTATTATTTGGTTTAAATTTTGTTGTTATTTATTTACAAGATAACACAATACTTTGTAGATAGACGCCAAATAATCATAATAGTTTTGAATGGTGTTGGAAATATTTAATGATTTACAATGGGCTTCTAGTATTGGACATAGTTTTTAAACCATTCAAAAGAACAAGATGGAGCATTCTAGACTTATCAATTCTATAAATTGTTTCACCAAAGTAAGATGGATTTGCATACTAAATTAAACATTTATATGTTTAATTGTCAATTGAGCCATATTATCTTGTTTCTAAAAAGGATTTAAAAAGCACATGATGATTTTACTTGTTAATCATGGTTCATTTGTGCATTATTATTTATTCTTAGTTATTTAAATTTTACAATTCTCTTTTGAGTTCTCATAATGCTATTTGGGTTATCAAATACAAAGTAGCTATTACATCAGTCATTATTTAGTTTTTGATTTCAAAGTCAAGGCCATCCTATATTTGTCTTTATTTTCAACATTGTTCTTTTTATATTAGAATATAATTACTTCTCATTTAATTAAATACTTGTTAACTAGATCATATCAACCATGTTCAATGCCTCAAGAAATGGACACAAGCTTCAACAACTTAGCAAGGGTATAGATGATGTGCTCAAGATGCTATTTTCAGAACAATGTACATTACATTGAAATCATCCTACATATGCAAGGATAGAGTTGATGTTGAACCACATTTGTGACTTACATTGCACACCTTTATGTGGAAGAAATTTGGCCATGCATCGTTATAATTATTTATCACCTCATCTCATAAGGAATTGTTGAAGTCATAGGGTTTTACTTACTTGGAATTAATTTCAAATGATGGTAATTGAGCTTTAGAAGATTAAGTGTTGCTGGCCCATGTTAGTAACTTGTGAAGGTTTAACCAACATAGAGTAAATTGGAGGTAAAATTAATGGTGCATGTTTTTTCTTTCTTATTTCTAAAATGAGGCTCTTGCATGTTTGCTCTCTCATTGTGGTAGGTAGAGAAATAAATAATTTATTGCTTGTGTCTATGTTGAGGATGAAATTAATCAACATTAAAAATGTAAAAAACTGAAAACATTTGAGATATTGATGAACACTATAACTCATAAATTTACATATGCATCATCAATTAAGATATAGATTTTAATTTGACTTGTTTTTCCTTAAAATAATGAATACTAGCACTTGCACTGAAAGGAGACGCAATGATTATGCTAATTGTTTTTTATATTTGTGTCAATGAAATTAAAATTAATTTTTTGAGTTATATGTTGCTTGAAGCATGTTCCAAAATTTTTGTTAGTTCTTAATTTAACATGTAAATATTTTATGACACTATTATAAATAAAATTATTTGAGTTAAATTTAAGTATGTTTACATTACAAATCTTAGAAAAAAATTATTTTATATATATAGATGAGCATTGAGAATTTAATGACATTCTACATTATAGTTCATGTAATGTTTCGACACTTAAAAAAATTTACGATAATAAAAAAATCATGTAGAACATATTTAATATCAAGTCTCTCTATGCTCTATTTTGATGACAGGTTTGTACATGGGGTTGGGCATTAGGGCAGATCAAGTGCAATTGCCCTCCAGTGGGTGGGTGGAAGTGAAATTAGCTTACATGGTCAAATTATTGAAAGTTTTTCTCATTAAGAACAATTATGAAGAGATAAATATCAAAATGGTCATAAGTTTTTGGAAAATAAAGGGATTGAGTTAGAGAGTACATGTTTGTGCATTTTTTTTGCAATTCTAATTATATGTGATTAGATTAAACAATTAATAATCAGTGTTAAATAAGGAATGAAATAAAGTTAGATAAATCTAGATTTTTTTCTAAAAGAAATTAAGTATTAAATGCAAGTGAAGAAAGAATGTTGGCGTCAAATTAACAAAAAATATTGCAAATAGAAACATAATGCTTCCATTTAGTTGGAAAATCAATATCTATCTAACTTTTATATGATAAGTGAGATGTTGGAGGCTTTTACCATTAAATGGATAGTCGGTTTACCATTAAAAACATTACAATTCCTTAGAAACTCCCTAAAAAGCTTTTACCAATCTACCTTCTCTTTATTTTAGATTTTTCATATTATTAGTTAGAAAATTAAATATAGAATCATAATCATTTTCTTTAATATAGTGGGCAATATAAATAAATGATATGTCTCTTTTCTTAGGAGAAGGTTTGTTGCCTTTAACATAAAGTAACCTTTTTGTGAATATTAGATGGAATCTTTAAAAAAAAAGACAATTTATTTAGGATAAATATATCTAAATGGTAATGTTTTTTTTTTTTGTATTTTCTAATAAATTAGAATTTGAGATGATATTCCAATTTAACAAAGATCCATTATTGTATAGTATTTCGTAATAAATCAAACATGTTTAATTACAACTAATGAGTACAATAGATAAGCCTAGTTTATTATTTATTAATACTCTAAATTTTAGATTTTCAAATTATGAGATATGACAACAATTAATAGACCACTTTGAAGTGAAAGTATATCGAGTCCACAACTAATTATGTATGTTAGTTGACTTGCAATTTTTTTTCAAAAAATATTATTATTTGATAAAAAAAAACTATAAACAATAAATTATACTTATATATATATTTAAATGAAATGTGTGGCTAAACCAAAAACAAATAAATATATCCCACTAATATTCAAAATAAATTTATTAAGTGTTCATTTCTTTATATATTAATAATGGTCATCACATGCAAGGTTTGGTCCCACATTCAATACCATTGAAACAAGGCATCATATATATAATTTTTTTATTGTAAGAAGATGATTTATTAAACTGAAAAATAAAGAGTACAAAAAAGCTAAATAATCACAATGGAGTTGTCAATTGTTGCTAAGCAAAACAACTTGACAAAGAGAAAGTTAGAGAAGGAAATCCTCCACAATATACTACTGACCAACATCCAACTTTTTAATGGGCTACTCCAATCCTCCAGTCTGATCCAAATTTGCATAGAATAAAATTAAAATCTAGAACTTCTATTGATTTCTTCAAACATGTGATGACATAGTACCTTTTGCTTGATGTATGTCCATGATTTATTCCAAAACTTTCATTTTGCTCATATATGGTTGCATACATGCCAAATGATGAATCTAAAGCCTTTTAATAAATCCATTTGTAATTGCAACAGTTGGAATAAAAACACCAACAAATCTTGAGAATGATGTTCCTGTTGGAACAGGACCACTGAGTTAGTTGTTAAAAGGATATATGAAAAGTTCAATCCATAAAAAAAATTTAAAAAAAATGTTTGTATATTTACTTATTTATCAATTAAAACACAATTATTCCACTTTATTATTAAATAGCACATCTTAGCTACAACTTACCTAACTTAGTATTTTGAATAAGTCTAACATGTGGCTGTGAATAATCTTCCGTGAATGATCTCCACTATCTGTGATGCACTGTTATTTCATAAAAGATAAGTTCCTTTTTGTTAGATGTTGTTGTCATGAACATTGATGAATGAAATATGAAAGCCTTCAAATATAATCACATGTAAAGTAATTAAAATGTTTGTATATTTACTTATTTATCAATTATAGCACAATTATTCCACTTTATTATTAAATAGCACAACCTAGCTACAACTTACCTATCCTAATATTTTGACAGGTACTTTTCATAGTGATTTGGGTGACAACTTATTAACTGGCTCCTTACTTCCACAATTGGGTTCCTTGACTTCATAGAAATATTTGTAAGTTCTCTTTGCAAGAGTTTATGGCTGTGTAGTACTTTTTGTTCATAGCTGTATTACATCAAATATGAACTTTATAAAAAAGGGAATGGATGTACAGGTGAATGGTATAAAAAAGGTTCCAATCTCCAGTGGCACTTTGACTTGAAAATGTCATATATTTTGAACTTTAATGCTCTATTCTATATTCAAAACTACAATGAAACACACTATAGTGAAATTTGAGTCTTTGTTGAAGAAAAATAGATTAATTCCCAAATCAATCTATTATATTTCAACAAAGACTCATAATTCACTATAGTGTGTTTCATTGTAGTTTTGAATATAGAACAAAACACACTTTTGTTAACAATAGTTAATAAGCTCTGCCATTTTGTAGCAAGTGTTTTTCTTAAAGATGACTTATCTACATGTTTCCATTTTAAAAATTATGTTGGGAATGCATGAATAAAATAAATAGATCGAAGGCTAAAAGGAGGGGAGTAACTACACTCTTGATTGATTGGCAAATAAGGGGGCACTTGAACCCCTACCCAGCCAGTAAAGATAGAAGCACTTGCATTCCCAACCAATTAGCAAACATGGGGTGCCTCCACACTTTATTCATTAGCAAAAGTGGGGATACATGCAAACTCCAAGATGAATTGAAGCAATACATTGCCAATTATGGATAAATTCAAACATTTAGTAAAATATAGATAACAAAACATAGGATGAGCAATATGAAAGAGGTGACTATTCATTTATAACAAAGCATGAAACTTAGCATCTCTATTCCACAGGGATGAATCCCCAAATCTCAATTCCCTAGAGAATTCATCCCCATGGAAATAAGGATAGGGTGACGTAGTGGAGGATATCAATCCCATCACTCTACAGGGGGTCCAGATTTTATCCTTCCTATTCCCCCTAGTAGGAACTTGACTCCCCTAAAAAATAAATGTTAACAAAAAGTTATCTAAAGTGAAAAGATAACTAACCATGATTGGAATGTGATTATCATTTCTTCAAGTGAGCAAACTAAAAATGATTGTTTTACTTTTCTTTACAATCATTAGCAATTCCTAGACAATTAAATATTTGTGTGAATGAATCTATGTATTCTTCTTCAACAATTTTGAATCGGTTATGAGCAAGGCATTTAACTATTGAAAAATGTAGTAAAAGTTAGCATAAATCAAGAAAAGTTGATGCCAACCATGAGAAACTCAAGACAGGTGTCAACAAAGTGATACCTAGGCACCAACTACAAAGCCACACAAAAAGACAACACAATGCCAACCATGTGAGGGTTGTGAAATTGTGACTATTGAGTCATATGTATTAGTTCAAATTTATATATGTGCATCTATACTCATAGACACACAAGCACTATGTAATACAAGTGAGAGATATGTGCTAGAATACAATAGAGAATGTAGGGACAAGGGAAATATATGGGTTATGAAGAGAATATGCAATACAAGAGAATGACAATTATTAAAGAGAATTCTAGCAAGTATTGAGCATATCATATTGAGATGATGAGCCTTCTGAGGTGACAATAGAGAAAAGAAATGTTGAACTTCCCAAATGATGCACCAATTTACCATCTAAATATATGCTACATGTCTAGTTGAATATATGAAGTAAGGTGCCCCATTTAAAAAGATTAATAGTTTAGATTAGGAATTGATTTTCCTTTATGAGCTTAGAACTCTCTCATTTCAATATAGAATCTTGTGGTGATGGTTTTCTTGCATTTGCACTTGAAGATATAAAATTCATTCAGACTACATAGCTCTTGGGAGCAATGCCAACAAAGAAGGAGCCTAAAACATTTTGCAAAGTCTTTGGAGTGTATGGTACTAAATTTCTCTTATTTTAAATAAAGTAAAGCCAAAATATCACAGAGATATTAGCATTGATTACTTAAGAGCATACATTGTTACATGTTTTCCCTGAAGAAGAGTCCAAAGAAGAATTGAAAATGTTTGGACTTATACAACAATAAATAGTTATCCCAAAAGAAAACCAACACAAATATGCACACTATGAGAGCTTTAGGCATCAAATAATTTAATAATACTATAGTTTTGTGAAGAATCAATTACGACTTCCTTTACAATCTTTATTCAGATAATGACAATATTACCATTTTCAAAGTTGTGGCATCCTTTGAGCATTATAGTAAAAATGTGGAGCAAGGAAAAAGTTATTGGCTTACAAATGGACCAAACAAAGGCATTGAGCTATAAAGAACATAAATTTATTACAAGATTCATTCATCCAACAATAACTGATTGAAGAAACATGTTTAATATTACAGCTATAGAAAAACTAGCACCCTTTCACCTCCTTGGAGTCTCAAAAAGTAACTGTGTCAAAGCATATTTGTGAAGTTGTAGAAAACAAGTTGAGATTTGTAAATGCTCAAGAGGTATCATTTGCAAATAGCTTGGAAACTTATAAAAAAAAAATATTATCACTATAATAATGCCTCATATAAAGTACTCTTCCTTGCTCTCCGTATACTGCATTCACTAAACATATGAATAAAAATACATGTCAATGTATAGGTGAATGGTATAAAAAAGGTTTCAATCTCCAGTGGCACATTGACTTGAAAATGTCATATATTTTTAAATGTAGTAGTATTTTGCATTCCAAGAACATATGTTGAACGACATTCAATGTACGTTCCATGCGAAACCCCACACCAATCTGAGTTATTAAATCCAAATACTCACATTGGTGTGTGAGAAAAGATGCCTCCATGAGGGAACACAGGATGTAAACACTTTGTGAAAGGACTAAGTAAACTACCTATATATATGTACTAGGGCATTCATGCACAACAATGCTTATTTGCTCATTTTCATGACCATGGTTGGATCTAGAAGAGGGTCAGATCTAGAAGAGATGTATTATTTATCATGAAGGTTTGACACACAATACAACTTGGATATGCAAGTATGGCTCCAAGCGAATATTCCAATAAGCTCTGATTTTCCAACAACTAATATGTTGACTCAAAAAACTGAAGGATAAGGCTTATAAATCAAGAATGTATTTAGACAAGTCTATAAGGGTGGTGCTTATGATTTAAATCCTTAGGGTAGTCCAATGAAAGAGTAAAAAATAGTCATAAAGGTTGTCAAAAGAGGAACACAATCACACCAAATGTTGAAGTCACTTGCTATGAGACAGTCATAAAAGCTTCAACATAAAGATAGTCTTACCCATGATCTTCTAAGGTGTTGAGAAAAGCAAAGGTTAATGGTTAAAGATGATTCAAGTTCCTCAAGGCATGAGGATTCAAATTACCAAAGGCACATGTTGGCCTCCTACAATTAACTAAGCCTTTATAGCCATGATTTAGATACTGGACATCTAACCTGAATAGCCATTCAATCATCATGGAGGTCCATTTAACTTGTCAACCCAGGGACATGAACTTGAAATGGGTCAGCACAGTATGTGCACTAGGGGATTAAGTAGCCATTGCATTCTATAGCTAAGAAACACAATACTAAAAGTAAATTGCTTAAAAGGAAATAAAGCAAATGTTGAACATCAACCAACAACTATGGTAAGTTGAAATGGAGAGCAAGAATGAAAATCTGAGTGACAAATAGGAGTCTACGCTATCTGCTTTGGCTGCAGGAATAGTCACAAAACGGAATTCTAGTGGCTGCAGGAACAGTCACAGAATGGAATTCTAGTGGCTGCAGGAATAGTTGTTGCCAGATTTCTAACTAAGTACTAAACAACAAGTAATACTAAACTAATGGTAAACTAGGAAGATGAATTACTCACCAAGTGGGCCCCCTTGGATAAGTATCCTCTAAACTAATAAGAACTCAGATGCTTGAACTCGTAACTTTATTTTATTCACTAGAAATCATGCATACAAAGAGTAATGTATATGTATTACCAAAACTAGAGAATGAGAGTACAATGTCAAATCATGCAACCTCTTGAAGAAGGAGCATGAAATCATTATTTATACTACAACTAAATAAGATAGTCAACTCCACAATTGGGATGACGCCATTTAGGGAAAACATGGGAAAGTGGAGTGATGGTTGTTATACATGCATGGAATCTGGTCAAACATGCAAGTCAAGTGCAGATCCATCACAATAGTAACACCCATGCATGCTAGATCATTAAGGTCCACTTCAAGGTGGTTATGTTTAGTTTGCATAAAGAATCATTGTTGTCGGCTGCCTTTGACTTGGAGCGATTTCTCAGTTGGACATTATGGTGCATGCCCAACTAGTGGTGTCTTCCTCAACTTAGCATTTTAAATTTGCATGTTAAGGTTAGTACACAAAATAACTACATGTCTATAACCACTCTAAGAAACATTCATTAATCACATGCAAAATCAATATAGATAAGCCACATATTATGCCAAATATCATTAAAGCTTACAGAGATAAGATAATATCAAATGTCAATGGTTTGAGGGAAACATTATGCCAATACCAACACTTAAGTATTAAAGTCCATGAAATTTATGAGCAAATAGACTGTAGATTCTACCCAAAACTAGACCAAAAACTAGGTTCATCACTCCCCCCAACCTAACATTTTGTTGGTACTCCAGTAGGGGAAGAGTTATTCTTCTGCTTGGTCAAAGCTCTAAAATTTGCAACTGAGAGTTGTCCAACATCAGTAGCTGTAGTACGTGAGTTAGGGTCCCAATAGAATCCTCCCAATTTGTCAAACCTGTTCCATCTCTGCCTCTCTACAACAATGTCATACTGGTAGAATCTAAAATTTGACACAAGCCACATGAGCATGGGTGGCTAGAAAGTCAGGGGAAACCAAGACTGTCCCTGAGTTCTCCCAATCTGAATATTCCTCTCAATTCTTTTTAATGTTGCAGCATAATTATGGATGGAATGAGGCTCAGTTTGTTTCAGCTTGTCAGTCAAACTATTCAATCTTTGGGATAAACATCTTCTCACGGTTTCCTCCTTTGTTGGTGTTTTTACTTCATACTCAGTGTAAACTGCCTCAATCCAAGGCATAATCCTATTGCCATAACTTAGTCTGAGCAACATTTTATTCCATTCTCTGTAAATATCCCTTGGGTTGCTTGATTCAACTCTAATAGATAGAGGGATATCAGACTCCAATTGTTTATAAGCACCATGTTGTTGTTCCCAACTAATCTCATTTTGCACCCAAGACATGAATGCTCTCAATTGAACATCCCCAACATACAACAATAGATTCCAATCATGGTCTTTTGTGATAGCATAATTATGTAAATAAAATTCACATAGAAAATTCTTTCATTTTAGTTGAGGCAATCCTATAAGCATTGAAAAATTCCATAGGGGTATCAATAGAAGGATTCAAACCTGAGGCAAGTCTTGACATCTTAAAAGAGAGACACTTCTCTTTCAAGAGTAGAGCATAGACCCTCAGAGGATCTCTACATTCTAGAATCTTTGGCACCAAGGCTGCCACATCATCCACCCTCTACTTTAGGGTGGCAATTTTTGCATCTTTATCCTCAATCTCTTCATCCTTCTTTTGAATTTCCTCCTTCAATTTCCATTTTTCCTTTTTCCATTCTTCCTCCCTTGTTTGTATATCTTTCCATAAATTCAAAATTGTTGCATGTACTATAAAACAAGGAGGATAATGAATACCTACCAGACTTTTTGTTGATGATGGCTCCTCATATGGCACTATTTGCATGGACTCAAGTTGTCTAGTTATCTCTAGTTGCAAGGGTGTTGTTTCTTCTTCCTTTTGTTGTAGGGAATCTTGTTCTTGTTGTGGTTGTAGGAACTCTTGCTCCAGTTCTAGTTGTTGTTGTAGGACTTTATGCTACAAGACCTCTTGCTCATGTTGCAGGACCTCTTACTCATGCTACAGGAAGTCCTGATTTTCTTCCAATTCTTCTGCATTGCTAGCAAGATCAGCCAGTGTTATGTTTGTTGCTCTCTTAAATATGTCTTCTTCTTCTTCAACATTCTCCTACTCCATTGGAGCTTCAGGGTTCACATGTGAGGTCTCACCAGGTTTAGGGCTTTCTTGTAGAGGCGTACCAATCACAGGCCCCCTTGGTCTTGATTTCTTGGGAGGTCTCTCACTTTTTCCTTTGGCTGTAAGATGAACAGTATCAGCCTTCCTCTTAGAACTTGACACTTTTCTTTCTACAGGTTGTGTTTTAGCCTTCCCTTTTCTCATTTCCACCTCTCTTTATTGTGCCCTAGTTTTCATGAGGGTTTCAAGTGGAACTTCATCATCAAAATCTGAGGAAGAGCCTTCTCTTTTTGAGTGCTCTATTTTAGAAGAATTAATTTCTATAGCTTCTTCTGCTACAGAAGGATTCACACTAGAGCCAGCACTAGAAGTTGAAACACTCAGAATGGCTTCATCTGTGCTTACTCTCCTACTAGACCTACGAGACTGAGGCAAAGCCCTAGGTTGGAAGTGCTCAAGTCTAATTTGATCAACATTTATAAACTCTTCCCAAGTCATCCTAGATACATCATGTAGAGACTTTTCAATTAGCAATTTAATCAAGCAATGGGAAACAAAATTATCCCTATCTTTTTGGGTCTCAACTGCCATGATTGAAAGAAGATTGTACAACACGTTGGGCACATTCATCCTCCTTCCGTGCATCATGTGATTCAAAATCTTGAATTGGACAGAATGCAAGTTTGACTAGCGACCCTCACAAGTGATGTATTTGATAACATACACAACTAACTGCTTCCAAGGCTTAGATAGAGACATTCTCTTTGCACCCTATTTGTCTATGCTCAATGGGGGTCATTTGGCTCTGTGAATTTGGCCCTGGCTGACCTGGCATCTCTGGAAGCAGGGTAATTTTCACCATTAGCAAGTAACCCTGTAACTTATGCAATTCCTTCCTCTATTGCCACAACTTATAACCTTTTTACTATGGCTTTTCCTTCTGAAAACATATGGGAAAATTTGAGGGCAATTCCTTCATAAAAACCATCTAACTTCAAAAAGTAATCTATCCATCCACTATTTTGAAATTCGGCCAGGCATTGTGCATCCTGCAATAAAATATCATGCACCGTGGGTTTGTTTCAAATTAACCTACCTCCCATTGTTTGCAATCAAACAAATGCTTTGCAACTTCTTTTTCTACAATTCCCTTTTTTTCCTGCAATTCCCGTTTGAAAATCAAATGCACTTCCCTGCAGTGTTTGCTAATTTCTAGTGCCAACTTGCTAAATTTCTAGTGCTAGTGTCGACTAAATTTCCTTTCTTTTGTTTTGCCTTTTTGCTTGCAACTCAAGAATACGACAAGGCAATAATGGCAAGAAAAGGAGTGATAAAGGGAAATTATGATAGAAAGAAATGGCGGCTACAACAATTGTCACTTCACACATGCAAGTCATCCTTCCACTCATATTTCAAATCAGCTTAGTTTTTGAATTTTCTGATGTAGCCTAATATGATTTGATACATGGACAATAAATTCACAAAATATTTGCATCTTTTTCGTTCCCCTCCCCACAACCTAAATTTGGACATGTGTCCATACATGTGAGATGGGAGTGGCGATTGACAAGTAATGATGGCATTTATGTGAATACCTATACCAATGTACAGTGATTAAATGAACACACTTAAAAGATGATTAAAGATAACAATAAATGCGCACATACCTGAATGTGTGGAAGATTTTTTGCAAAAATCGTGGATGAAGTAACGCTCGCCTTGTTGGAGAATAAATTGAGCAATAAATGAAGATGAGGTGGAATGAGGTGAGGTGGAATGAAGTGATGGAAGAGAGAGAGAAAGGTGGTGATGGATGGGTGGATGGGCGGATGACAAAGAAATGGACTTCCAAGTAAGTGAAAGTCTTTATTATGAAAAATACATACCTCAAATAGGCTGAAGGAGGGACACTAGGTTCACTGCCTTCGGCTATAGGAAGCTCTAAGTGTTGGGTGAATTGCTACAGGAACTCTTCTTTAGAAGTTGACTTATGGTATAATCTGAGGCGATGACAGTTGACAAGTAATTTGAACCTGAAAGGGTCAATGGTGGTGAGTTGAACAACTCCATTAGGAAAGACCTCAACAACTTCGTATGGTTCTAGCCACCTTGTCTGCAATTTTCCTACATTGTCCTGGTATCTTGAATCATAGAGCAAGGCCCAATCTCCTGGTTTGAACTTTTTGTCCTTGATGAATTTGTCATGCCACTTGATCCTCTGATTCTGCACTACTTCTATATGTTGTAGGGCTGCTCTTCTTATCTCATCCAAAACATTTAGATGCATGATTCTTTCTCTCTATGATTCAAAAATATCCATCCCCAAATCTACTACAATTTGCAGAGTCTTATGTTCAAATTTGATTGGCATCATAACTACCTTTCCATATAGCAACTCAAATGGGGTGAAGCTTGTAGTTCTTTTCCATATTATCCTATAGGCCCAAACAGCTTCTGGTAATCTGTTTGCCCAATCCTTTCTATGAATAGCTACCATTTTAGTTAGAATGGCTTCAATTTCTCTATTGGTCACCTCAACTTGGCCATTAGCTTGGGGGTGATAAGGAGTAGAATTTATGTGCCTTATATTGTACTCATTCAGTAGTGCTGCAACAACAGTTGATGTGAATTGTACCCCTTGATCAGTCACTATTTCTCTTGGGACTCCATATCTTGTGAATATATCCCATAAAGAAACTCTACAACCTCGTTATCTCTTGCATGCTTCATGGCCTTAACTTCTACCCATTTTGTTACATAATCAATTCATACCAATATATAAGACTTACCATTTGATGGAGGGTCAATTGGTCCCACAAAATCCAATCCCCACTTGTCAAAGAGTGTGCTTATTATCTGAGGGCAAAGTGGCATTTCATCATATTTGGTTGGTCTACCCGTTCTTTGACATCTATCACATTTTTTGGTATACCTTCCTGCATCCTTGTTCCTGTGTTCAAAACCTTCATGGTTGTCCTCTTGGCTACAAAGTGTCCTCCACATGGTTCATTGTGACATGCATGCAAGATGTCATATGTATCATCTTCTCTCACACATCTTCTTATGGCATGTCTGACTCAATATAAAACAAATATCAAACAATCCAAGAGAAAGGGAAAGATTTTTCAATGAGTGCCCTTTTCTCTTTTGGGGAGAAGTGAGAAGGAACTCTATCTGTAACCAAGTAATTGGCTATGTCAGCATACTGGGGTATTTGTACTCTAAGGGAGAATAGATGCTCATCAGGAAAAGAGTCATCTATGGGTTGATTATCTTCTGATGTAGTTAGCCTTGAAAGAAAATCTGCAACAACATTGGCCTTTCCTAGTTTATCCACAATGGTTATATCAAACTCCTACATCGACAATAACCATCTTGCCAATCTACCTATGATCAAAGGTTTATTCATGAAATACCTAATGGTTGCATGATCAGTGTGCACAAAGATTTGGAAGCCCGTTATGTAATGTCTGAATCTGTTCAGTGCATAGATTACTGCCAACATCTCTTTCTCTATCACTGTATAATTGAATTCAACTCCTTGCAAATTTTTGTTGACAAAGTAAATAGATTTTTTAACAACTCCCTCTTTCTATCCTAAGATCAATGTGGATGTGGAAAAGAAGCTCCCAATTGGGTCCCTTGAGTACAAAAGCATGAGTCAAAGCTGCCTTCAAGTCAAAAAATGCCTTGTCACAAGTTTCAGTCTAGTGAAATTCAACATCTTTAGTGAGAAATGTATACAATGGTGTTGCTACCTTGCTGAAATCCTTGATGAATCACCTATAATATCCTGCATGACCCAAGAAACTTTGAACATCCTTTTATTTTGTAGGTGTAGGAAGATTTGTGATTACCTCAATTTTTTCAGGATCTACTTGAATTCTCTTGCGAGAGATGTAGTGGCCAAGAACTAGATCCTCTTGCATCATCATGAAACACTTTTCACTATTTAAGGACATTTTTTGGTCTTCACATCTTTGTAGGACTCTCTTGAGATTCTTTAATGCTTGATTAAAATCAACAATATAAGTGGTGAATTCATCCATATAAATCTCCATGCACTCATGAGAAATGTCTGAGAAGATGCTAATGATTGCCCTCTGGAAAGTTGCAGGTGCATTGCACAAGCCAAATGGAAGTACTGAATAGGCATAGGTCCCCCATGGATAGGTAAATGTGGTCTTCTTCTGGTCTTCTAATGGAATTTGGATATGGTTGTAGCCACTAAATCCATCTAGAAAAGAGAAGTATTGCTTTCCTACAAATGTATCCAAAACTTGATCAATAAATGGTAAAGGAAAGTGATCCTTCTTGGTGGCAGCATTAAGTTCCCTATAATCGACACAAATTTTCCATTTCCCTCCTTTCATGGGAACAATCACTAATGGAAACACCCATTGACTATCTGAAATGGGGTAGATAAATCCTACATCTAGCAATTTTTGCAGTTCTCTTTTCACAATTTCTCTTAGTGCAAGGTTAATCCTTCTATGTGGTTGTCTTACTAGAGTGCAATCATCTCTGATATAAATTATGTGGGTACAAAGTTTAGGATCCAGACCCTTCATATCATGATAATCCCAAGCAAATTCATGTTGATGGGCCCTTAATAGGTATGCCAATAACAATTACTGCTCTTTATTCAATTTACTACTATCATTCAGATATTTTCCCTCCGACACCTAGACTTGTGTAGTTAATTCTATCATGGTTGTTTCATTAATACATGGTACCTTTAGTTCATATGGTAACAATGTATGGAACATACCTATTGCTGCAGGAAGTCTATCTATAGGAACAGTGGTTGTAGGAAGAATGGCTGCAGGAAGATCGTTTGCAGGAAGAGTGTCTGCAGGAGCAGTGGCTGCAGGAAGAGTAGGCAGAAGTGTCCTGATTGAAGTAGAAGATGACATTTCTTCCACTTCATAATGGTTCTAAATGAGATTAGCCAACACTTCATCCTCGTCTTGGAGCTTCATGAAAGAGCTCCTGCCTAATATCATAAGTTGCGCCATGAAATTGACTTCCTTAGCCTCTTCACCAACTTGTGGCCATACAAAATCTTTTTCATCATGAGATGGTTGAGTAGGTGAATAAAGAATAAAATTTTTAGTACTCCTTCCATCTAAAATGGTCATTTCACCTAACCGACATCTAATGTATGCATCTGCAGTTGCCAACCAGGGCCTTCCAAGAATGATAGGATACTTGCAATGTTTAGTTGTTGCAGGATGTCTTTGGTCATTACATTGATTGCTGCCCCTAAATCAAGTAGAGCATTCTTCACTTGGATCTCATTTATGACAACCGCTACCACAGGACTGCCTAGGTCATTATACTTGGGAATAGTCACTTTTCCTAGCATGATATCAGCTAGTTGGCCCACCACATGAACTGTAGTTGGGTCTCTCTTCTTCCTTCGTGACTTCTTAAGACAAGCTTCCTTGATAGCTTTGCCTTAGATTGGAACATCATTTATGGCCTGAAATAGGGCTATCTGAACATATTTATGCTTTAGCTGATCCAGGATGTCAAAAGTGGTATCCTCCTTTTCTTCTTTCTTTTTGGAAATTTCCAACCTTTGAGAAATGGTGGTTATTGCTTGGTCTACTTGGCTTGGACTGGTTCAGGATTTTCAGGTGCATTTGGCTGAATGAGATCATTCAGAGGCTCCTCCTCTTCCATAGGAAGCCTAGTGATAATGGGTTTGGAAGGGCTGATAGAGTGGCTCTTAAATGCAGGTGGATATCAATTACACTCACAACATATGTAAGGAATTGATTTGAATCAACAAAATATGCAGTTTGTTGCTTTGGTTTGTTATTTGGATTGGGTGTGGGCTGAGTTGGTAGCTAAGTGGGTTTAGGTACATTTGAGCTTGGATTAGCAGGTGGAGGCATTAGAGCAAGTTGTTGGGGCTGAGAAGGTGGTTGCATGTAATTGGTTATCAGAGTAGGCCATTGTTGTACTCCTCTCCATTGATTTGTTTGTTGCCATTTCCTAGAGGTGGTTGCCAGTGCCCTTGGAATTGCTGCCAATTCCCCCTAAGGTTGTTGCCACTAAGGTGGAGAACTCTGATGGTTGGGCCAAGGATTTGGAGGGTTATTCCAAGGCTATGGTGGATATCCTCCATAACTAGGTGGATATGGGGGTTTTCATTGGTTACCAGATGAATAGGAGTTAAAATATGGTCTAGCATAAGATAGTGGATATGGTGGCATACCTTGTATTGGAGCCCAAGGCTTTCTTTATGCAACATAGTAGACTTGGTCTTCTTCAATATGAATTGGATTGAACTTAGGCGAAATTTTCTTACTTTCCAGGTTAGCTACCATCTTACATTTGCAGTCCTTCTTCTTTTGTTTGTAGTGAGGACAATACTCTGTCAACATCATCTCTGCCTCGTCTTGCTTATTTTTGGATTGAAGTGTATTTAGCTGAGTAGCTAGATTGTTGATAATATCTTGCTTGAAGTTTGCCAACAAATGAGTGATCTCCATTCTTGAAACTCCACCAATAGTTGACTTACCCATGGAATATTGATAAGCTCTCCCTTTCTTTGAAGCTGCCCTAGAATAATTCTAGCATATTTTTTTGATATCCTCCCAAGGAAGTTGGGAGATATCTCATCCTGCCATGAGGTCCATGGCATCAGTGCAACTGTCATTGATTCCTCTCAGGAAAATCAACTTTTGTGAGTCCTCATTAAGTGCATGGTGTGGAGATTTTTGCAAGCAAAACAAAACCCTTGCAATGTAGTCTTCCAAGCTCTCATCTTCCTTCTACTGCATCCTGAAAATGTCACCTCTTCTCATGTCACTACCCCTATAGCATTCCTTGTACTTCTCAAGGAATTTTGTCTTCATGTCTTCCCAGGTTTCCATAGTATCTCTGCCTAGGCTGATGAACCATCTTAATGCAACCTCTTTCAAAGTGGTGGGAAATAACTTAAGTCGATGGGAATCAGTAGTATAATCATATCTCCTGTAGAGTATGTCAAACTCAAATAAGAATGTATCAGGGTCTTTTGTCACAAGTCAATAAAACTTAGGGA
Organism: Sequoia sempervirens; assembly: GCA_007258455.2. NCBI lineage: Eukaryota > Viridiplantae > Streptophyta > Pinopsida > Cupressales > Cupressaceae > Sequoia > Sequoia sempervirens. The sequence continues at coordinate 116,987,965 of VDFB02252616.1, forward strand.
GTGTTGAGGCGGGAATGTTCTTGATGTTGTCAACTTCATTTTGATGGGCAATGGGGAAATAAAAAGCTGGTTGGTTTCATCTTTTCCTATTTGCATCACCCATGCCTGCTTGATGTGGTTATAAGAAAAATGGGTTCTCAAGCTGATTTTGATCTTCTAAGGAGACCTCAGATCTAGTTAAATTAGAATATGCATCAACAAAGGGGTGTGGATCTTCTTCTTCCTCTTCTTCTGGTAGGTTTTGGTAGTCAACTAGCTAGAATGGATGAGGATTGTTAGGAAGAAATCTCCCATAAGCATCCCTTCTCCTTCCTCTATGCATGCAGTATCACTCACTATTAGTCAACTCACACAAAGAATTGGTAAAAAATCAGGGGGGTCATTACTTCCTAAATGAGGATATGGTAAGAACAACTTTCATAAACACTACAACAAGAAAAACTACCAATGACTCCAAAAGACTTCCTAGCTTGACACCATCCCCGACAACGATGCCAAAAATGTTGGCCTCCTACAATGATTTCATAACTAAGCCTTTACAACCATGATTCAAAGACTAGACGTCTAACCTGAATAGCCATTCAATCATCATGAAGGTGCATTTAACTTGTCAACCCAGGGATGTGAACTTGAAATGGGTCAACACAATATGTGCACTAGGGGCTCAAGTAGCCATTGCATTCTACATCTAAGAAACACAATACTGAAAGTAAATTGCTTAAAAGGAAATAAATAAAATGTTGAAAATCAACCAACAACTATGCTAAGCTGAAATGCAGAGCAAGAATGAAAATCTGAGTGACAAACAAGAGACTACAATGTCTACTTTGGTTGTAGGAATAGTTATAGAATGGAATTCTAGTGGTTGCAGGAATAGTCAATGCTAGATTTCTAACTAAGTACTAAACAATAAGTAATACAAAACTAATGCTAAACTAGGAAGACAAATTACTCACCAAGTGGGCCCTCTTAGATAAGTATCCTCTAAACTAATAAAAACTCAGATGCTCGAACTCAAAACTTTATTTTATTCACTAAAAATCATGCATACAAAGAGTAATGTATCTGTATTACTAAAATTGGAGAATGAGAGTACAATGTCAAATCGTGCAACCTCCTGAAGAAGGAGCATCAAATCATTATTTATAGTATAGCTAAACAAGGCAGTCAACTCCACGACTGGGAGGATGCAATTTAGGGAAAACAAGGGAAAGTGGAGTGATGGCGGTTACACATGCATGGAATCTTGCCAAACATGCAAGTTGAGTGCAGATCCAACACAACAGTAATGCTCGTGCATGCTAGATCATTAAGGTCCACTACAAGGCGGTTACATTCAGTTTACATGAAAAATCTTTGTTGTTGGCTATTTTTGACTTGGAGCGATTTCTCAGCTGGACGTTATGGTGCATGCCCAGCTGGCAGTGTCTTCCTTAACTTGGTGTATTAAATCTGCATGTCAAAGTTAGTACGCATAATAACTACACATCTATAACCACTTTAAGAAACATTCATTTATCACATGCAAAATCAATATAGATAACCCACATATTATGCCAAATATCATTTAAGCTTGCAGAGATAGGATAATATCAAATGTCAATGGTTTGAGGGAAACATTATGCCAATACCAACACTTAAGCATTAAAGTCCATGACATCTATGAGAAAATAGACTATAGATTCTACCTAAAACTAGACCAAAAACTAGGCTCATCAACACGGTCAAAGGTTTAAGCATGTGAAGAAAAATAATAGCTATAAAGGCAAAACATACCAATTTAATACTTTCAATACTGTTCTCCAATCTAATACCCACTTTATTAAACCTTGTACTTGCTTTAGAAATCCCTCCTGCTTGCACATTTCAAAATAAATTTATCATTACCTAGACGGAACGTGTAAAGAGAGAAGAGAAAATCCTGAACAAAAAAACTCCACATCTATATATTTTTTGTAAATGCTATCCTCTTAAAATCTCAAATCATTAAAGTCTAAAAGCCAACTACCAAGAAATAAGATTTTTCACAAGAAGCGCAAACCTTTAAATGACAATACAAAAATAACTTTATATTTGTATATTTTCCATAAATGTTGTCCTCTTGAAATCTAAAACATTATAACATAAAAGGAAATTGCTAAGAAATAAGATTTATTCACAAGGGCAATGGCCTTTAAACTTCAAGACAAAAAAACTCCACATTTGTATATTTACATAAATGTTGTCATTTTGAAATCTCAAACATTAACATGCAAAAGAAAACTGCTAAGAAATAAGATTTTTTTTGCAACAAGCATTGAATTTTAAATTGTAGTACAAAAATAACTCTGCATCTTTATGTTTTCCGTAATTATTGTTCTATTGAAATCTCAAACATTAAAATCTACAAGCAAACTGCTAACAAATAAAACTTCTTTCACAACAAACAATGACCTTTAAACTGTGGTATTAAACTATCTCTATAGCTATATATATTCTATAAATGGTGCTCTCTAGAAGTCTGAAACATTAAAATCTAAACTCTCTGTTCACAAAAGGTTGGAGTCCAACCCCTTTTTGGAAGCTGCATTATATGTTGTCATTAGCTTGTCTAGGAAAAGCCTTAATTTCCTCCATATAAATGAAAAATGAGCTTCAACAAGAATACATGTGGGAACGTGAGGCATTTAATAATCTACCTAATCTCTAGTGTTGCTAATTGCAGCCAACCTCATCAACATGGGATTCATAGGTCTTCTTTATCCCTTGAAACCATATTCATAAAGCATCTATTATTTTTCGAGCAAAATATTCTCCCTAATTCTCTCTTGCAAACACACAGTGCATCTTCTTTTAGATTTTATGAAATGTCTTAGCATAAATTGGGTAAGTTGTTACTAAAAAATCTAGAAATTATGATTCGTCTCAAAACCCATAAAGGAAGTGAACTTGATGGATGCTTATTCTAGTTTAGCCTCACAAATAGATTCCATCCTTTTCCTAGCTTTGTTGAAGTTATACACTTGGGGTATATAAACATGAACATGGTGTTTGTCAAATTAAGTAAATGCTAATCTTCTCCTACAAGTCAACACCAGGAAAAATAGAAATCAAGGATTTTTTAGCATAATACTATCTAGATAGCATTCCTTATTCAATCAATTTTGTCAAAAATCATATTAGTAAAACATGCACCCTACCTGCTTGAACTCAACCCTAATCCCAACTTCTTATTGAAGGATTTGACCAACTTTTTTTGGACAACAAAACAAAGCTATAGTATGGTTGGGAGAATCTCATGTAGACTAAAATCAAGTAACTGATACATACCTTACTTGGGAACAACATAATGTTCAAAACTGCCTCTCAGGGTGCCAAGTATGCCCTTCTTTGAATATCCCATGAATTAGGTAACCAAATAAAGTCAATGGTCATACACATGGATGGATGCCACTTGAACATGCTTTCCACCAACAAAAGGTTGATATCCATGTCATAAAGAATTGGGGATTAGAGGTTTTGAAGAAATCCTTTACCTTGCTAGAAAACTGCACAGACAGTTTATCTGAGTGCAGGATTTTCAAGTTGCATAGATTGTTTCTAAACAATTTGATCCTCTCTTCCTCTATCACATTGGAAGGGAGCTTGTCTAAGCTAAGACTAGACAAAGTTGATCTTCACCTGAACTTGCTCCTTATGTTTGCCTAAAAAGCTCCCTTTGCCTACGGTGGAGTTATTATCATATCCACCGACCATAGAAGTACCTTCTCTTAGAGTGTACATGACAGGGCCCCTATTGAATGTCACTCTAGGGAAAACTTCGTGAATGAGCCCTAGTCCAAAACTGTCATTGCGGCTGCCCTAGACAACAAAACCTGTATTCAAATGGAGATGAAATGCTACTAAAGAGTGTTGAATGCAGAGGCAGAGCAACAATAGTAAAATAATCTAGATTCTCTTCTGAAGGAGCTCCTTTTTGAAAGGAAAGAACATAATTTTTTTTTATGGTCATGCATGTTCTGTTACTAACCTCAATTCATTTCAATCTCCCACTCCGCTGACTAAACACTCCAAAAACAAGCCAAAAATGAATGTTGATATTAGTGTTAAAATTTACCAAAGATATTATGAAATAGGCATTGCAAGTTTTTGCATATGTTGTGGGAAATTATGCAATTTCCAATTATGATAGATCAGATTGCAAGCAACAGCAGTTCAACTACCAGAAGATTTGACACACAACAACAATTCAATTGCCTAAATTTTTTTTCAACTGCTCAAAATTTATTTTTAGGCACAAGAGTTCTCAGACGTGAGACAATTCTGGAGTTCTCAGGTGTGAGACAATGCCGGTGAGCTGTGCCCATAATAAATAGCCTATTGGCTAAAGATACAAGTGACATAGTTTTGTTTGAAATTTAGAAAATTACCTCAACCTTGATCGATCTTGACTTCCCATATCTCATGAGTTTAGAGTCATTTTGCTTTTTTTTAACCCTTTTCTTTTTACTTCGGTAAATTACTGAAATTTTCAAATTTGTGCACTAGGGTATTGTATACAAGGAGAAATCCTTTTTTTCTTTTTACATGTCTATCACACCAAAAGGTATACATTCCATATTAGCTACATTAAACATTGCATTATCTTTAGAGCATTATGTCTACATGACATCAATAGTTACATATGACTAAGCATATTGCATGATTGCTCGTTACATCTTTAATCCTTATTCAAAAACCTGATCTTAGGAGCAAAGGAGAAGTTCTTGGCCTATCAAACTCTTGAAAGGCATTAATCAACACTACTTGTTCTATACATGCATATTCTAGAAAGCGAGATAAACAAATTCCAAGTGACTAAAACTACATAGATTAAATCCATGAACATAGATCAAATCTGTACATGTAGATTGATTGTGTGAGCATGAAAGTGGTATAGAGTTGTACAACAAAATTTGTAGTCTTGTAATCATCATTTATTACAAGGGTTGACTTGAGTTACAATGATAAATTAAAAAAATCTAACTTGTTAACAATATTCAACAACAAAACCTACAATTAAGTATGCTATTCCTAAAGCTTAGATATGATGAAATCGATCTTTTTGATATCAAATTGAGATAGAGACAAGAACTAGGAGGTTGCCTTGTTTTGAGACACTTGCTATCTTATTTTGGAGTTTAGACATGAAAGTAGGCCAACGAGAAAACTATAAATGGAAATAAACGAAAATCTCACACCTACTCCACCTATAGTCTATAAATCAAATTAGAAATGATTATGTCTCCTCTAGCCTTTAATTAGGGGAGAGGGGCCCATAATGGAGTAGGGTCCAATAGCGGGGATAGAAGTAGTCCTTAGTGGGCCCCATAGTGGAGCACTTTAATATCCAATTGCAAAACACTTTTTATTCATAAAGTACACAAAGTGACAAATCACGTGATGCCACATCAACGCACCAATAAAACAAGACTTAGTGCACCACTATCAGTCTCATTTTTTTTTGGGCCTTTTTGGATACCTCAACAAAAAGCATGTTGATGTCGCCCTAAAACGAAATATAGATGCACATGAGTTGCCAGTAAATTGTTGTACAAAATTGGGAGTGATTTGAAATTTCCACGTAGGATTTTGAGAAATACAAAGTTAGGGTGCTCCACTATAGACCCCTCTCTGCTACACCATAGAAATTAGAACATCTCCCACCTACTTTACTTACGATTTAAAAATGTTTATTATATTGCAATTATCAAAATATCCATTATGCCTTCAATATAAATACTAGTATATACCTTATTTTTGGGATAGAATAGAACAACTTGGAATTCCGAAAAAATATAGAGCTGCTGTCCATAGACTTTATGATCAAGTGAGGGCCAAAATCAGAACAAAGGAAGGTCTTTCCGAGTGCTTCAGGAGCGACATTGGTGTCAAACAGGGCTGCCCTCTATCTCCCACTTTGTTTGGGTTGTACATAGACAAATTAGAAGAGTGGTTGGAAAAGCGGGGAGGTGATGGTGTTCTTTTGGCCACTTTTCTGGTCAAGTTGCTGCTGTATGCGGATGACCTTACTTGATAGAACGAGGGTTGGATTGAATCACTCACTAACTCAATGCTCTGGGTCACAATTTGATAACCCCCTTGGTGATATCTCATCCACCACTCAACCTGTAGGTCACCTGCTATTTAGGAAACCCTAGTTAGATTGCCAACCCTGCTATCATTTTCCAATTTTCTGCTACCAAGAATTTCCTGGTGTTTTCCCTCGCCTTCATCGCCTAGCCCTTAATCCACTTAAAGACTAGTGAATCACTAATACCTCCAAATCTTGTTGCAGGGGTGTAAGTAGCTTCCATAGCTTCAAATCAATCTTCTAAAAGTTCTTGAACATCCTTCATAACCCAATCCTCCATCGCTTTCACTAAATCACCAATTGAGGGTTTGGAAGGGCTACAATGCTAGAAGCTCAGTTAGGCCTCTTGACAGAGAAAAATGCAATTTTCTCCTAAACTCCCCAAATGACCTAAGTTTTTCTGTTGGGGTTGGTGATTCCCATGCCACCAACTTAAATATTCTTGAGGTTTTGAGCCTCTACAGGCTGTACACTGCCCAAATGCGAAAGGAGCCAGGAACACTAGGGTTTCAAAACTGTTCAGAACCAGTTTAGGACTGGTGAAAAGTTCTTCATGAAAACGGACTGTTATGGGCTCTTCCTTGTCACCGTGCAGAGCCAAGACACTCCCCTAAATCCTCAAAAAAGAATCTTTTAAAAATCTTCACTCCCCTGCAAATTATTTACGTTGTGCTCAAGCTTTTCCTAGCCGGGTTCTCACTGTCTCGCCTAGGAAAAATCATTTAGCATGCTAACAACTCTCAAAAAGCATTCTTTATTTACAATATGTATAGGTGTGGAGTCTAACCTAGCTTCCTCTGTTCCCATACTTCTTGGTACGGCCAGGAAATAGGCTAGAACTCCATTTTTTTTATTTTAACAGTCAAAACAGCAAAACACAAAACCACAAAATAACAAGAAAAGGAAATAGTGATGGGTTAACTGACTATACAGTCACAAGAATGATTGAAATGACTTCCCTACATGCTGTAACAAATAGCCAAATGCCTAAATCAATTCATTAAATCGCTGTTTCCAGAAACAAAACAGAAAACTGTATTTTTCTTCAACAAAATCACTGTTCTATTCACTTTCTCATAAACTGCACGCCACCAATCTTCCAACCTCTTCTCCAGGTCGAAAAACACCTTTTTTACAATGTCAAGAAGAAGTTAGGTTACATTAGGGTTCACGTTTTTAACCAAGAATGGCAAAAAAACACGCGGTTTGAAAACACAGTGTGTTTTCGAACTTTTCCCAAAAACTTAGGAAACGCCTCCAAAAGACTTCCCAATTTATTTTTAATTTTACCTAAGCTTAAAATAGGTCCCCTTACACCTTATCAATGATGTATAAGACCATTACAAAACAAAACCAAAAGATTAAGAGCAAAACATTAAAATTACGCTTGTATTCAAGTAGGTGCTCCTGCACCATTCTCCCCCTCTCAGCACAAAGATCAAGGACTGGAAGGTGGTATCAGTTTCAGGTCAATGCCAAGCTTCTTGAATTGATCCTCTTGTACCCATGTAGCCTCTGAGTCAGGTTTGCTCTTCCACTTGATAAGGTGCTCCATGTATACCTTATTCCTTGTTGCTTTCTTCACCCTGGACTCCAAGACCTTCTCTGCCTGAGCTTTCTCTTGACTTGGAAGGGGTATATTGCTGATATCTTTAAAGATTTCTTGATTGTTTTGAACTTCATCATTGACTGTACCCTTGTATCTGATCAAATCAGCAACGTTGAAGACTGGAGATATGCCCAAATCCGATGGAAGTTCCACTTTGTATGCATTCTTTCCATACTTAGCTATCACCTTGCATGGTCCTACCCGTTTCATTTGCAATTTGGTGGACATCCCCTTCTGTAATCTGGATTTGTTGAGGTGAACCATCACATAATCACCCACCTGGAACTGCACATCTCTTCTTGTCTCATCAACTTTGTCCTTCAACTTTTGTGTTGCTGCTGTGATTGTTTTCTTAACCTGCTCATGAATCTCCTTCATGGTTTGAGTGAAGTCTTCTGCATGTCCACTCCTATTCTCCATTGTTCCCAGGTCTCTGAGCTCACAAACTCCTCGTGGATGCATCCCATACACAACTTCAAATGGGCTTTTTCCTGTAGTTCTGTTCACACTATCATTGTATGCATATTCCGCTTGGGAAATCACCATATCCCAGGTCTGTCCATATTCCTTTGTCAAGCACCTCAATAGGTTACCTAACACTCTGTTAACCACCTCGGTTTGACCATCGGTCTGAGGATGGTAAGCTGATCCAAATGATAAATTAGTTCCCAATCTGCTCCATAGTGTTTTCCAGAAATGACTCATGAATTTTACATCCCTATCTGAGACAATGCTCAATGGCAATCCATGGATTCTCACAACTTCCCTAAAAAATAGATGGGCAATATAGCTTGCATCGTGTGTGGTCTTGCAAGGAATAAAGTGACTCATCTTGCTAAATCTGTCCACAACTACAAAAACACTGTCAAAACCAGATTTAGTCTTGGGAAGACCCACCACAAAATCCATACTCACACACTCCCATGGTCTGTTCGGAATAGGCAAAGGCTGATATAACCCAGCATTGCTAGCTCCCCCTTTTGCTTTCATGCAAACAACACATTGTTCAACATACTTTCTGACATCTCGTGCTAACTTAGGCCAATAGTAAAACCTTTGTACCAGCTCCAAAGTTTTGTTAATACCAAAATGCCCACTAAGACTGCCATTGTGTTTCTCTTGGATCAGATTTTCTCTCATTGATCCTCTTGGGACACATAACAGATTGCCCTTGAATAACAACCCATTTTGCAATGTATACTCAGCATATTGACTGTGAAAATGATTTGCAAAGTCTGAACATACCTTGTAGGCTTCGGAAAAGTCTTCGTCATCACCATAGAGATCCTTAAAACTTTCCAATCCTATGCTTTTCAGCTGTATCTCTTGGACTGTCAACATCCTCCTGCTTAATGCATCTGCCACTTTGTTTTGTTGTCCCTTCTTGTGCTTAATGGTAAATGTGAAAGCTTGAATGTACTCCATCCATTTCAAGTGCCTATTGCTTAACTTCTCCTGGGTATTGATATAACTAAGTGCCTGGTTATCCGTGAAGACCACAAATTCTTTGGGTAGCAAATAATGCCTCCATTTCCTAAGGGACTGCACTAAAGCATAAAGTTCCAGATCATAGGTGGAGTATTTTTGCTTAGCTTCATTGAGTTTTTCACTAAAGAAGGCTACAGGTCTACCTTCTTGACTAAGGACTCCTCCTACTGCTACTCCACTTGCATCACACTCAACTGTAAACAATTTATCAAAACTAGGCAATAACAAGATAGGTTGTGTTGCCACTTCTTTTTTCAACTTTTCAAACCCTTTATCAGCCTCTAAAGTCCACTTAAACTTTGTTTTCTGACCACCCTTGATTGTATCTAACACTGGTGCACATATACCACTAAAATTTCTTATAAACTTCCTATAAAACTGAGCCAAACCATGAAAACTCCTTACCTCAGTTGCTGTGGTTGGTGTAGGCCAGTTTAGGATAGCTTCTACCTTACTTGGATCCATCTTCAGCGTTCCTTGAGATACCACAAAGCCTAGATACACAAGCTCTTGTTTGAAGAACTCACACTTCTCAAGGTTGATTGCCAATTGTTCTTCTTGCAACCTTTTGAGCACCATCTCTACATGCTTCAAATGTTCTTCTGCAGTCTTACTGAAAATCAGTATGTCATCCAAGTAGACTACCACAAAAATCCCTGTGAAATCTTTAAGCACCTCATTCATTAGTCTCATGAACGTGCTAGGGGCATTCGAGAGGCCAAATGGCATCACTTTCCACTCATACAAACCATCATTTGTCTTAAAAGCTGTCTTCCATTCATCACCTTCCTTAATTCTGATTTGGTGATACCCGCTCTTAAGATCTAGCTTAGTGTAAAATTTTGCACCTCCAAGGCAATCCAATAAATCTTCAATCCTAGGTATTGGAAATCTATACCTAATTGTGATTCTATTTATTGCTCTAGAATCAGTACAAAGTCTCCATTTACCTCCTTTTTTTGTTGCCAAAACAACTGGGACTGCACATGGACTAATACTCTTTTGAATCAGACCTTGATTCAGCAACTCTTCCACTTGTCTTGCCACCTCTTTGTTCTGCTCAGGGGTCAGTTTGTATGCTGCTTTGTTAGGCAATGAGGCTCCAGGTATGAAGTCAATTTGATGACTTATTGCTCTCTTGGGTGGTAGAGTTGATGGTGTTCCATCACTCACAATGCTCTTATATTTTTCTAGCAGCCTTTGAACTGTTTCAGGTATGACTGTCTTCTCAGCCTTTTCTTCCTCTTTGGACTGCATTAGGACCACATAACCTTCATTCCCTTGGTGTAGATCCTTGATGAACTCTTTACCACTGCTCAACATGATATTAGGAACCTTGGACTGCCCTTCATCTTCCTCAATCAACGATTGCAGCTTGAAGGTTTTTCCATCCTTCGTGAACTCAATGGTGTTCTCCTTTCCATGATATACAACACCTCTATCATATTGCCATGGCCTACCAAGAAGAAGATGGCATGCATCCATGGGCAGTACATCACAAATCAGCTTGTCTTTGTAGCCTCCAATTGAAAATTCCACTGTAACCTGCTCATTCACTAAGACACTTTGCCCTTTATTCAGCCATGTGACTTTGTAGGGATTGGCATGAGGTACCTTCTGCAATTTTAACTTATTTACTGCCTCCTCAGATATTATATTGTCCGTAGAACCATAATCAACAATAACCTTACATATCTTTCCAAGTATTTTGCACCTTGCTCGAAACAAAGCTCTCCTTTGCTTGGGTTCTTCCTTGACCGGTTGTCTGATCAGCACTCTATTAAACATCAGATTTTCACCTACTTCTGATTCTATGTGACTGATCTCAGGTGTCTTTACACTCATGGTGTCCTCTTGTGCATAAGCTACTCTTTTCTCATTGCTAGATGAAGCTTTCTCCGGGCATCTATAAGCTGGATGGCCTAGCTGATTGCAATTATAACACTTCATGGTGGCAAAGTAGGAGTTACTTCTGCCTGCTCCTCTTCCTCTATTTGAACCCCCTTGAGGTCCTCTTCCTCTATTAAATCCTCCTCTTGATGAGGTTTCACCTCCATGCTCAGTAAGCTTTGATTCTCCTTGGCTTCTTTGGTCACCACCTCTTCCTTGGTAACCTCCACGCTGTCCTCTTTGATCTCTGCCTCTTCCTCTGCCCTTTGAGGACTGATCATGCTTCCTTTTATTCCTCTCTTCGATCTTAATAGCTAGCTGATAACATTGGTGGACTGTCTTGGGGCTGAGCAAAGCCATCTCTTCTTGTATATTCCACTTCAATCCATTTAGGTATCTAGCCACTTTTAGGCTCTCATCTTCTGCCACATTCGATCTCAAACAAAGCTTTTGAAACTCTTTTGTGTAGGTGTTTACATCTAGGTCTTTTTGTCTTAAACTCTACCTCTTCTTGTGGAGCTGAATTTCATAATCATCCGGCATATAAGCTTCTTTCACTTTAGCAACCATTCCTTTCCAGGTTGATATGGGCTGCTTACCTTGTTTCTCCCTTTCAGTCTGGACAAACTTCCACCAAGTTAATGCTGATCCTCTCAACCTTGACTTTGCAACCTTCACCTTTGTGCTTCTGTAACTCCATCACATTCGAAGTGGTTCTCCATTCCTTCTATCCAGTCCATGACTAAGTCAGGTTCCATCTTTCCACTAAATAGTGGCACTCCTTCAAGTGATTTTCCACTCAAAGCTTTTAATGCCTTCAAGAAAGGCTCCTCCTTCAAGACGGGGTCAGGTTCAGGGGTCTTATCTTCCTCTGCAACCTCTTCTTCTTTTGGAATTCTTCCTTCAAACTGTGCACTCCTCACTGCTGCCTCAAGTTGAGCTATTCTTTCCCTCAACTGCTTATTGTCTTCTTCTTGCTCTTCAACCATCTTTGCCAGTTCTGCGTTGGTCACCATGGTGGAAGTATCACTTGACTCTATGTCTGACATGCAAGATTCCTTTCCCAAATCTTTAGCTGGGCTCTGATACCAATCTGATAGAACGAGGGTTGGATTGAATCACTCACTAACTCAATGCTCTGGGTCACAATTTGATAACCCCCTTGGTGATATCTCATCCACCACTCAACCTGTAGGTCACTTGCTATTTAGGAACCCCTAGTTAGATTGCCAACCCTGCTATCATTTTCCAATTTTCTGCTACCAAGAATTTCCTGGTGTTTTCCCTCGCCTTCATCGCCTAGCCCTTAATCCACTTAAAGACTAGTGAATCACTAATACCTCCAAATCTTGTTGCAGGGGTGTAAGTAGCTTCCATAGCTTCAAATCAATCTTCTAAAAGTTCTTGAACATCCTTCATAACCCAATCCTCCATCGCTTTCACTAAATCACCAATTGAGGGTTTGGAAGGGCTACAATGCTAGAAGCCCAGTTAGGCCTCTTGACAGAGAAAAATGCAATTTTCTCCTAAACTCCCCAAATGACCTGAGTTTTTCTATTGGGGTTGGTGATTCCCATGCCACCAACTTAAATATTCTTGAGGTTTTGAGCCTCTACAGGCTGTACACTGCCCAAATGCGAAAGGAGCCAGGAACACTAGGGTTTCAAAACTGTTCAGAACCAGTTTAGGACTGGTGAAAAGTTCTTCATGAAAACGGACTGTTATGGGCTCTTCCTTGTCACCGTGCAGAGCCAAGACACTCCCCTAAATCCTCAAAAAAGAATCTTTTAAAAATCTTCACTCCCCTGCAAATTATTTACGCTGTCCTCAAGCTTTTCCTAGCCGGGTTCTCACTGTCTCGCCTAGGAAAAATCATTTAGCATGCTAACAACTCTCAAAAAGCATTCTTTATTTACAATATGTACAGGTGTGGAGTCTAACCTAGCTTCCTCTGTTCCCATACTTCTTGGTACGGCCAGGAAATAGGCTAGAACTCCATTTTTTTTATTTTAACAGTCAAAACAGCAAAACACAAAACCACAAAATAACAAGAAAAGGAAATAGCGATGGGTTAACTGACTATACAGTCACAAGAATGATTGAAATGACTTCCCTACATGCTGTAACAAATAGCCAAATGCCTAAATCAATTCATTAAATCGCTGTTTCCAGAAACAAAACAGAAAACTGTATTTTTCTTCAACAAAATCACTGTTCTATTCACTTTCTCATAAACTGCACGCCACCAATCTTCCAACCTCTTCTCCAGGTCGAAAAACACCTTTTTTACAATGTCAAGAAGAAGTTAGGTTACATTAGGGTTCACGTTTTTAACCAAGAATGGCAAAAAAACACGCGGTTTGAAAACACAGTGTGTTTTCGAACTTTTCCCAAAAACTTAGGAAACGCCTCCAAAAGACTTTCCAATTTATTTTTAATTTTACCTAAGCTTAAAATAGGTCCCCTTACACCTTATCAATGATGTATAAGACCATTACAAAACAAAACCAAAAGATTAAGAGCAAAACATTAAAATTACGCTTGTATTCAAGTAGGTGCTCCTGCACCATTACTTTAATGGCAAATTTAGAAAATAGTCTTCAAGAACATCTAAATGCTTTGGAACTTTTTTGTCGAGATGTGGGAATGCAAGTCAACATCAACAAAACCAAGGCCATGATTTTTATGTTGAAAAGGACTATGAAGCAAATAAATTTTGAGTTTGAGGGAAACACTTTGCAGGTGGTGAGTGAATACAAATATTTGGGTCTTGATTTTTGCAAGAATCTCAAATGGGAGATTTGTAGGACAAAAAGAATTCAAGGGGGGTGGAAAGCTCTTTACTTGCTCCAAAACAGATGTAGATTGGCTGAGTTATGGGATTGGAAAACAAAGAAGTAGTTATTTGGGTTGCTTGTTACGCCTGTGGTTTTATATGGCTGCGAAGTTTGGGGTTGTAGCACGTTGGTTGTGAAGTGGAAGCAAATAGAAAGACTCCAAAAGCACTTAATCACAAGCAATTTCAAAATAAAAAGTACAGTCCTATATGAGATTGTTTTCACTGAAGCGGGTGTCTTCCCAATAGAAATGGCGGCGATAATTCGTTTATTAGGCTATTTACAGAGGATAGAAAATATGGGGGAACACCCATGGCCCAAAATTGTGGTGGAAGAAACATTAACTAGAAGAGTACGTGGATGAAGCAAAATGTCAAGTGGATGGGAAAATGGGGGATCAATATGCAAGAGTGTCCAAACACAAGTTAAAATGAAAAAGTATGTAAAAGAGAAATTCAAAAATATCATGTGGTCGAAATAGCTTGGCCGAAAAAGAGAACATTATGTTTTGCTTTTTAACCCTACTTGTGATCATGAGCAAAAATTTTACATGGGGGTTGATATAAAGTGGAAGGCTAAAATGCTAATAGCGCAGTTAAGAACTAGCTCACACCTTTTGAGATGTGAAACGGGAAGATGGAAAATTCCCAAAGCGCTGTGGGAGGATAGGATTTGTTGTTTCTGCTCTTCGGGTTTAGTGGAGTCAGAGTGACACTACATTATGGAATGCAAGGCTTACGAGGACATCCGATACTTCTATTCAGATTTGTTAAAAGTCAAATCTTTAGCGGCCTTGTTTGAAGAAGAAAAGATTGATAAAACAACAAGTCACTTGATCAAAATTCATAGCAGAAGAAACAAAATCAGCAAAGAGTTGGAAAACAATATGAAGTAGTTCGGTGGGGTCGGCTATTGTTTTGTTGTCTTGGTTAATGTGGTCTTTCGGTTTCATTTCGTGGGTCCCATAGATTGGCTGGTCTCGTGGACGTTATTAAAATCAATCAATCCATCATCTTTAAAACCGAATAGGAAATAGAGAGGCTTACAAAACAGAAAATAAAGTATATGTAACGGAAGGGAAAGTACACTGCGTTGAACTAGCCAGGGAGTCTCTTCCTGATTTATGAGGATTTTACCCTTGGGAAGGGCTTTTTTTTGCGTGTGCATAACCTGTTTGTTGTGTTGGCTGATTGGTGAAATGCGTAGTTTGACCCGAAGAGGTAAGTGGTCAGATTTCATCCCGATAGGGCAGTCCTCAATATCAAATTCCAACAGTCTAGAACTAAAACTCTGGGAGCAAACCACGTAGTCCACCACACTCTGACCATTATACGTTTTGCAAGTAATACCTCCAGACCTCGGCCAATCCCTCATACCATTGCATATAACCATGCCAAATAGACTACAAAGTCCCAATAATTCTGTCCCAAATGAGTTGATAGTGCCATTACCATCTTGAGATGATCTTTCCCAATGGAGATCACCTCCTTCCTCTAACCACAAAGGATTGTTCTCCCCTTTGGTTTCATTGCTCAACTGAAGAGATTGGTTATTAGCTGTCCTTGCATTAAAGTCACCCATTAAAACCACATCTCCAAGTGTGCTAAAACAAGAGATATCTTTTTTTAGTGATGCATACGGGTCTTCGTTGTCTAAATTTCGTTTCTTATAAAACTTTGAATTTTTTGGAGCAAAGTAGCAAGCGGCTAGACTAAAAGTTACTCCATTTTCTGTTATTTGCAGCCATATGTACTATTTATTTGTGTCTTCTTTTGCCAATTTAACAATTCCCTGCCACTTTTCATCTATTAGCACTGTAACCCCTCCATTGCCTTTGCCCGTTTTGTTACCTTCATTCCAAACTGACACTTTTTTATACCCTTCGAAATCTGGTACTTTGCAGCCATCATGTTCATGTGTTTCTGTAAGAATGATAATATCCTTTCCTTTCGCTATGGGCCCCAATCCAGGTCCTCTTCTCCATGGATAACCTCTACAATTCCAACTTACAACATGCAAATATTCCTGTGGGGCCACTAATTCCTATTTCTTGTTTGAGAACCGATCACTAATTTGAGCTTTCCCATTCTTCAACCAAGCCCATTTACCTTCATTTCTTGCTGTTTTCACTTTCTCCCATTCTTTCCTTTGTTCTTCTTGCTGCTCAAAAGTCAAATCTTCATCTAGATAAATATGTGTGCCTCTAAGTAGCCCTCTGTTTTTTAGAATCTTATTTTTGTCTTCAATATTTCTCAAGATGACTCTTACATGTCTATCTTTTCCTCCATCCACCTTTTTTCCGATTCTATTAGCTTGCTGAATATGCCCTGTCCACTTCAACTTATCGTTTAGGAAATTCCTTGTTAGAATGTCAGTTCTCTCCGTCTCTCCATAGTCTCTCAAACCTTTAATAATAATGTTTGCAGCCTTGCTTTGTTTATCTTTTTCTTCCCTTAGCTGCCTTTTAACTTGTTTTTCAATGATTCCTTTCTGCTCGTTTGATGAACTATTCACCACTTGTGACCATGATTTGGCTTCTTCTATCTGATCCTTTAACTGATTTTCTTTTGTCTCCAAGTCTGCTAATGCTGATTGAATCACCTTTAGTTCCCTTATGTTTTCTCCTCCCTCGATTACTGATTTATCGCTTTTTGTTGTTTTAAATTGGGCTAACTCTTGTTTTAGAGTGACCAATTCTTGCTGTCCCCTCTCCATGTTCACTTGTAGATTTGATATTTGTTCTTGCAGCATTTTATTGTCCTTTTCCAGCCTGTAATTTGCCTCAGTGACTATTTTAAACCTGTTGTCTTCGTATATCCCCTTTGTTTCTAGAACATCGAGCCTACTTTTCATTCTCATGAGTTCTTCTACGTATAACCCTGATGACCATAATAAGGGTGAAGACGTAGGGCTGTAGAGTTCTTGAGATGCATTTTCAGCAACATTCTTGTTTGCAGTGAACTCTTTTGTATTGCCCATGCCCTCATCCAGCTTGTCCATGTTTGGCTTGAGGTTCCCTATGTCACCTATTAACTTCCCACTGCTTTTGTGCTCTGCTTGGATTGTTTGCTCTTCTTTCTGGGGTAACACACTAGATATGTCTGCCTTGTTGTTACCAGCTTTTGGTAGAATCAAAGTAAATTTTTTCTTTTGGTTTTGTTTCAGTTTCCGTTTTTGAGCCAACCTCCGCCTTAGAATCCCATTGTATTGTTTTGCATTTACAAAGATCAGCCTTTCTTCTGCATTTATAAGGTTCAGTATGCTTGACAAAGGCGATCTCGTTAGCAAAGGTGCCAACAGGTTCGCTAAACCCCCGTCTTGAAAAGTGGTCCACCCGTTCGACCATTGAGGAGTGTGAGAGCTTGAAAATCTTAGACCCTCTTGACCTAGAAGATTCAAGAGGTCATTCAGTTGCACTTGAGACTTACTTGCCATTTTATTGTTACCCACAATGCATTCTAGTGTCCCCATTTGCTTTGATATTGAGTTTGTATTCGAGGTTTGTGGTCCTCCTGTCGCGACACTCAGACATGCCGTACCTAGGTTTTCCCCCATTTCCACTTATTTAACTGTCATGTGTTAAATATAGTATGTGTTTGCTGTGGGTTCCAGAATATGCGGGTATTGTGTTGAATATGGAATGTGTTTGCTGTGGGTTTTCAGAATATACCAGTATGCCAGTTTTGTCCTGTTATGAAGAAAGGAGACAAACAAACTTATAGCTTATAAAGGAAACAAACAAAAGGAGAGAAAGTGACTGGTAGACCTGTTTGATCGCACCCCACTTTTCCACTTTGTCTTTTCGGGGCCCAGCCTCTGCTTTGTTTTGTCTCTGCTTTGTCTTTTAGTCTACTTTTCCCGACAAAATCCCACCTCCCTGTGACTTTTAGTTTGGCACCGAGCCTGAAAAACAGTGCAATCTTCAAACCCCGTGCAGCCCCGGTGAATGCCCTGGTGTTTATCTGTAATCCCCGTGTAGCTTTGGTGAACGCCCTGTTGCAGCTCTGGAAAACGCCCTGGTGAACGCCCTGTTACTGCCCTGGTAAACGCCCTGGTGAACGTCTGGTGAACGCGTGGTTACTGCCCTGGTGAACGCCCTGGTAAACGCCCTGGTGAACGCCCTGTTACTGCCCTGGTAAACGCCCTGGTGAACGTCTGGTGAACGCGTGGTTACTCTCCACGTGAATGTTACATCCGACTTAATATCCGACTTGCCAGCTCATTTAAGCAGTATGGGCTGAATTTTTCCATATGGGCGCAACAGCTAGGGACAGAAACGCCAACGTGGCATCCAACAACAAAATTAGCTACATCACATTCACACTAAAAGCAATTTTACAGTTCAAAGCAGGAAATTTTCTCTTTTCTAAGAACACGAAGCCGTCGAGTTTCGAACCCGTGACTGGCGAGGAATAATATCAGGTTTGAAAAAAAAAAGGTCTGAAATTAGCAAGGGCCACTGGCAACAAAAATATTTATATCCTCACATCCTCTTTGATGTCCGGATCGATGGAAATGCTTTTTGAAGATTCTGAATTCAAAGAGAGGATTTGACTGCTGTCCGGATATAAAATTTCCTCGGACAATAAAATAAACCGTCAAGATTGTTGTACGGAATTTACGAGGAATAAACTGTAGGAATTAAGAGCAGAAAGAAAGAAGACGTTGGGGCAATTCGAGAATTATTATTTCGTACGATAGATAGACATTGCCATTTTACTGAAGCGATATTAACGAGGAATCATCAAGAAAAAATGGAGAAGGTTAGAGCGCTTGGCTTATTGAATGAGATTTTATTTTTGTTCAGATAACGAATTCCTGTATGTTTCATTACGCGTGACAATTTGTGTTACTTTTCCGAACGCTGAGTTTGTGAAGGCAAGGGGTTTGCTGGATGATTTTGTTAAAGCCAGGTTGTTTGAAGGACAAATTTGTGAATGCATCTTTTTGGTTTGGATATTTATAGAAAGGAAGGGTTTTTTTTGAATAATTTTGTAAAGGAAGGGGTTTCGATGGTCAAATTTTCAAATGCAGGGGGTTTTCTTGATTAAGTAAATTTGCTGGATAATTGATTTGATTAAAAACGGGGTTTGCTGGATAAGTGATCTTGCTAAGGCAAAGGGTGGTTTGCTGGATAAATTTTTTAGCAAAGGGTGTGCGTTTGCTGTGTGATTGGGATGATATTCTTTTGTAATTGGGGATTGGATTTCAATCAGCGGATGACAATTCAGGGTTGTAACAGGGAGTTATAGCAGCGACGACGTCAATTGGTGGAGTTAGCTTAGCTTTTTTTTTATAATAATTTTGAGGTTTTTTTTTTTGTTGGTTTTAAGATTTCTGGATAAACTGTGTGCATATTTTTACATCAATGTTTTGAATCATACTCCATGATCCATCATCAGGATGAAAAGCAGAAAGAGAGAAGTCAAAATATGATCTGTTTCTTGATGTAAAAATATACACAGAGTTTATCCAGAAATCTTAAAACCAACTATTATGGACTGTGAAAACAGAATGCTATTAGATTTTTTGTTTTTTGTTTTTTATTTAAATTTTGAAGATTTTTGTTTTTTTGACAGGTACGTAATTGATTCATTGTTTCTGTTGCTTTTCCGATTTGGTATATTTTTTCAATTTATGAGTGTTTTTTGGGGTGAGATTCGAGGTTTTGTGATTTATGAGTGGCTGTTTTGTAATTGTGAGGGTTAGATTTTCAACAGGTGATGAGAAGTGTGGTTCAGGATTGTGATTGGAGCTCATTGTGGCCATAATGCCAATTGGTGTAGTTTTCATTTTCGAAATTAGTAGTTTGCTGTTTTATTGACAGGTATGTAATTCTCTCATTGATTTGTGTTGTTTTGTCAATTCGGTAGGTACAATTTTCAATTTAGGAGTTTTTTTTATTGTTTTGGGTGAAATTGGAGGTTTGCTGTGTGATTGGTGAGAGTTTGTTTTGTAATTAACGGTTAGATTTTGAGGAGGGAATGAGAAGTGTGGTTTAGGTTTGTAATTGGGGGTTATTGTGGCCATGATGCCGATTGATGGAGTTTTGTTTTTTGAAATTAGCGGTTTTCTGTTTTATTGACATATATATAGTTCATTCACTGTTTTCTGTTGTTTTGCCAATTTTATAGATATGATATTCAATGTATTGGGATTTTTTTGGGTGAAATTGGAGGCTTGCTGTGTAATTAGGGAGAGATCGTTTTGTCATTGAGGGTTAGATTTTTGGGTATGGGATAAGTGTGGTTTAGGGTTGTAATTGAGGGTTTATCGTGTACATAATGCCAATTTGTAGATTTTTCTTTTTGAAATTGGAGGTTTGTCATTATACTAACAGGTATGCAATATACCTTTTTTTTCCCCCGCACTTTAGCCAATTTAATATATAGGATGTTCATTTTATGTGTTTTGTATTTGGGTGAAATTGGAGGTTTGCCTTGTGTTTGGCATGAGGTTGTTTTCTAATTGAGAGTTAGATTTTGAGCACGGTATGAGAAGTGGGTTTTAGGGTGATCCTAATGCAATATTCTAATAGGGTTTCATATAATTCCTGCAGGATATTGCTTTAAACAGATATGCTCTCTTTATGTGACCAAGAATTACAGATGAAGCACACTTGATGGGATGGATTCTTGAAATTCTATTCATTCTGGATCTGAGAACATGCAAATAATATTATGAAATAACTTATAGCAGTGATAATGCCAGAGTTTTTTTGAGATTGGAGGCTTACTGTTTTTTTTGACAGGTACATAGTCTGCTCATTATTCTATGTTGCTTGGTTAGTTTGATGAATTGTATGTTCAATTTATGGATTTTTTGTGCACTGGCATAATTGTACTTTTATGCCTATTTTTTAAATATGTAAGTTTTAACCTTTGGCTTAGATGCCACTACCAAGAGATATTTCTTCTGTCTAAGTTGCTTGAGACTTTCATCAGATCTGCTCCATTGGGTATGCTGTTGCCAGGTCTGGACACTATGTCTTATCCAATTTAAAATTTTTAATGTGGAGGTTGGTAAGGTTCTGTTTAGTCCTGATCTTAGACGTGAGGTTGGAACCAATTTTGAACACCTACGTGCTTGTGAATTGGTCAGGTTCTGTTTACTCCTGAGCTTGGACATGATTTTGAAACCAAGAAATTCAAGAATTGAACAATATTCAGGTTAATGTAAAGGATTTGCCTTACAACGGGCTTCCGCAAGGGCATCTTATTCTGTTGATTCATAGGTTGAAATCAAACTGGTACAAAAATTGGAACAACATATATTTAAGTAAATGGAAAGAAATTCCCTTAAGAGATTTCACAAGGCGGACCTTGTCCTGTTTACTCTTTTGCTCTTGGTCATAGGCTGAAACCAACGGCACCATAATTTGAACAATGTATATATAGGTAAACGGAGAGAAATTCCCTCATGGGCTTTTTCACGAGGCATGCCTTGTGCTGTTTACCCTTGAGCTTGGTCTTACGTGGAAACTAAAGGGCACAAATATCTGAAAAATATATATTTTGTTAAATGGAAAGAAATTCCCTTATGGGCTTCCGCAATGGGCTCTTCTTCCGTTTACTCTGAAGCTTGGTGATAAGTTGAAGCTCAGAGGTCAAAATGTGAACAATAAATTAAAGTAAATGTACAGATATTTCCTATGGGCTTTCACAAAGTGGATATTGTACCCTTTACTCTTGAGCTTGGTCATAGGTATTAACTAAAGTACAAAAATTTGAACAATATGTTAGAATATTATATCTTAGTTATTAGTAAGTTAGGATGTTAGTAAATAAATATTTAGAGTCTTAGGTGTTAGGTTGATAGAATAATTAAATGAATGCTAGCTGTATGTTTGTTAGTGGTTAGTTGTGTGGGAATCTATGCTGCCCGGGGATGCATCCCCTGCCTAATTTGATAGAGGACATTCCAAGGATGCGAAGGTAGGTGGGAAACCTCCTTACCCCTTCCCCAAAATTTTAGAATTTTAGGAAATGTTCTGGGTACTGCAATTTTTTTTGCAGGAAATGGTCAGGTACATTAGGGAACGGCTAGCTGTCCCCTATGGCCCAGGCATTTTATACTCTTTAAAAAAGCACAAAATACAAATTTGAAAAAAAGGATCCTTGAGACAGAATTTTGTTAGAGGATTGGCAATATGTTTCTCACTAGCTCTAGAAATGAATCTATCATTGTTCTGAAACTTGCAGAATATTAATATCCTTCAATATTAAGGTGATTGCAATAATCCTTAGTAGCATTTGCTGCATTAAAGGTTCTCACATCTGTATAGAGTGTGAGAAGAAATCAGCCATCTCTCACGGAATTTTGTTTAGTATCTTCAAGCTCTCTATTTCTCCAGACTTTGAATTTATGCACTCACGTAACCCATGCAAATAGCTCTATCTCAATACTAATCTAATTGGAAAACACATTTAAGAAAATCTATACTGTTTAAAGGAAAGCATTACTTCTTTCCCTGAACACTTGCTTAAGAAGAATAATATATTTTCTATTGAGCTTTTTTAGGACCCACTGCTGTGGCATAAATCTCTTATGTAGATCAAGCTATTAGAACTAGAAGCAAGGTTATGATTACACTGAGCAAAATTCAGTAAACCAATTTCTTGAAAAGTATTTTGCAATGAAGAATGTTTGGAAACAAAGGTTTCAACATGGATGACTGACTCTTTCACAGCTTGACCAGCCAGTCTAGTGTTCTCCTCCAGCAACAACCTGCTCAATGCATGAAATACATATCCCTGCACAAGGAAAATCAATTCCAAGAATAATGAAAATTTAAAACAGCTGTGAAATTTCCTTATATTTTAAAATTTTCCCTATTTTTTTAATAGCCGTCCCCTAAAGAATGGCCTTGGCCTCCCAAAAAACCTGCCCTGGAAATGTGTCGCTGCGTCCCCTGTCATCCCTGTCCCAGAAACTTGGTGGAGCATACGTGAGAATAGTTTACCACATGGTGGTTTGGTTTGATGAACTATCTAATGGCTTTTATAAAGCCCATTGTATTCAATGTAAAATCAATCAATTCAATCCAGTAAGTAATACTTTGTTTTGACATTCTCAAAAATCATGGTGTAATCTTTGTTTCCTGTGCATTGTCTGATCCATTTCAATATGGTATTAGAGCAAGGTTGGAGGAGAGTGTTCCAGAATGTTCACACATTTACTGTCATGGTTGAAGTTGCTGGTTACACAGAGCAGATAGGGATTAAGCATTCACATTACCCAAAAGTGGCAGCAAACAAGAATATATTTCCATAGAACTTCTATATGAGCTCTGATTAGTGTGATTTGGAGAGGGCAAAGAAATTGTTGATCGATGCTGCAAAGAAATTGTTGATCAATGCCATATAGCATCTTGAAGCTACATAGAAGATTAATTTTTTAAGTACCCAAGGCTGCATTCAACCACACATACTGTGAATTGCTTTGTGAGAATAGGAGATTGGTACTGTTTGGTTTCAGAAATGCGCCACACTTGATTAGATGGCTTCCTTCTATGGTTTGACCGATTACCATACATGAGTCATTTGCCTATGACAATATTCAATATTGTTATCATTCGATGCCAGATATATAGTAAGAAGACTGACTATGTTATAATCCAAGTTGTTTAAGCTCCAAAACTGGTTGGGGTAATGTTGTGGGTCAAAAGCTTGCCCTTAAGGTTTATTTCTTATGGGTAAGATATTGTAGTGGACAAAGATTTTTATAATGATTAAAACTTGATAGTTTGTTTTTGACCTTGCATTATTGTAATAGTAGTTTCGGGCATTGAAGTGATGGTAGCAAGGACCAACACAATAAGCTTATATAAGAGGAATTCACTTCCAATGAAGGGGCACTTAGCATGGGTGAATATTCACTTGGTGGGGAGTTAGCATTTGACACAGTGTTCAAATCACTTACAAATTATATGATGCATAACAAACAGATATAAAATTACAAAGGGGGCAAAGAGTTTAAGAAAACAACCACACTTATCAAAGGTTTGCATTTTCTCTTTGGTTATCTATTTTATATTGAGGAAAGTTTACAAATATGGCTCATACAAGCAATTGAAGATTAGCTCCTTTTTATTAGAAATCTGAAATAGATGCATATCCCAAGAACTTATTAAGAGAGAAATAAGTTAGAAAACTATAAATGAATAACACAGATAGAAACCAAAGATTCCGAGAGATGTGCAAATGTCGAGATTGCATAAAGAGCTCACAAAGAGAAGCTGCCAGAAAAGATTAAAAATACAAGCTAAGTAGTGAGTTTTTATATAATCAAGGAGAGGGTGGAGGTGGCAAGTCCAACCAATAGGGAGTGACTGCCAAGCGGTCTAAAAATAGCAAATGTAACTATCTCGTAGGATGATGACATCTCAACAACCCACTCATTTAATTAATTTAAGCAAGCTTAATAAATGTGTAGGAAAAACTTAGAAAAGAAAATAAAAACTTACACTAATACCTCCCTTACGTGGGTGAAGAGATGGGTGCAACCAAATGGAGCTTGATGAGGTATCCATGTACAAAGAAATGCCCCCGCTCCCGCCCCCCACCAAAGGAAGTATGCCCCCTCAAAATAGAGAGAGAGAAATGGAAGGACTAAGAAGGCCCCTCCCCAAAGGTGGACACTTGTTGCACTCCTAGCAAAGCTCTCAAATGAAAGAACTTGCATATAATGAAGGGTTTGGTGTAGATGTCTGTGCTTTGCTCTGATGTCAGACAGTACTGAAGAGTAATGATGTGATGAAATATCCCAACCAAATTTTGTATGCAAAATTTTTTCAATTTCATGACTTCATGATTACAGGCATTTTGTCAAACAGCTTGCCAATACACTGCTCTGAGTTTGTTATCAATACCTTGCAAATGTTTTTGCATCATACATTCATTTAATGTAGTTCCCCACAATATTTCCTCAAGATTATATTTACCAGGTTCAAATTAATAACAATCACAATAGACATAGAATTTTGCAAATAACAAATACCACCAATTACTACACCTTAGAGATGGATTTCAGTTAACAGCAAAAATATCTTTTACATTTATCAAGTGGATTATACAGTGATATCATAGGTCTGACCTGTAGATATCGCACCAGCTTACTTTGCTTTAATTTGGGCAGCTCACATCCCTTTGTATGCTGTGTCCAATATATATTTCACTTGAACTGCATTCCCTAAGTGTTGGTTTGAACCGATAGGCTTTCTCTTGACTGCTATGTCACCGCTAAAGGGGGCCCCACCTCCTTGTATGACAGCAATAATAAATGGCGGCTCCTTGAATAGGTCACGATTCTCTAAGGAAGGGTCGCGCTTCTTTAAGGATGCGGCTGGAATAAATGAAGGCCCCTTTCAAAGTTGCGGTCAACATAAATAAAGATACACTCCATGGAATTTCAGAATTATCCCCACACTCTTATCATAATTTGCCCATATTAATTTCTGAATGGTACAACTGCCATAGCTACAGCTGGAAATTGGTATATTAAATATTTATTCAGACAATCCCCTTGAATGCATATACCAAAGAATTCTGAAATTTGTCTCTGAAAGAGACTTCACAAATTTTGATATTTTTCTTGTAAAACTAATGTGATAAATCTGAACAATCTCTCTAACAACCAGCAAGGGTAGAATTGTTGCACCACCGAAGCCAATCACCCTTAGGGTTTTCGTCCTAGGGTTACAAACTTCGAAAAACTCTCCAAAATCACACAATAGAAAAATATCCAAGCATACCAAAAATGAGCTTTCCTTTTCACTTTTGTATCCAACTTCACCCTAACTTTTTAAATTCCCACTTTTTGATATTTTTAAATAAGCCCAGGAATGATAAAGTGACCTTTTAAAAACTTCATTAATATCCACAAAATCACTTTATGAACTTAATTAAATTAATTAAATAATATTACTCTTAAGATATGGTGGAACAAATTATATTAAATAATTAAATTAAAATATTCTCTTAGCTCCAAAATTAGCCCATGGGAATAAAAATAGGCTAATTAATTACTCCTGCTTAGGCATCAGAATGGGAAATTACATGTGATCATTAATCAACTCCTGGATGTAGTGCATATGTATCTCAATGTGTTTGGTCCTCTAGTGATGGATTGGATTCCTTGAGATTTGTATTGCACTATGGCTATCACAAAAGATGACTGTGGTCTTTCAAAATGGAATACCAAACTCAGTGAGAATATTCTAAAACCAAATGGCTTTGGTGGTAGCATTAACTACTCTTCAATACCCAGCCTTGGTAAATGAAAGAGCAATTGCATATTGCTTCTTGCTCAACCAACAAATTGGATCGGAATTACGTGAGAAGCCATACCTTGAAGTAGACTTGCGATTTTCAGAATCACTTGCCCAATCTAAATTTGTGTGTGCCACCAAGTTAAAATCAACATTGGTTGCATACCAAATCCCATAATTGTGAGTACCTTGAATGTAGTGGAGAATCTGCGCAACTGCTTTCCAATGTAGCTCATGCGGCTCTTGCATAAATTGAGAGACTTTGCCCGCAACATAGGAAATGTTGTTCTCATGTGGGTTAGGTAGATGAGACCCCCAATAAGTTGTTGGTACGAAGTGCCATCAATGAAGGGTGAAGAACACTAAGCCTCAAGTTTGATCCCTAATAGAAATGGAGTTGGTGGAGGCTTATAGTTAGCCATGTGAAATCTGGAGAGCATATCAAGTGGGTACTTAGGTTGTGCAATGAAGATATCTCAAGAAGATTGAGTGATCTTAATCCCCAAGAAGTAGTTTAGTAGGCCCAAGTTTGACATAAAAAATGATTATGAAGAGTAGTTTTCACTACCCGAAAGGTGGACAAGTGACTTCCTATGATTAGCAAGTCATCAACGTAGAGAATTAGAAATGTGAGTGTCATCTTGTTACAGAATATAAACATTCAAATTAGAATGCCATTGAGTAAACCTAATTGACAAAAGGATTCCATCTTGGCATACTAAGCCTAAGGGGCCTATTTGAGGCCATAAAGAGATTTCCAAAGATGGAAAACAAGTGAGGAATCCCATATGAACTCTTGTGGTTGCTCCATGTATATCTGCTCTTGAAGGTCACCATGAAGAAAAACACTTTTCACATCTATTTGATGAATTTCCCAATGGTCGACTGCAACTATAGCAAGGCCAAGTCAAATGGAATTCATTTTAGCAACTAGTGCAAAAGGCTTAGAATAGTCAATCTTAGGAATCTAGGAGAATTATTTGGCAACCAAATGAGCCTTATGCTCATCGATCAACCCATTTGTAGCAAATTTTTTTGATAGATCCACTTACATTGAACAAGTTTCCTTCCCTTAGGGACGGGGACAAGATCCCAAGAATGGTTCCTTTGTAAGGAATTGGACTCTTCTTGCATAGTAGCATTCCGCTAGGGGATACTAAAAGCTTTCCAAAAGGACTGTGGATTGGAAGTTATACCAATGAAGAGATGCTGAGCCTGTTGAAATTGTGACCTTATTCTTTTGGTGTTTGAAGGAGCCTCAACCCAATCACTCATTGATTGTAATGTCTGATGAGCCCAAAGAGGCTTAGAGGTTGGAGAGTTTGGATAATCTGGAGGAGTATGAGTGATGACTAGGTGTGGAAGGATGTAAATCATCATCATCATTGTCACCATCTGAAGTGGAGGAAGAAGACTCCTTGTCAATTCTAGGAGGATTAGATCCTTTGAAGAACTATCAGTGTGCTGCAATATCTTCAAAGCGATAAAAGATGAAGTGGTAGAAGAAGAGTTAGTAGGTCTCTCCTCAAAATGAACACTCCTTGCAATAAAGAACTCATGAGTGGTGGGATGAAGAAGCCAATAGCATTTGACACCATTTGCATACCCAACAAATATACAAGGCTTGCTCTACAGATCCATAGTGTTGCATTTTTTTTTTGGAATGTGGGATTATGTAGGGGAGCCAAATGCACAAAGGTGTTTCACTAAGGGTTTGCAACTGATCCAAGCTTGGAAAGGAGTTATGCCCTTCATAGCTCAATGAGGAACTTGGTTTTGAATATAGCACACACAATTGATGGCTTTGGCCCAATATGGTGGTGCCAGAGATTTGGAGTGTATCATACAACTCTTTCAAGGCCCAATTCTTTCATTCTACAACTCCATTTTGTTGAGGACTATAGATAATTGTGTGTTGTAGATCAATGCCTTAAAAATCACAAAATTGGTCAAACCCGTGGTTTACATATTCTCCCATATTATTTGTTCACAAAATCTTGATGGATTTCCTAGATTGTTTCTTTGCAAATTCTTTGAAGTTTAGAAATGACTCAAAAGAGTTTAGACTTTTATTTGAGAAAATACATAAAGGTGTACTTGGAAAGATCATCAATAAAGGTCGAAACATATTGGGCTCTATTCAAAGATGGATGTGGAAATGGAGTAACAAATCACTATGTACCAACTCTAAAAGCTATGAGGCTTTCCAAGATTTTCTCTTGTCAAACTTCTCCTCCGGTCCTCTGGATGCTTGCCAAGAATGCATCCTTGACAAAGACCATTGGAAAAACTAACTGTAGGCAAGCTTGATACCATTTCATGTTGACTAAGTTGATGCACGTATTGGTAGTTGAAGTGGCCAAATTGTTGATGCCACAAATTGCTCACTTCATTTGAATGAGTAAGAAAAGTTGTCAAAGGAGAGTTAATAACAAAGTGATAGAGTTTGGATTAATTATTTGCTCTTCCCATGACAACTATAGACCCACTATGTAGTTCATTGATGACCATTGTATTTGGAGTGAATTCAACTCATTTGCTAGAACTTGTGTGGGTGATTTGATAGATAGATAAGAGATTAGTTGACAAGGAAGGTACACAAAGAACATCATGAAATTTCCCATTGCCAATATCAATAGACCCTTTTCCAAGAATTACCTTAGGTTAGTCATTACCCGTAAGTATGTCAAGCATAAAACATGTCTCCAAGGATGAGAAACTTTCTTGTGTATTGGCCATGTGGTGAGAAGTAACCGAGTCAATAACTCAAGTGTTAGGTCACGAAGCCCTTGCAACAAGGGCTTTGCCCTTTTCTTTCCCCTTACTGGAATATGTGGCCTTTGAAGATTCTTTTGATGAATCCTGCTTTGTTGAATTTGGTACCTTAATGCTGTTCTTTTCAGGAAGATGGGTGAGATGCGCTATTTTCTTTTTTAGGCATTTATGTTCATCATGACCAAATTTCTTACAAAAGGCACACTTATCCTTTTCCTTCTTAGGTTTGTTGTATTTTGAGGAAGAGGTTTTTGAAACTAAATTGGAGGTTGTCGATTTATGATCTTGTTTCTTCTCTCCTTTTCTCTTTTGTTTCTTATTTTGTTTACCAAAACCCTTCTTATCTTTAGTGCCTTGATTTGCAGCCAAGGCATGAGACTTATAAGGTTTTAGAGTGCCCATCTGAACCAACTTATTTTGCTCCTTTATGAGTTCATTGGCAAACTCATCAAGAGAAGGTATTGCATAGATGGATACTAAGGCATTTTTCATTGCATGAAATGTAGAAACAAAAATTGAATAGTTTGGACTAAGTTTAGAGAGAATACTTAAAATCAATTGTGCATCTCTCCTTCTCAATCCCACATTGTTTCAATTACAATCTTATGTCTTTTAGCTTAGTGAAGAAGTCTTGAATAATGTCAAAACTTGAAGGACTTAACCTTATAACCTTATGAATTCATTCTCCAATTGGTGACCTCTTATTTCATCTTGCTCGTTAAAGAGTTTTTCCAATTTAGCCCATACTTCATTTGGTGTAGAGGTAGATTCAACATGAATGAGTAAACCTAGAGATATAGACATACATAAAGTTCCAAATGCTTCATCACTCTTATTATGCTATTTAGGCTTTTTTACAATTAATGATGGTTTAATTTCAAGACCTATTGTTACCATATGCAATCCTTGCCTCTTCAAGTAGATTGTCATTTTAGACTTCCAATCAAAATAGTCGTAGGGTGTTAAAATAGGAATACTTGATCCTTTTTAAGCAAAAAGAAGATTGTTGTTAGTGTTGTAGTGCAAAAAGAGATAAATTCTAGAATGCTAGAAAGAGACACATAAGACACCCCTCCCTTTCCACTGGTCTCAAAAATCACCTCTCTAGTGATTACAAGTTTGTCACTTTATACTTAGTGAAATTACAAAGCTTAAACCATATTACAAGATTTCAAGGACCCAAAATGGCAAAAACCAACTTTTGATACAAAATGGACCTAATACAAAATCTGGAAAAAATATTTGTATGGTTGTGTAGTGCTTTCCAATGCTTATTCATTTGCAAAACATAGAGATTTGAGGCGTAAGATATGGCTTGTTGAAGAATAAAGCGACAACCAACTTCAACTTGCAATATATGGAAAAAAATGACTTTTTTTTTTGATTAAAACCACTATGGGTGCAAAGTTTGCTTCATTAGCTTTTCATTGCCTATGTGTTTTCAAAATTTTAGACACTTGGGGTGAAAGTTATGCCAAAAAGAAAAAGAGTACCCTCTTTTGAAGACAAAAAATTATTCCCCTTCATTAGGGGTGGCTCCTCGATGGTTGCTAGGTAGTGTTGTCGGTAGAGCGTGTAATGCCCCCTTCCTAGGCAGTTCAGGTGTTTGAGGGGTTAGCCTATCATTCAGACCCTCGTAGGCTGACAGATGTGATTAGAGGGTTGCTTTTGATAGTTATCCCGAGTTTTGGGACATTACTCCATCAGTTGATTCAGGTTTGGGCCTTGGCAGAGACTCACAGAGTTATATTCAGGCACTTACTATTTATAGTAAGTCAGGCAGACAGGGGTTCCTATTTCTAGCAGGGCACCTGGCTCAGTTGGCAATCTCAGTATCGACCGAGTTTGACAGTTTGATGAGCAAACGAGGAATAATGGAGCATTTAATAATAATTAAAAGATTATTATTATGACTTTATATTATAAAGTCACTTTAAAATGAAATATTAAAGTATTAATTAATGGTGATTTATAATAGAGGAGTAATATTAATATTAAATGAGTATTTATTACTCATTTAAAAGGGGGCGCCATTTATTAATGAATTTGCCTAAGTCTTAAAAAGGGGCGAATTTATTATTATTAAATGCCATTTAATAGCTTTTTTGAGAGGGTCGAATTTGTGTGAGAGAAGTATTTATTTCTCAAAGACAAAATAAAACTCATTATGATATGGTTATTCAAATTTTGTCTTTTCTCTCTGAGAACATTTCGAGTTTGGAGAAACAAGGGTTTCTGCAACCAAATTGTGGAGAACGTCAACTCTTCATGATCAGACATACTGAGGCTGTGAAATATCAATTGAAGCTTGTCCAACAGAGTGGCTTTATTCAGAAGTCACAACAGAGCATATTTGTGGAATTTCAGATTGGGGTTTCAGTCAGTAGTTGGATTGATTTTCTTCCAAAAGGGAATCTTTCACAGTGGCCATTTATATTATTCACCTGGCACATTTCTCTAGGTCGTACGGACATTGTACTTGCTGGTTGGAGGCCGTACCACACAGCTGCAAGGTCGTACTTTTCTTGCAAGTCAAAACGCCTTGCCTTTTTTTCTTCTTCTTTCATCATTTAGGACGGCTTGGTCTTTGGAGCATTTAGCATCTATCTCGAGGAGGGAGAAGCCTTCAATGCAAGCTGGCCGTACTATTCCTCTGTCTTACAGGCAGCTACAATAAAACCAGGTTTATGAATAAAAAAGTGTTTCCTTTTTGTTTGCATGCTATCATTTTAGTATTGTAAGCATTCAACAAGTCAATAAAATCATTTATCATCACTCTAGAAGTTGATTTGTTACAGGAGTTGTATTCTTGTATTTATTATAAATTTTAGAAGCATTTTTATCAAAATCGCACCAGTTCATCTTATTGTCCAAACAATCCTGCAAGGAGCTTACGAAGCCATACTGCTTCCCGAGCTGCCATACAAGTTGCTATATACTCTGCCTCTGCTGTACTCAATGCTACAGATGATTGCTTCCTGCCGCACCAAGATATCATAGCAGAACCCAAACTGAAGCAACAACCAGAGGTGCTCTTCCGATCTATGACACACCCTGCCCAATCAGAATCAGTGTAACCATGTAACTCCAAGTCTGCATTTGAAGAATACCTCAATCCATATCCAACTGTGCCACACAAG